>OY812999.1:66384320-66844320 GCA_963681545.1 Germaria angustata | reverse complement strand
TTACGAATGTATATTTTTTGGTATTTTTGTTTGTTTAGCATGTAAAAAAAAACACAGACTAAAGGTACCAACAGACGACATGTTTATTGTAAGCTTTCGATTCGTATGTTTTTCTTTATGTCTGTCAATATTGGTTAATTTGCATAAGGTTTATAATTTTTGGTCACAAACGTACATGCAGTATCACACATGACCGATGTTTATTGAGAACAGCTGATAACATAAATATCAACGTCATTTGTTTGATAAATGGATTGCAGCCGTCGGAATATTTTTGATTCCGTGGTTGAAGTACTGGCGACGCAAATATGTTGTTTTAATTTTTTCTTTTTTAAACAATACGTTGAGGTTGTATCTAAAAATCTATACATTTTTGGACTCATTTTAATAAAACGACAACCTTAAATTAAAAAAAATATATATAGTTTATTGTCTTGTAAAATACTTCATTCAGACGGCTAATGATAGTGCACATAATCAACCGCCGACGAATTTGATCGCATGACATAGGCATTCAGAGCTGTATGTTTAACATAAGAAAATAGAGCACGCTCTATTTCAAATAATGTCTTATGATTTTTGTCATATTTTTTACACAAGCAATGTTTTAAAGGTAACACACGACATGTTTCCGTTTACATATGTAAATTTTGTCACATACAATGTGAAAAACATGTCGTGTGTTGGTACCTTAACGAAATATTTAAAATGTTTTTTGTTCTTGTTTGTAATGATCCGAATGATGAAGAAAAGAAAAAAATTGGTTTTACAAAGATGATTAAGCAGAAATCGAACATATTTCAGTTACCTGATGAAAAGTATGTAATAAATTAAAACTGGGGCCTAATTCTGTCATTCGATTACAAATGAATTCTTACTCTAACGATCGATTTTTTTCCATTTGGGATTTTCTGATTCGTTATCGAATAACATGTGTCGAAATTTCTAATGATGTCATTCGATAACGTGTGTACATTCGAATGCGACCTGGCGAGTTATTACTCGCAATTAAAAATACATTCGAAATAACATTTAACGGAAAAAATTAAAAAAAAATTATAAATATTATTTATTGTGTTTATTTAGGTCAAAAATAAACTACACACAAAAAGAAATACTCGCCAACTTTATATTAAAGCATAATGATTTAGCAAAAAATATTTTACCAAACAATTGCCAGGGTAAAGCAAAAGCCAACCAAGTTTGGGAGCAGCTAACAAGTAAACTAAATTCTTCTGGTCCACCGATAAAATTTTCAAAAACGTATTGGAAGGTAACAGAAGCAAAAAAATATTTTCTATCTGTTCTTTAATAATTTTTTCATATGAAAATAATGAAGGTTTATGTCTGTCCCCCTGTTTAATTTCTGATAATGAATATCAAGTTCAACACGACTTCTCCTCGCTTATAGAAATTGAGTTCAATGGTGAGGAAGAAAAATTAGACCCGACTGAAATCAGCAGGAAATGTTGAAGATACTTGATAAGCTCATTGAAAATAGCAATAAATTAATGGAACTTAAAGAGAGGGAGGTCCATATTGCTGATGAGTTGTTAAAAGTAAAAAACAAAAACGTCCAAATAAAAGAATTGGAACATGAAATGACCATACAAATAAAAGCAATGACTTTAGAGATACGCAGGAAGGATATGGAACAAATGAAAAATGATTAAAATCATAAAAATGATTTTGGAACATCCTTTATTTCGTACTTTCTGTTGTTATTGAAATTAAGTTGTTTTATATTAAAACTAATTTTTTATTCATATACATACATACATACATATGTATATACCATTGATGGACATTTCATCAAACAATTGTTTATAAACCACGCCCCTTGTTTTCTTATGCTCTTTAGTTTTTTAGTTTGGCGAGTGCACATGTTAGTTGTTTATAGTTTGCACCAGATTATCAATAGTGGCTTCAAGGCGATTAAAATTAAAGCTTGCGTTTGCATTTGTTGTATTAGTTGGTGGTGACACTTTTTGCATGGGAACAGAGTTGATCTTCACAGCGTCAGCATACGATACTTGTGTAGTGATAGGTTGGGTCATTACAGGATAAGTGGTGGAGTACGTATTTCCTGTTGCGCTGGGACTACTTTAGGCTTTTGACTCAAAGCCTGTTTAACGAAAGAGTATACAGGGCATCCTCTGTAGTTAGCAGTGTGATTACCTTAACAATTACTGCACTTTTTTTTCCTTCTGGTCTTTCGACTTATTGCAAATAGCAGTCTCGTGCAATTCACCGCACACAACACAAACAGTAGGTAATTTGCAATAAGTTTTCGTATGGCCATATTCTTGACAATTATGGCACTGTACGGGACTTGAACGCTTGTGTGGTTCTTCAACTGTGATTCTTCGGTATAAGAGATATTTTAAATTATAAATAGGATGTGTCTTATTTTTCTTCAATTTTATATCACTTGGCTCCAGTTCAACGCGAAATAAAGTTTGGGGGATCTTCTCCCTGTTTATTATGTTAGAGACATTCTTTACCTTAAATCCCTGGAGGGTGAGAGCATCTTTTATTTCCTCAGGAACAACATAAGAATCTATGCCCTTCAATACGACCTGTAGGCCTTTAGCGCTCTTAAGCTGGAATGTGTAAAAACTTGTTTTATTTTTCTCAAATTCAGTAACCATTTTGCGGAAGTCTTTTTCATCATATATTTGAACTTTTGTTTCAGCAATGTTACCACGTTTTATTGGAACAATGTGAAATGCCTTTTCACCAATTACCGAGATTAGTTTTTTGATAAGTGTGTTATAATTTTTTTTCCTAAGATAGATTGGTGGTGGTTTCGAGGTTTTTTTTCGAGGATTCTTCGGTTTTGTCGCTGTAATCTTGCAATATTTTGAAACGGTTTTGACGGTTAGCTGCGTTGATATCCCCGGATATCTTGAAAACAGATGAGATCTTTGAAGAATTTGGGCTTCGCCCGCGCTTTACCTCTGTGATATATCTGTCCATTCCGACAGGCACCTTAGATTTCTGGCTACTGTTGTCTGTAGTGATAACTTGGTTAAGTGATGAACACGAGCCCGGAGCGGATAATGGCGCTGACTTAAATAAAGATAAACTAGGCAATAGTAATGTTACCGAATCACTACTTGGCATTGGAGTAAGCGAAGTTGATCGCTCGCGTAAAATGGGCTTTGCCGTTAGAAAAAGACTATCATACGATTTTTTAATTTTATTAAGAATATCAGAACTCACAGTAAAATAGGCATCTTTGCCGTTAGAACTCACTTCACAATTGTTTGTTTTTGAGGTACTCATGCAGAGTATTCCTCAGTGACTTTTTTGCGTTTTTTTTTTTCAAATTATATGAAAAATGTTATTAATGCAAATTTAACAATGTCAGTACTTATTACGAATCAGTACTTATTACGAATGTATATTTTTTGGTATTTTTGTTTGTTTAGCATGTAAAAAAAAACACAGACTAAAGGTACCAACAGACGACATGTTTATTGTAAGCTTTCGATTCGTATGTTTTTCTTTATGTCTGTCAATATTGGTTAATTTGCATAAGGTTTATAATTTTTGGTCACAAACGTACATGCAGTATCACACATGACCGATGTTTATTGAGAACAGCTGATAACATAAATATCAACGTCATTTGTTTGATAAATGGATTGCAGCCGTCGGAATATTTTTGATTCCGTGGTTGAAGTACTGGCGACGCAAATATGTTGTTTTAATTTTTTCTTTTTTAAACAATACGTTGAGGTTGTATCTAAAAATCTATACATTTTTGGACTCATTTTAATAAAACGACAACCTTAAATTAAAAAAAATATATATAGTTTATTGTCTTGTAAAATACTTCATTCAGACGGCTAATGATAGTGCACATAATCAACCGCCGACGAATTTGATCGCATGACATAGGCATTCAGAGCTGTATGTTTAACATAAGAAAATAGAGCACGCTCTATTTCAAATAATGTCTTATGATTTTTGTCATATTTTTTACACAAGCAATGTTTTAAAGGTAACACACGACATGTTTCCGTTTACATATGTAAATTTTGTCACATACAATGTGAAAAACATGTCGTGTGTTGGTACCTTAACGAAATATTTAAAATGTTTTTTGTTCTTGTTTGTAATGATCCGAATGATGAAGAAAAGAAAAAAATTGGTTTTACAAAGATGATTAAGCAGAAATCGAACATATTTCAGTTACCTGATGAAAAGTATGTAATAAATTAAAACTGGGGCCTAATTCTGTCATTCGATTACAAATGAATTCTTACTCTAACGATCGATTTTTTTCCATTTGGGATTTTCTGATTCGTTATCGAATAACATGTGTCGAAATTTCTAATGATGTCATTCGATAACGTGTGTACATTCGAATGCGACCTGGCGAGTTATTACTCGCAATTAAAAATACATTCGAAATAACATTTAACGGAAAAAATTAAAAAAAAATTATAAATATTATTTATTGTGTTTATTTAGGTCAAAAATAAACTACACACAAAAAGAAATACTCGCCAACTTTATATTAAAGCATAATGATTTAGCAAAAAATATTTTACCAAACAATTGCCAGGGTAAAGCAAAAGCCAACCAAGTTTGGGAGCAGCTAACAAGTAAACTAAATTCTTCTGGTCCACCGATAAAATTTTCAAAAACGTATTGGAAGGTAACAGAAGCAAAAAAATATTTTCTATCTGTTCTTTAATAATTTTTTCATATGAAAATAATGAAGGTTTATGTCTGTCCCCCTGTTTAATTTCTGATAATGAATATCAAGTTCAACACGACTTCTCCTCGCTTATAGAAATTGAGTTCAATGGTGAGGAAGAAAAATTAGACCCGACTGAAATCAGCAGGAAATGTTGAAGATACTTGATAAGCTCATTGAAAATAGCAATAAATTAATGGAACTTAAAGAGAGGGAGGTCCATATTGCTGATGAGTTGTTAAAAGTAAAAAACAAAAACGTCCAAATAAAAGAATTGGAACATGAAATGACCATACAAATAAAAGCAATGACTTTAGAGATACGCAGGAAGGATATGGAACAAATGAAAAATGATTAAAATCATAAAAATGATTTTGGAACATCCTTTATTTCGTACTTTCTGTTGTTATTGAAATTAAGTTGTTTTATATTAAAACTAATTTTTTATTCATATACATACATACATACATATGTATATACCATTGATGGACATTTCATCAAACAATTGTTTATAAACCACGCCCCTTGTTTTCTTATGCTCTTTAGTTTTTTAGTTTGGCGAGTGCACATGTTAGCTTGATGCTTATACATTTTTTTCAATTACAGTGTTGGAAAAAATTGATAACAGCTTATCAGATCATCTCAAAAATTATCAGTTTATTACAGACTTAGCATTTTTGGTAGATACGACTGGCTTTCTTAATGATTTTAATTTAGAATTACAGGGCAAGGAAAATAATATATACGATTTGACAAGAAAATTTACAATTTCAAAACTAATTTATATTTGTTGTTATCACAAATTAAGTTAGGTGACTTCAAAGAATTTCCTAAAACATCCCTAATTGTGAACAAGCACGAAAAGGTTGAAACCCTGGAATATATTAATATTTTTGAAAACCTTTTTTCCAATTTCGAAGATAGATTTGAGGATATAGATAACATAAAACAACTTCTGGAACTTTTTGAAAACCCTTTTAATATTGATGTTACTAAATATGAATTCAAAATACAATCAGAACTTGTAATATTACGAAGCGAGTTAAAAGCTTTTGCGGAAATAGACAGGTTATTATTTTGGAAAACTTTGGACGCATTGGCCTATCCTGAACTCAAAAAAAATTCTTTCATTTTTTCCGACCACATGTGAAAAAATTTTTTCGGACTTAAAATTCATTTGCAGTAAACAACGTAATAAAATTAGTTCCACGTCTTTGAAACATATACTGCTCTTACGAAACTGTCATGACAGCATTAATGTAGACGATTTCGTTTAATTTAGTTCCTTATATGAAAACCTTTGTGATTCCTTTTGCTTGTCACTGTACCTTCAAATTATCTCACTAACACAAGTGTAAAACAATTTTGTCCATCAATGGTATATACCTATGCATACATACATACATAAGTATGCATACTAATATTTGGTTTTTTTCTTTTTTAATCTAAAAATACAATAAATGAATTTGTATTATTTAATTTAAATTAATATACATACAAATGTACATTAACGACGTTTGACGTTAGTCATAAGGGACTTAAGTCAGAAATTATAGTAATTTGAGAAATTTTAAAGTAAAAATACATTTCTGTGGCTTTTTGACTAAACAAATGATTTCGATTGGAAGCAGTTGTGATAGAACTCACTTATTGATGCCTAACAAAAGATCAAAAAAAGTGTTCAACCTAATGAAAACCTCAAAATGATGTTTTACTTAAGTCCCTCTTACCAACGCCACAGATTTAATTTCTGCATAAAATTGTTTTGATGCCGTCACGAATTTTTTTTCCCAATATTAGTTATATTGGCTTCCGCTCCATCGTCTAGTTCAGGTGTGGTGCTATATAATGGAGTTTCATGTGCGTTCTTATAATGTGGCACTTTAAAATAGATACACAAATTGTGTAGTGCAGCACACACATTTGAGAATTGCGCCATCTTCTCCGGTCTGTATCGTCTTCTTTTATCATGGCTCAAAATTTTCCATCCGGCTTTCAAAATTCCTATTGTCTTTTCAACAATACTGCTCGCCTTTGAATGAATCTCATTAAATCTAGATTCCATTCAATTTTCCTGAGGAAAGTTATAAGGAGTTAATAGCCACGGTTCACACGGATATCCAAAATCGCTTTTCAAGAATTACACACGCACACATTAAAAAAGTACATTTTACATACATACCTAAGAGCCAAAAATTTCTTAAGTTATTGTTGCATTGATTTCTCAAGAACTACTCTTTCCTCAGATTCCTTCCAAATAAAAGAGTCGTGAGCAGCTGCTCCATATTTAGAATTAATAGCCAAAATAGTATGTTTGTGATCACATATCTAAAATTGTTTATTTAAAGAAACAATAAAATCACATATTTAAATATATCTACTTACGATCATTGAATTTAAGCTATGAAAGCCTTTCCTGTTGAAAAACATATGTATATTCATTAGGATGCTTCTGTAACCCAAAATGTGTGCCATCTACGCAGCCTATAACTATGATAGAAAATAACTGCTAAGAATCCACTTTAAATTAAAGTACATACATATGTATGTATGTAAAACCATACTTCCTGGAATATTATATTTAGTCATAAAATACTGCTTGATCTCATCATTGTTTCGTGGTTCTAACTTGATAAACTGGTCACATACCTTTCGCTCCATTTCAGAAAGCACTTGTGTGGAAATTTTGCAAATGGAACTTTGACTCATGCCTATAAAAAAATCATTTCCAACAGAATGTTGGAAGCCTCCAGAGGCCAAAAGTGGCAAAGCTGATGCCAGTTGAATTTTTGGGGAGGCCTTTGTAGAAAGATGCCTCTCAAACTCCAATTGTTCAAGAACGTAACAAAACACTTCTTTGTCAAGTGAAAATGTTTTTTGAACCTTAAAAAGTTTACCTAAAAAAAGTAAGCATTTGAAATATATAAATTAAGACTTACTCGTGCTTTGGCAAGCTTAATGGATTGCTGCTGTTTCGTATTTCTTTCCGAACGATATTGTGGTGCACACTGTCTTCAGATTCCGATGATGATGAATAAAAAAACAGTGAAGGGTCCATTGTAAACACTATACAATTCTCTTGTTAAATTTTATTTTCACTTTTTAAATTATTTTCTTTATTTTGTGCAATCAGACGTTTTTTGTTTACAATTTTTCCATTATTTTTTAGTGCTGTGAAGCAAATATGTTTGTGTTTCTTGCAACACTGAAACAATAATTCGATCCGTTTCGTATCGAGTGCCAGAATCAAAAAATTTTGTGCTATCGAAATACGAAAAAGTTTCGATCACGGCTGAAAGAATTACTCCCCTATTCTTTCTATTTGCCAGGAATTAATTTGTTTGAAAGGTTAGAAAGTTTTTTTCGCCTAAATAAAGATACGTTTAAGTATGTGCTGGAGACAGGTCGACACATATTTCGAATACCTTAAAATTGGCGGAAGGATCCCACTAAAGCTGAAAGTCCATACCATCCGTTCTACGGTTATGCGTTTCTGTGCGTTCTATGCATTTTTAAAGTCAATTTACATACAATGCGTTTCATACGCCAAGTTGTAGTGTAACTATTTTTATCAAACAGAACCAATTTCGGCAAAAAAAGGAATGTGAAATTGTGATTTTAAAAGAATTTATGGAGGTCATTGAGTTCGTATACATAATATTTTGGTCCTACGGAGAGCTGCAAAAGACTACGGAACGAGAAATGAGTGGCATTTTTGTAGCTTCAATAAGATTAGTTTCCCTTATAGTTGATTAAAAAATAATAAATAAAACAAAGGTGAAACTCAGTACATAAAAGAAATCGATAACTAGAACGCAAATTTTCTTATGAAAGAAATATGTTGAAAATTGATTTTAATATATAATTGATTTTAATATTGATTTTAATATATTACTAAAAGTAGTTGTAGACTTTAGTGCGAAAGTTTTTTCTTTTATTAGAAACTTTTTTTGAGTCTTGTTGAACCTTCGTAGTGAACAGACGTGTTAGCGGAGTTTTTTTTTCACATACTAAACAAACAAAAATACAAACAAAAAAAAAAAATATTCGTAATAAGTACTGACTCGTAATAAGTACAGTTTTTGTGAAATTTGCTTTATTTGCATTAATAATTTTTCATATCATCTGAAACAAAAAAAAACAAACAAAAAAACAACCGTAAACAAAGTGACTGAGGAATACTCTGCATGAGTACCTCAAAAGTGAGTTCTAACGGCAGAAATGCCTATTTTACTGTGAGTTCTGAAGCTCTTAATGCAAACAATAAAAATAAAAAATCTGATGATAGTCTTTTTCTAACGGCAAAGCCAATTTTACGTGAGCGATCAAATTCGCTTACTCCGATGCCAAGTAGTGATTCTCTAACATTACCGCTGCTTAGTACTTCTTTATTTAAATCAGCGCCATTATCCGCTCCGGGCTCGTGTTCATCACTTAGCCAAGTTATTAAAATAGACAATATTATTCAGAAACCAAAGGTGCCTGTCGGAATGGACCTATATATTACAGTGCTAAAGCGCGGGCGAAGCCCAAATTCTTCAAAGATCTCATCTGTTCCCAAGATATCCAGGGATATAGACACCGCCTCAGTTAACCGTCAAAACCGCTTTAAAATATTGCAGGATGACATTGACAAACCCGAAGGATCCTCGAAAAAAACCTCCAAACCACCACCCATATATTTGAGAGAAAAAAATTCAAACTCCCTCATCAAAAAACTAATCTCGGTCATTGGCGAAAAGGCATTTCACATTGTCCCAATAAAACGTGGTAATATTGATGAAACAAAGATCCAAATATACGAAGAAAAAGATTTCCGCAAAATGGTTAATGAATTCGAAAAAAATAAAACAAGTTTTTACACATTCCAGCTTAAAAGCGCTAAAGGCCTACAGATCGTACTGAAAGGCATAGATTCTTATGTTGTCCCTGCTGAAATAAAAGATGCTCTCACCCTCCAAGGATTCAAGGTAAAAAATGTATCCAATATAATAAACAGGGATAAGATACCCCAACCTCTTTTTCGTGTTGAACTGGAGCCTAACGACGTAATATTGAAGAAAAATGAGACCCATCCCATTTATAATTTAAAATATCTATTATACCGCAAAATCACAGTTGAAGAACCCCACAAGCGTTCAGGACCCGTACAGTGCCATAATTGCCAAGAATATGGCCATACGAAAACTTATTGTAAATTACCTACTGTTTGTGTTGTGTGTGGTGAATTACACAACACTGCTATTTGCAATAAGTCGAAGGACCAGAAGGAAAAGAAGTGCAGTAATTGTGGAGGTAATCACACTGCTAACTACAGGGGATGTCCTGTATACTCTTTCGTTAAACAGGCTATGAGTCAAAAGCCTAAAGTAGTCCCAGCGCAAACAGGAAATACGTACTCCGCCACTTATCCTCTAATGGCCCAACCAATCACTCCACAAGTATCGTATGCTGACGCTGTGAAGATCAACTCTGTTCTAGTGCAAAAAGTGTCACCACCAAATAATACAACAAATGCAAATGCTAGCTTTAATTTCAGTCGCCTTGAAAATACTATTGATAATTTGGTGCAAACTATAAACAACTTTACAACAAATATGACTAGCATGATGCAAGAAATGCTGCGAATGCAGAACACTCTGCTTCTAGCATTAGTTAACAAGCCATGAACACGTTAAAGTTATGTTTCTGGAACGCAAACGGCATTCGCCAACATAGAAACGAACTAGAGCACTTCCTCACGGTGAAGAATATTGATGTAATGTTGGTATCTGAGACTCATTTGACTTCGAGAAGCCTCTTTAGAATGAATGGCTACACCTTATATGATACAAAGGACCCGAGAGGAAGAGCATGTGGAGGATCAGCAATTCTAATAAAGTCAAGACTCAAGCACTATATTCTTGAGAGCATTTGTGAAGACCATCTACAAGCAACAAATATTTGCATCGAAAATTTTTGTTCAAATCTTGTGATATCATCGATTTACTCCCCTCCCAGATTTTCAATCAGTGAGGATAAATACGAGGATTTTTACAAAACTCTTGGCCCTTGTTTCATAGCAGCTGGAGACTACAATGCAAAACATACGTTCTGGGGATCGCGGCTTATTACACCTAGAGGTCGAGCATTGTTCAACACAATTTCAAAAATGGGTTTGGATGTCATTTCTAGCGGGGAGCCCACTTACTGGCCTACTGACATACAAAAAATTCCGGATGATATAGATTTTGGGGTCATGAAAAATATCCCTAGGGATTTAATTCATGTTGAAGCTTCACATGATCTCTCCTCCGATCACTCTCCCACGATCTTTACAATTTGTAGCCCACTAAGAAGTGACTTACCTGACCCATATGTGAAGATGATATATCGTGTTAACTGGCTGGGGTTCAAAAAATATCTCAGTAGTCATTGTACGGAAAACATCAGGCTTAGAACTCCCGATGATATTGAACTTAACATTGCCAATCTTACCGAGAATATTAAACAGGCTGCTAAACATGCTACTACCTCCCATCCGCAGGCTGGGTTTAATAGAATTTATTCTGCGGATATTGAACGTCTCGTATGTGAAAAAAGGAGAGCTAGAAGGGAATGGCAACAGCACAGATCGCCCCAACATAAAATCAGACTTAGAGAATGCACTAAACGACTCCAAGAGTTGCTTGCATCTGAAAAATCTGCTTCTCTTAAAAGCTATCTGGAAAGTCTCGATGTCACAGCAGCATCTAATTACTCCTTGTGGCGCGCTGCTAAAAAACTTAAAACACCCGTTGAGTCTAAACCTCCCCTGCGCACTTCTAGCGGAGATTGGGCAAGAACTAATACTGAAAAAGGTAACACATTTGCTGGGCATTTAAAAAACGTATTTACCCCAAACACATGTACTGGTGCTGTTGATTTGCCGAGCGTAGTTGCTCTACCCCCTCGACCCATAAAGTTTAAGATGCTTGATGTACAAAAACTAATTGCTGAAACCAATCCAAAGAAGGCCCCGGGTATTGATGGAATTAGTAACAAGATGCTGATGCAGTTGCCTCGTATTGCTATTAGAATCCTGTTATTCATTTTTAATGGCATTTTACGACTGGAGTATTATCCACACAGCTGGAAACTTGCCATGGTCAAAATGATTCCAAAGGCGGGTAAAGATCTTACTAAGGCTGAGTCATATAGGCCAATAAGTTTGCTGTCAACAATTTCAAAGCTCTTTGAAAAACTTCTCATGACAAAATTGTCCCCAATTCTAGCTGATAATGGATGCATACCGGACCATCAATTTGGTTTTAGAAGTCAGCACAGCACCATTGAACAATGTCATAGATTGGTTCATTTTATAAGAAGAACATTTGAAGAAGGAAAGTATTGTTCTTCCCTCTTTATTGATGTCTCTCAGGCATTTGATAAAGTGTGGCATGAAGGCCTTATTTTAAAATTGCAGACATATCTACCAATAAACATAGTAAATCTTTTAGAAAGTTACATTCTTGCCCGGAAGTTTACTGTCGTGGAAGGAGACTTCATGAGTGTGCCCGAAACTATTTCATCTGGGGTGCCTCAGGGGAGTATACTGGGGCCAGTTTTGTATTTGATTTATACCTGTGATATGCCTTTGAGCAGTAATATCCTCACTTATACATTTGCAAATGATACAGCCTGCCTTAGTATGCATAAAAACCCTCACGAGGCATCCCGATATCTTCAGGAACATATTAACTTGTTGGAGCTGTGGTTGAACTTATGGAGAATAAAAGAAAATGAACAAAAGTGTGTTCATGTCACATTTACCCTACGAAGAGATACTTGTTCCCCCACTCGAATCAACAATCAAGTTGTTCCTCAACATTCACAGGTGAAATATCTTGGTATACACCTTGACCGACGGCTTACATGGAAACTCCACATTGACTCTAAGCTGACACAAATGAATCTTAAATTAACCCAGATACATTGGCTAATTGGTAGAAATTCTACCCTCAGTCTGGATTGTAAACTTTTAATATACAAGTCACTTTTGAAACCCATATGGTGTTACGGAATTCAGCTATGGGGCACTGCTTCAGCTTCCAATGTAGAGAGAATACAACGAATGCAAAACAAAATTTTAAGGTTAATAACATCAGCTCCGTGGTACATGAAAAATTCAATTTTACATCGTGATTTAAATATGCCACTTGTGACCGCTGAAATTGCAAAATATGCAGGCAAATATTTAACAAAACTCGAGTCCCATCCGAATCCGCTTGCCCGAAATATCTTGAACTTTCCTGGACACACCCGCTTAAAAAAGAGGGATACTACGGCATTAATACGCAACACTGCAGATGAAATTCTTTGAAAATATTTTTGTGCTTAACATGACATTTATGTATTATTAATTATTATCACTAAGTTTATGTCTGACACTGGTCGGGCCTAACAATTATATATATATATATATATATATATATATATATATATATATATATATATATATATATATATATATATATATATATATATATATATATATATATATATAAGATTTTAATACTTATTGTTAGTTCAGTTAATTGAAGATACAATAAATAAATTTTATTTAATAAAAAAAAAAAAAAAAAAAAAAAAAATTAGAAACTTTTTTAATGCAAATAAGAGTGAAAATTAAAATCCACCACACAAATTTTTAATCGATATCTATATATATATATATATATATATATATATATATATATATATATATATATATATATAGGATGTGTGTATGTATATATGTATGTATGTATGTATGTATGTAACGTAATGGCTCCGATTTTGACGAAATTTTCAGGGAACCTTCAGAATACTCGGGCGGGTGACACTGTGAAGTCCGATTTTTTATTTTCGGTCTGTGGGTGGAGGGGCGTGACAAAATCCAATAATTCATAAAATGAGAACGGCTTGGCCGATTTCTGTAAAACTTTTTGTCAGTTGTTCGTATTTTGGAGGAGAAGGTTTTTATGGAAGAAACTTTTGGAAAATCCCTCCCGAAAAGTCGGAAAATTGGAAAAATCGATATTCGAGTTTTTGTATGAAATTTTGTTTGAAATTATTCCTTAATGGCTTTTCAAATTAAAAAATAGAAAGTTTGTCTGAAGGCTTAAAATTGGGGCGAGGCGAAGTTCGCCTGGTCCACTAGTAATCTATATATATAAAATAGCATGTGTGTATGTATGTATGTATGTAACGTAATGGCTCCAAAACGGCTGTGCCGATTTTGACAAAATTTTCAGGGAACCTTCAGAATACTCGGGCGGGTGATACTGATAAAAGGAGAACGGCTTGGCCGATTTCTGTAAAACTTTTTGTCAGTTGTTCGTATTATCGAGGAGAATGTTTTTATGGAAGAAAATTTTGGAAAATCCCTCCGGAAAAGTCGGAAAATTGGAAAAATCGACTTTTTCTATGAAATTTTGTTTGAAATAATTTCAAACAAAATGGCTTTTCAAATGAAAAAAATAGAAAGTTTGTCTGAAGGCTTTAAATTGGGGCGAGGCGCTAGTTGAAAATAAAATATAATTTGTCATCCTTGGTTAACAACAGCCGACCATTTTTCACCTTTTTCTCATGACGCTTGAGACGCATAGAAAGGTAGACAGTAAACCTACTTCATTCTTTTTATAAGTTCTATGCGTTTTGCTCTGTAACTTGTTATATACAATTACCCATAATCTAATTTTTTGACAGACGCATAAAACGCATCAACCCATAGAACGTATGGTATGGACTTTCAGCTTAACTTAAGCTATGTGCAGACGGTTGTAAGCTCTAACAATGTTGTTTGATTTACCAACATGCTGGCAATGCACTGACAATTCAATATGGCAACAAAAAGGCAAATTGTTAGTTCAGACGATTGTAAGAAAAGCTTACAATTTCATTGTCAGATAACTGTTTGGCAATAAATTTACCTACCAATAAAAATTGTCAGTTCACACGGTTGTTAGATTATTGTACAACAAATTTGTTTTCCGGCATTGCCAGAAAATTTAAAACATTAAATTTACGTTTATGCGCGCGCAGTGTTGCCAGTAGAAATATTTGTCTGACAATGATTCCATTGTCAGGTGCATTACTTTAAGCACACCTACCAATAAAAAATTAACTTACAACGTCTGACAATTACCTGGCAATAGCAAAGAAGAGTGTTCTCACGATTGGCAGATATCTAACAATATTATTGGCTTACAATGCTTTTTCTACCAACGTTGTAAGACGAAAATTGGCAGTTCACACAGTTGCAAGACATTGTAAGGCATATTTTACTGACAATATTGTCAGATCTTACAACCGTCTGTACATAGCTTTAGTGTCGCTAATGATTTCACTGATTCCACTAACTTATTGAATTGGCAAGTATTTGTAATTTTTCTTCTTTTTCCATTTTTTTAATTAAAGATTATTATTGAAAAAAATTCAAAAGGAATAAAACTGTTTCGACACCAATAAGACTGACGACAAAATCCGAGTCAATTTATATCGATGCCTACGGCATACCAAAAATACATCGACGCTTATCGATAAAAATTGATATTGACAATGGACATACCGATTTACAACATTCGACAAAAAACGTTATGGTTTCGTATTGATAACTCTTAATGGAATGGGTTTTGCATCAATATTTAAAATAATATATACACCCATGCGCATATTCAGCAAACAACATTGAAATATACATATACTTTCGTAGTTGCGGGAGAATTCGGATATAAAAATTAGGATACGTTCGTAAATGCAGTAGTACCTTGCAGCAGTAAATGAGAATGTTTTGAACTGGCACACTAAAGCAGACGTTTCCAAAAATATGTGTGTCATACACAATATATGTAACTATTAAAAAGAGCATCGTTTGGTTTGTATCGAAATATCTCTTCTGTTGCCGCGTTGTGCTGCATTTACAATCCCCCTTATTCTATTTGTCGTTGTCGACGTCACACGAAGTCAACACCAATATTTCGGCAACTGTAGGATCGATGTCGACAACAATTATATATTATTTATAAGCTGTTACTATTCCTAAGGCTTAAAAAATGGCAAGTGATCATCATTAACACTCAATTGTTGCTCACATCGAGCACAGCACTTACATTTTTTTTAATGTCGACTTAATGTGACGACGATGACGACAATTGGAATAAGCGAGAATATGATAACGTTTCTGGTATCGTAATAGCCAAATTAAACATTTTTACGATAATATTAAAATTAATACTGAATATGCAGGCGGCTGCACATGGAGTTAAATTTCAGCTAAAAATTAATGCCATACAATGAATGCCAATTAAATCTTGTGTTGCTGGTTCGATTCAAGAACGGTTCTTTAATGATCACATGCAGAGTTGTTCACAACGTGTGTGATTTCCAAGAAGAAAATATATGGCCCAGTAGACGTAATATCTGGAATTTTGCTTAATACTGTGAGTGTGATAAAAGGGAAATGATGATCATTATCGAGGAAACAAAGATCTATCTGTCGCTGGTTGATCTATAATTAGAAATCTTCAGTAATTAGAAATCTTCATATTTTGATGAATATATACTCAATTAATGAAAAAAAATTACTTTAGCCTTAAAGTTCAAATTAGTTAAGGTACCAACAGACGACATGTTTTTTACATGTGTTTTTTTTATCTTTCGATTCGAATGTTTTTCTTTATGTCTGTCAATATTGGTTAAGTTACATAAGGTTTATAATTTTTGGTCACAAACGTACATGTAGTATCACACATGACATCGGTCATGTTTATTGAGAATGCTGATTACATACATAAATATTCACGTCGTTTGTTTGATAAATGGATTGCAGCCGTCGGAAATATTTTTGGTTCCGTGGTTGAAGTACTGGCGACGCAAATGTGTTTTTTTTAATTTTTTCTTTTTTAAACAAGACGTTGAGGTTGTATCTAAAAATCTATACATTTTTGGACTCATTTTAATAAAACGACAACCTTAAATTAAAAAAATATATATAGTTTATTGTCTTGTAAAATACTTCATTCAGACGGCTAATGATAGTGCACATAATCAACCGCCGACGAATTTGATCGCATGACATAGGCATTCAGAGCTGTATGTTTAACATAAGAAAATAGAGCACGCTTTATTTCAAATAATGTCTTATGACTTTTGTCATGTTTTTACACAAGCAATGTTTTAAAGGTAACACACGACATTTTTCCGTTTGCATATGTAAATTTTGTCACATACAATGTGAAAAACATTGAAATTGCAAAATATGCAGGCAAATATTTAACAAAACTCGAGTCCCATCCGAATCCGCTTGCCCGAAATATCTTGAACTTTCCTGGACACACCCGCTTAAAAAAGAGGGATACTACGGCATTAATACGCAACACTGCAGATGAAATTCTTTGAAAATATTTTTGTGCTTAACATGACATTTATGTATTATTAATTATTATCACTAAGTTTATGTCTGACACTGGTCGGGCCTAACAATTATATATATATATATATATATATATATATATATATATATATATATATATATATATATATATATATATATATATATATATATATATATTTAAGATTTTAATACTTATTGTTAGTTCAGTTAATTGAAGATACAATAAATAAATTTTATTTAATAAAAAAAAAAAAAAAAAAAAAAAAATTAGAAACTTTTTTAATGCAAATAAGAGTGAAAATTAAAATCCACCACACAAATTTTTAATCGATATCTATATATATATATATATATATATATATATATATATATATATATATATATATATATATATATATATATATAAAATAGGATGTGTGTATGTATATATGTATGTATGTATGTATGTATGTAACGTAATGGCTCCGATTTTGACGAAATTTTCAGGGAACCTTCAGAATACTCGGGCGGGTGACACTGTGAAGTCCGATTTTTTATTTTCGGTCTGTGGGTGGAGGGGCGTGACAAAATCCAATAATTCATAAAATGAGAACGGCTTGGCCGATTTCTGTAAAACTTTTTGTCAGTTGTTCGTATTTTGGAGGAGAAGGTTTTTATGGAAGAAACTTTTGGAAAATCCCTCCCGAAAAGTCGGAAAATTGGAAAAATCGATATTCGAGTTTTTGTATGAAATTTTGTTTGAAATTATTCCTTAATGGCTTTTCAAATTAAAAAATAGAAAGTTTGTCTGAAGGCTTAAAATTGGGGCGAGGCGAAGTTCGCCTGGTCCACTAGTAATCTATATATATAAAATAGCATGTGTGTATGTATGTATGTATGTAACGTAATGGCTCCAAAACGGCTGTGCCGATTTTGACAAAATTTTCAGGGAACCTTCAGAATACTCGGGCGGGTGATACTGATAAAAGGAGAACGGCTTGGCCGATTTCTGTAAAACTTTTTGTCAGTTGTTCGTATTATCGAGGAGAATGTTTTTATGGAAGAAAATTTTGGAAAATCCCTCCGGAAAAGTCGGAAAATTGGAAAAATCGACTTTTTCTATGAAATTTTGTTTGAAATAATTTCAAACAAAATGGCTTTTCAAATGAAAAAAATAGAAAGTTTGTCTGAAGGCTTTAAATTGGGGCGAGGCGCTAGTTGAAAATAAAATATAATTTGTCATCCTTGGTTAACAACAGCCGACCATTTTTCACCTTTTTCTCATGACGCTTGAGACGCATAGAAAGGTAGACAGTAAACCTACTTCATTCTTTTTATAAGTTCTATGCGTTTTGCTCTGTAACTTGTTATATACAATTACCCATAATCTAATTTTTTGACAGACGCATAAAACGCATCAACCCATAGAACGTATGGTATGGACTTTCAGCTTAACTTAAGCTATGTGCAGACGGTTGTAAGCTCTAACAATGTTGTTTGATTTACCAACATGCTGGCAATGCACTGACAATTCAATATGGCAACAAAAAGGCAAATTGTTAGTTCAGACGATTGTAAGAAAAGCTTACAATTTCATTGTCAGATAACTGTTTGGCAATAAATTTACCTACCAATAAAAATTGTCAGTTCACACGGTTGTTAGATTATTGTACAACAAATTTGTTTTCCGGCATTGCCAGAAAATTTAAAACATTAAATTTACGTTTATGCGCGCGCAGTGTTGCCAGTAGAAATATTTGTCTGACAATGATTCCATTGTCAGGTGCATTACTTTAAGCACACCTACCAATAAAAAATTAACTTACAACGTCTGACAATTACCTGGCAATAGCAAAGAAGAGTGTTCTCACGATTGGCAGATATCTAACAATATTATTGGCTTACAATGCTTTTTCTACCAACGTTGTAAGACGAAAATTGGCAGTTCACACAGTTGCAAGACATTGTAAGGCATATTTTACTGACAATATTGTCAGATCTTACAACCGTCTGTACATAGCTTTAGTGTCGCTAATGATTTCACTGATTCCACTAACTTATTGAATTGGCAAGTATTTGTAATTTTTCTTCTTTTTCCATTTTTTTAATTAAAGATTATTATTGAAAAAAATTCAAAAGGAATAAAACTGTTTCGACACCAATAAGACTGACGACAAAATCCGAGTCAATTTATATCGATGCCTACGGCATACCAAAAATACATCGACGCTTATCGATAAAAATTGATATTGACAATGGACATACCGATTTACAACATTCGACAAAAAACGTTATGGTTTCGTATTGATAACTCTTAATGGAATGGGTTTTGCATCAATATTTAAAATAATATATACACCCATGCGCATATTCAGCAAACAACATTGAAATATACATATACTTTCGTAGTTGCGGGAGAATTCGGATATAAAAATTAGGATACGTTCGTAAATGCAGTAGTACCTTGCAGCAGTAAATGAGAATGTTTTGAACTGGCACACTAAAGCAGACGTTTCCAAAAATATGTGTGTCATACACAATATATGTAACTATTAAAAAGAGCATCGTTTGGTTTGTATCGAAATATCTCTTCTGTTGCCGCGTTGTGCTGCATTTACAATCCCCCTTATTCTATTTGTCGTTGTCGACGTCACACGAAGTCAACACCAATATTTCGGCAACTGTAGGATCGATGTCGACAACAATTATATATTATTTATAAGCTGTTACTATTCCTAAGGCTTAAAAAATGGCAAGTGATCATCATTAACACTCAATTGTTGCTCACATCGAGCACAGCACTTACATTTTTTTTAATGTCGACTTAATGTGACGACGATGACGACAATTGGAATAAGCGAGAATATGATAACGTTTCTGGTATCGTAATAGCCAAATTAAACATTTTTACGATAATATTAAAATTAATACTGAATATGCAGGCGGCTGCACATGGAGTTAAATTTCAGCTAAAAATTAATGCCATACAATGAATGCCAATTAAATCTTGTGTTGCTGGTTCGATTCAAGAACGGTTCTTTAATGATCACATGCAGAGTTGTTCACAACGTGTGTGATTTCCAAGAAGAAAATATATGGCCCAGTAGACGTAATATCTGGAATTTTGCTTAATACTGTGAGTGTGATAAAAGGGAAATGATGATCATTATCGAGGAAACAAAGATCTATCTGTCGCTGGTTGATCTATAATTAGAAATCTTCAGTAATTAGAAATCTTCATATTTTGATGAATATATACTCAATTAATGAAAAAAAATTACTTTAGCCTTAAAGTTCAAATTAGTTAAGGTACCAACAGACGACATGTTTTTTACATGTGTTTTTTTTATCTTTCGATTCGAATGTTTTTCTTTATGTCTGTCAATATTGGTTAAGTTACATAAGGTTTATAATTTTTGGTCACAAACGTACATGTAGTATCACACATGACATCGGTCATGTTTATTGAGAATGCTGATTACATACATAAATATTCACGTCGTTTGTTTGATAAATGGATTGCAGCCGTCGGAAATATTTTTGGTTCCGTGGTTGAAGTACTGGCGACGCAAATGTGTTTTTTTTAATTTTTTCTTTTTTAAACAAGACGTTGAGGTTGTATCTAAAAATCTATACATTTTTGGACTCATTTTAATAAAACGACAACCTTAAATTAAAAAAATATATATAGTTTATTGTCTTGTAAAATACTTCATTCAGACGGCTAATGATAGTGCACATAATCAACCGCCGACGAATTTGATCGCATGACATAGGCATTCAGAGCTGTATGTTTAACATAAGAAAATAGAGCACGCTTTATTTCAAATAATGTCTTATGACTTTTGTCATGTTTTTACACAAGCAATGTTTTAAAGGTAACACACGACATTTTTCCGTTTGCATATGTAAATTTTGTCACATACAATGTGAAAAACATGTCGTGTGCTGGTACCTTTTAAGGCTTCAACTGCTTTATGAGTTAATTTTGTGAAATTTTATTGCCAATGCAATCGTCTTCACGAAGTTTATGATGTACAAAAACGGTTACAATTTCATTCGAGTGGTCAAATATGTAAAAAATTATTTATTTTGAAGTAAATTCTATTATTTTCTAAAATTAAGAGTTTCTACTATGATAACAAAACATATATTATTCTATGAAATTAAAAAAAATATGTATATAAAATAAACAAAGGATATTCACAAGAAGAAGAGAGCAGTACAATATCGAGTTTTATAATTTTATTATGTATTTTAGTTCAATTTTAGAATTTAGTAATATTTTCCTTTACGTTGAAGAATAATAAACTAAAAGGAGCTATTTCTATCTTTAGTTAAAGGTGCGATAAAAATTCCTACTTATTGTATAAAAAAATATTTGAGTTAAAATACTAATTTTTGAATACATAAGCTTAAAATAAGTTTAAGGTAGCTATGTGATTACTTTAAGATTTGGTTTTAAATTTAGTTTTGCCTAACAGTGGCTTATGAACCCGTTGTAATTCGCTGGTATGACCGGGACCTCTAAATTAAAAAAATTTTAAGTAATGTAAGTTCATGAAATATGGAAAATAATTTAAATAAAAAATTTTTTTATCTTTATTATTTGCGTTAACGCAGAAAAATTTTTAAGCGATTGTATCCGATTCGAGCAAATATAAGAATTTGGGGAAATCCGCGTTTTTCTGAATAGTGTAATGGAATAAAATTAAAATTTATGATGCTTTATCACATAGACGTCATAATCGCGATATTTCAGAGTTAATAACAAAATACAAACAGCAGATTTAACAGACGACACCTTTTAAATTGTTCCCTCACTCTAGCTAGGTTTGCTTGCTGTTAGTTAGTTTTGAACTGAACACAAGAAGTTACTCAAAAAATATCTACACGTAATCACTTTTTACCGATTGTATTTATGTACTTCTATAAAATTCTGATCCAGAATTCCTTAGGAATTATAACATGAAAATGTATGACTTAAACACAAAAAACCTGTACACATCAGTTTTATAACATACATACATGAATTTTAATTCTTTTTAGGATGAACGAGAAAAAAGTGGTTCACTTGGTGTCCAGCAGATGTCAGATTCAGACTCGAAAGATTCTTTAAGTAATGCTTCGATAAGCGGAAGAAAAAAGAAATCAAAAAATAATAAAATGTTAAGGTGAGTAAAATTTATGAATTCTGAAACGTAAAATGTAGTCAACAATGCATAAACACTTATGTAAGTATTTTAAACAAACAGTCTTTGAAATTTAATCATTGTCGCATATGGTAAATTGTAATTATTAAGAAGACTTTTCGCGCATTTGCTTGGCTTATATCCGGCGAGGCCTTGTACTGTTAGTTCCAAGTTGTTGAATGCTCCTTCAAACGGTTTTTTATACTTATCAAAGTGAACACAACTCAATGTGACTGTGTCTATAGTTTAGCCCGTTTTACCATTAACGATCTGTGTATCAACGTCTACAGAAGCATTATCAATAATGCCTTATGTAGTAATTGTATCCTTTGGGCCAAAAAAGATATTTGCAATAAAATCTATTAATTCTGTCACATAACACTTTTATTTCAATCGTTCCTCCGATTCCTCTATTTTCAGTAAGTACTGATGTATCAAAAATTTTTATAATATTGGCATTTCAAATAACTGTTGCTGTTTCTTTTATGCTACAATTTTTTATTTTTAAATACTCTCTCATTACGGGTCATAAAGAGCATTGCTCTAAATCTGCTCCCGACAAATATAATTCTACGATAGTTTATTTTTATTTAGACGTACCAAGTATGAAACCATTTAATGGAATTTATAAGTACACACATTTCCTGTTTTACACGCTACTCATTAAATTTTCATCTTCCATGTTCTTAAAGTCAAAAATTTAGAGAAAAAATAGAAAATTAATCACTTTATTTCACTCTATTTAATTTCTACTAAATTATAATTTTAGCAGTACTACCATATACTGACAAAAATTTACACATAGTACGTACTTTGAAAAAAAAAATGAAAACTCACCTCTAATGTGCTTTATGATTTTAGGCAACAGAGCGAATTGTTTCCATACATATACATATATTTGAAGCTTTTTATTCACCATTACTTTTTAATAAAAAGTTTCTTTGAGTTCGGTTTCGTGTTATACGGTTTTTCTGTATAGAAATCATTTTTTCAGTTTCTGTTGTTTTATGAAGAACTTATGTGTTTTATTTTAAATATTGAGTCAATAAAGAACTAGCATACTAAAACACTAAATACATGATGAATAGAAAAGTATAGGCTTTAAGAACGTATTTAAAGTACAGGTTTTGAAAATTAAACTTTTGGCAAGGTTTCCATGCACACAGTAGCTAGTGACTTGTAACAATTTAATTTCCAAACCGCTAATATTAAATATGTTTATTGCACCACCTGAAAGCCTAAACTTTTCTATTAATTACTATTATTTATAAATATTATTTTATGTAGCAAACCAATCAATTTTACTTAAAAAATTTATTTAAGATTCGGAACTAATGTGGACCTATCGGATGATCGGAAATGGCGTCCTCAACTGGCAGAACTTCAAAAACTTCCCGCTTTTGCACGAGTAATATCGGCAGCAAATATGCTATCTCATGTTGGTCATGTAATACTAGGGATGAATACAGTTCAGCTTTACATGAAAGTCCCAGGGAGCAGAACACCTGGTCATCAAGAAAATAATAATTTTTGTTCGATTAACATAAATATTGGTCCCGGGGATTGCGAATGGTTCGCTGTACCCGATGCTTATTGGGGTGGAATCCACAACTTATGCGAAAAAAATAATATAAGCTATTTACATGGATCTTGGTGGCCCGTGTTAGATGATTTATATAAGGAAAATATTCCAGTATACCGTTTTATTCAGCGACCCGGTGATTTAGTTTGGGTTAATGCGGGGTAAGTACTAATTCTGTGCAATTCGAAAGTTGTTCTTATGCTTTTTCTTAAGTTTACATGCAGCGTACATAAATGTAATTGGAATGTACACCTTTTTTATAAAAATTCATATTGAATTAAATAAAATTGTATAGCAAGAAAAGCAACAATATTGAAAAGTTTTTCAACTGTCAATTGTTTGACCATTACACAGCAATAGTTAGTAATATCAATTAAAAACATTTTAACTTGAAGATAGCCAAGGGGTATAACTGTACAGTATTGGTTTTGATCAAATTGTATTTTGTATAACAATACAAAAAATATAAAAAAATTTCCATTAAATGAGTCATACTGTCAAAAACACGTGCCATAAAAAAGTAGTAACGAAGCATGCAAACACATAACATTAAAATACCCATGTACGCAAGACAGAACATAAAGGGTGATTGTTTAGCAACTTTATTTTTGGTAACAGATTTTTGCAGCTCAGCTGTTTTCGTGTAACATGTTACTGTTCAGCTTGGTCTATAATTTAACCATGAATCGACTTACAAACAAACAACGCTTACAGATTATTGAATTTTTAAAATAAAATTCATGCTCGGCTAAGAAAGTGAAAATTGTGTTCAGCGACGACGTTCATTTCTGGTTTGGTGTGGATTATGGGCCGGTGGCATCATTGGAGCGTACTTTTTCAAATACGACGAAGGCAAGCACTTTACTGTGAATGGTGAGTGCTACCGTGCGATGATTACAATTGTTTACCCAATAGAAGAGTTGGACTTGGCTGAAATGTGGTTTCAGCTTTCAGTTGTCACTTCCGTCCGACATGCCAAAATTGGACCTAGCATATGAACTATTTAATGGGGAAGCCGCGATCACTATTTAAGCTCTAAACACATAGACGACAGCAGACTTCACGACTTCACGGCTTCAAATGCTGCCAACTTCAAATGCTGCTCTGAAGTCAGCTTCATAATTTTTTTTCAAGACAGCAACAACATAATAATCAGCTGATGTGTATTTTAGCAATAGAAATTTCAGGGATGCCGGATATATATTTTATAATGAATAAAATTAAAGTTATTGATAAAAAATGTAATAATATCACGAAAAACTATAAAAACACATGAATTTATTTCTTTATTGTATATTTGTAATGTTTTTTATCTTTAATATTAAAAAAAGTTTTTGTTTTTATTTTTCCAATATATGTATATATAATGGCAACACTATATTTGTTTGATGCTGCTCGTCAAAATAGAAAATAGCCTAAGTTGGCAGCAGCAGCAAGTGCTCTTGTGCAGTCGTGCTGCTGTGCAGTCGTGCTGCGGTGCAGTCGTGCTACTGTGCTGCCATTAAAATAATCGTTTTCATTTAAATACATGGATTTTATTTTTGACATATTGCTGCTTGCTGTCTGCTGTCGTCTATGTGTTTAGAGCTTTACATGAAATTATCTTTAAATCTTGAAATACATATATACTTATATCGTTCTATCGACTAAAGTTAAGATTTCATACATTTCTCTAAACCATGTTTTTTTAATAAAGTCCGAAAGCTCTTAAAAAATTACCCTATCAACTTTTTAAACATACACACGTAGATTTAAAATAAAAGTAAAAAAAGTGAAAGTAAAAAAAAATGTACAATGAATTAGGCTAGTTAAGCAGGTAATTTGACGTTATCGACAAAAAAATATTTTAGTCTTCTGAGAACAAATATATACATATATATATATATATATATATATATATATATATATATATATATATATATATATATATATATAGTTAGTAATTTTTCTACCAATTTAAAATTTTAATATTAGTAATTATTGGCATGGTTTTGTTAATCTCTGGAGATTAATTTTGAAGGTTTAATTTTGTAGCAGCACTCTGATGAAATTTTAATTAATTTTAAATACATATATTTCAAAAACTTATTTGTAGTTAATAAAATTGATCACTTGAAATCTGTTGGCTAAGTTACCATGAAAACCTGTTGGCTAAGTTATACTCTGATGAGCTAGATTTTGATAATATTATCGCTGGAACGTGCAGGTTACGCACAGATAGCGCAAGAGTGGGCTTAAATAGTGTGAATTGGAAGAAAACTAAGCGTCCTGCATATTTTACCAAAAGAAACTTGTTTTACATTAAATCTTTTGTAAATATTGTTGTCACAAAATCACATTATTTGGTATCAAAACAAAGTAAAATAAAATAAATAGCTAAATTAATAAATCACTATAAAAAATAAAAGTTCAAAGCACTAACTAGAAAGGTTACCGCATTGAAGATTTTAAAAAGCACTAAAAACGGTGCTAAGAGCACCGATTTGATAACACTGACAGGAAGGAAAAAATCTAATATGAGTGTACAGCTAAAATAGCAAATAAGAACAAAACTATTACGGGAAAGTTTGGTCGTCGCTTATACTATCTTCTACAGTCGGAAGAATTGAGCATAGCGGTAATAGCATAGATAAAGCAAAATAAATTGTAATGGCGATTTTTGTCCAGTTTTTGGTTCTTTGTAATATAATTTTTTGTGTGCTATTTTTGTACAAAAAAGTCTTCTAAAAATATTATACAATTCACAAGTAGAAAACTATGATTGAATCTTATGGAGTTATCATATAATAAAACTTTTCACTTTTATTTATTAGTAGTCAGTAGTTCATATGTATATGTTAATTTGTTTAGCCAAGCTTATTGTTTCCAATTAATCCTAATTAAGAACTATTGAAAACAATTGATTACGATTTATTTTTGGCCTAAATTCAAAAATAATAAGTCCTAAAATCCTAATTAAGAACTATTGAAAACAATTGATTACGATTTATTTTTGGCCTAAATTCAAAAATAATAAGTCCTAAGTTTATAGCAAATGACAAGAATAATGTATTGTGAAATGTTTCAACTTCGCTGCGAACAGGCACCAGTTCCTTTTTTTTTATCAAACCCGAAGTTTTTGTCGCCCAACTTTAAACCTTCAAAATAATTTCATTATTTCTTATGGAAAATTAGCAGGAAGTTTTATTATAGAATTGTTTAGGGATTTTTAATGTCTGTACCGTACGCTTTCGGCTTACAAATGTATATGAGTTACAAGAAAAATGGAGAAAAAACCATTCACCAAAACTTTAACCATACGGGTATGTTCCAGGTTTCGACTCGGATTGAAAACGAACAATTTTTTGAATTCCCATAATTTATAAATTGGTGTTCTGGATTCAGCATAGTTTTCCACATTCGAAATTTATGTTCGGAAAAAAATCTAAATGTCAACGGCTACGCAAAAATCGACGGATGCCGGCAAAAAAGTTGCAAAAAAATTTACAAATTACAAAAATAAAGCAATTTACAGAGTACGAAAACAAAGATATTCAAATTTTTCTATTAATTTTCTACGCGAATAAAAACAAAATTAATACTCTTAAAGAAACATGGAATGAAAATAAAATTATTCAATACTCTCAAAAAAGATAACGAACGAAAATAAATTTTTTTGTTTTTGGTTGATCTGCTTGATTTGATATACCGTTACATCGTACAACTTTTGAACATGAAACATGCTCTTGTTAGTTTAAATTCACATCAACAAACACAAAGACCTTACAAGCTGGCTTTGATTTTACAATTTTTTAAAAGAGATTATTAATACTTAATATTGAAAATTCATTATTTGGTATATTCTCCCCAACTAATCGTTAGAAACAATTAGAGCTTTTGCAAAATGCATACAAAAAATCAAAAGTTTGTTGTGGCTTTAGCTCTTCATATGCCGACATTTCATTGGTTGCTAAAACCAAATCGTCAGTGAAGTTTAAGCAGTTTGAAAACATTCAACCTCGGATGTTTATGCCACATAAATCGAATACAATATGAGAATTTCAATATTGCATATGAATTACAACAAATACATAATCATAGTAGGTTTAGAATGTTTTTATACAAACCAGCGCAACAAACAATTTACTCAACGTGAGTCTATTTTATTTTTCTCTCAACACCCATGCAATTAAACGCCCGTTGGTCGTTAATGATTGTATTCAGTTGGGCAAAAAATTAAAAATAAAATCTTTATTTTAAATACTTAATATGGAAATTCATTATTTGGGATATTCTCCCCAACTAATCGTTAGAAACAATTAGAGCTTTTGCAAAATGCATAGAAAAAAATCAAAAGTTTGTTGTGGCTTTAGCTCTTCATATGCCGACATTTCATTGGTTGCTAAAACCAAATCGTCAGTGAAGTTTAAGCAGTTTGAAAACATTCAACCTCGGATGTTTATGCCACATAAATCGAATACAATATGAGAATTTCAATATTGCATATGAATTACAACAAATACATAATCATAGTAGGTTTAGAATGTTTTTATACAAACCAGCACAACAAACAATTTACTCAACGTGAGTCTATTTTATTTTTCTCTCAACACCCATACAATTAAACGCCCGTTGGTCGTTAATGATTGTATTCAGTTGGGCAAAAAATGAAAAAAACTTTTGATTTTTTGTATGCATTTTGCAAAAGCTCTAATTGTTTTTAACGATTAGTTGGGGAGAATATCCCAAATAATGAATTTTCAATATTAAGTATTTAAAATAAAGATTTTATTTTTCCTTTTTTATTTTTCAAACTAAAAACCAAAATTGTATTTTTCTTAATAATGTTAGCACTTATAAGAATTACTTTCACCCACCCCTTACTACTCTAATTGAAAAAGAATAAAAACATGGGGATGTGAATTGCAGAACACCAAAAATGCTAAAGTAATTCACTTTCGAGTGAATTCGGATTCTAGAACATACCCGATAAAGTAGGTGTATAAGTGTCCACTGAAGAGTAGTAAGTTCCTTTTTACCTTATGCGCGTAATCCGAAATACTAAAAACCTACCACCACATAACTACTGTCCTTTTCCATTGAATTATTATTTTATTGTTATTTTTATTATTTTTTGAAGAATTTTAAAATTTATACCTTTTTAATGTATCAAACTATATACTTACTTATGTACATGTATATTGAAATATTGTATAAAATATGCAATAGACAAAAACCCCAATGCAATTATCTGAACACATGATTACTTATAATATTTTTAAATCTTAGATGTGTACATTGGGTTCAATCCGTTGGTTGGTGTAACAATATTGCCTGGAATGTGGGACCACTAACAGCTCGGCAATTTTCATTAGCATTGGAACGCTATGAATGGAATAAGCTACAGAATTTTAAAAGCATTGTTCCTATGGTACACTTAAGTTGGAACTTAGCACGTAATATTCGAGTATCTGATCCAAAGCTTTTTGAATTAATAAAGTTAGTACTAATAATTATTAAACATAATAAAAATTAAAATAACTTAAAATTTTATATTTCAGAATTTGTTTGTTGCAAACCTTAAAAAGTATCGCATTACTGTGGTCAGTGTGAAGTAAGTAACTGCATGCCTTAAAAATACCCGCAAATATTGTATAGTAAAATTGCATTATTAGTTTAAAAGCTCATGCGCCCATGGATCTTATGAAAAACACCACGAGCAACATTTTTCCCCTCTAACTTTTTGCAGTATAGGTCATTCTGTCCCATTTCGTAAAAGGGGTAATATTCCCCTTAAGCAGTGATATCGCGAGCTTAAATGTTCTACAAACTATTTGCATTAAAATTCTACTTTAAGCCATCTGTGAAACCAAATTAATTAAATTTAAAAATAGAATAAGTCAGAACAATTGGTACCAAAAAGTTCCGAATTTAGGGGGCTAGGGCCAGTGTATGAGTTTTTAATTAAATACTCGTTTAGTTAATAGCCATTTAAATTTAAGTTTTATTTAAATAAGTCATAATGCAATAGAAAAATATACATATAGTGTTTATTATACTTAATATTGAAATTTATTATATTGCGATATTCTCCCCAAATAATTGTTAAAACAATTAGACTTTTTACAAAATGTTCTTTTTAACAATTAGTTGGAGTGAGTATCCCAATGGAATAAATTTCAATATTAAGTATTTAAAATAAAGATTTTATTTTTTATTTATGCCTGACTGAATACAATCATTAGCGATCGACGGACGTTTATTGCATACATGTTGCAAGAAATTAAAATAGACTCATGTTGATTATAATCATTTGTTGTGTACAAAAGAATTCTAAGCTTATTATGAATATATATATATATATATATATATATATATATATATATATATATATATATATATATATATATATATATACATATATATTGTTACGTTTTTACCTTTTTAAAAACGCTTTCCGTGGATTCTTTTATTGCAATGAAATTAAACGCACAATTCTTTGATTTTCAGTACTTAACAGCTACTACTTTATTTAATTTAATACCACTGTACTATGCTCAAAAGCAATAGTAACCACCAAATACACTTTACACGATTACGGTAAAGTCTAACAACTAACTCACTAATTAGTGACTCAACACTGTCTGTCTACTGACTGAACTCTGACTGAACTGAACTTTAACTCACTCAACTTTTAATTTTAACTTTAACTGACTTTTATTGACGTTGATGCGTGCAGCTTTTATACTCTTAATGATCATTTCTAGAATAATCATCATGTTCGTTAAAGTTGCTTACATTATCGTACACTCAAATTAAACGTAAACACAAGCCATACACACATAACCCAATGTTCAAATGCCGACAGACAACAACAGCAATAATCATGATCTTATTTGTTGTCGCTTTGCTAGTAAACAAGTAACTATGTATGCATGTATGTATAGCTGTTATGTGTTCATTTAAAATGAGTAAACAAAAAGCAAATAAGAATAACAACAATGTAGTGAATAAGAAATAGTAAACAATTCAGTACATAACAATTCAGCTAATAATAAACAACTCAGTAATGAGAATCAATAATTCAATAATTAAGAATAACAACAATTCGGTAACACTGCCGCCCGCTTAAGCTTGTTCGTCCCGAACAGGCACAGAACCACTGCTTCCATGTTTTGCGATTCGCTCTAAGTGCACCACCTTCATTTTAGGTCGAGGGCTATTGTGCTTCTGTATCCTATACACAACATCGTTCAATCTCTTTATCACCTTGTATGGTCCATCCCAATGTGTTTGTAGTTTGGGAGACAGTCCTTTCTTTCTCTGTGGGTTAAACAGTAGAACCAGTTGTCCCTCGCGGAATCCATTAGAATCCGCAACTCCATCGCACCTGGCTTCCATTTTCTTCCTCTTCTTCTTCCTCGGAATCAGCTTTCTTGCTCTTTTTCGCCTTCTTTTTGCTAGCCTTTCCTCGATTCTTGCTACCACCGTTCGCTGTACTGCCGCCATTGGCTTCAAACTCTTTGACGGCATCCTCGTAATCTTCATTGGCTTTTGCGGCTTTAGCTCCGTTCTGTGGATCTGCCCCTAATGCTCTCCACCAGACTTACGCTGCATAGCCGCCATTATGTCCTCATAGTTGTTTCTAGCTGTAGCGAACACAGTTTCCAGGATTTGTGCATCAGCGCCTTTTAATGCCAGGCTTGTCTCAGTGCATTTCTCCTCCGCGACGCATGCGTTTCTGTTGGCTACAGTTTCACATCTACTTGCAGCTTCCGGAATAACTCGCATTGGCCCCTCTTGGGGTTGAAGATCACATACCCTTGCTTCCAGGCTGTGTGGTTTCTGATCGACACCATTCTCCAGCATATCAAACTTCTCATGAACATCTTTTTCTGGCCCATCGAATTTCCTATTGACGCTGTGAACTTCTCTCTCCTTATCAGTCCACTTATCTTTAGTGATGTTAATCCTCATATTCGTGTCCTCATAGGTATCCTCTAGCTTTTTATTTATAGCACCAAAGCTTTCTTCTATTTTCTGCATCATTGCGGCAAACATAGAGTTTATGTCCATGTTGCTTGTAGCTGAACGTGCACCCATCTCCAGTTCTCCTTTTTCTTCGAACTCATGGGTCTTGATGTCCAGGCCAGGCCGAACAAACTCCTCCGCTAGCCTCTTCTGCAGCTCCGCTTTGTTACCAGCTGTGCGCAGGCCCAGTTTGGTCAACTCCTGTCTTAGCTGTTCCTCCCTAAGCTCGTCGAACTTCATTTTGCAATCCCACTTCTGACACCAATTGTTACGTTTTTACCTTTTTAAAAACGCTTTCCGTGGATTCTTTTATTGCAATGAAATTAAACGCACAATTCTTTGATTTTCAGTACTTAACAGCTACTACTTTATTTAATTTAATACCACTGTACTATGCTCAAAAGCAATCGTAACCACTTAATACACTTTACACGATCACGGTAAAGTCTAACAACTCACTCACTAATTAGTCACTCAACACTGTCTGTCTACTGACTGAACTCTGACTGAACTGAACTTTAACTCACTCAACTTTTAACTTTAACTTTAACTGACTTTTACTGACGTTGATGCGCGCAGCTTTTATACTCTTAATGATCATTTCTCGAATAATCATCATGTTTGTTAAAGTTGTTTAAATTATCGTACACTCGAATTAAACGTAAACACAAGCCATACACACATACACGTACCCAATGTTCAAATGCCGACAGACAACAACAGCAGTAATCATGATTTTATTTGTTGTCGCTTTGCTAGTAAACAAGTAACTATGTATGCATGTAAGTATAGCTGTTATGTGTTCATTTAAAATGAGTAAAAAAAAGCAAATAAGAATAACAACAATGTAGTGAATAAGAAATAGTAAACAATTCAGTGCATAACAATTCAGCTAATGATAAACAACTCAGTAATGAGAATCAATAATTCAATAATTAAGAATAACAACAATTCGTTATATTCTAGAGCAATTACAATAGGACTATTCACTCCAAATTCGTAACAATATATATATATATATATATATATATATATATATATATATATATATATATATATATATATATATATATATCCATTGATTGAAGTATGATCCATTGGTTGAAGTATGGTGGTAGGAATACGACTTTATGTTGTCAGTTATGAGAGTTAGCTTATGGCTACGTGCATTATCAATAATTAGCAATGCCTTGTTTGAAATATTTTGTTATCCATTAAATTTTCCCACAGAACTTGCAAAAAAATTATTCAACCAGTCTTCAAAAAGAAAATATTTGTTTGATTTGTAATAATGAACATATGTTTTTCATAAGTTCGTTATTAAATTCTGTCCCTCTGTCGGACTTAAGTACCTTAAATTGACAATATTTCAAAATGAATTGCTCGACTAATGTTTTTGCTGTAGTTATTGCATCTTTTGTTGGCATTGGATATGCAACAACAAATTTAGTTAGCTCACATTGCATCGTTAATATATATCGGTAATCATTTGAAATATGAAGACCAACTGTGTCAATTGAAATCACTTCGAAACTGTTGTTTGGTGTGTCTGTTAATGTTAGTGGTTCTTTTGTGTTTTTTGTTTGTTTATTTTTACTACAAGTGTCACAGTATGATACAAATTTCTTTACCTTTTATTCATGTTTTTCCAAACGTATCGTTGTTTTAGTTTGATAATTGTCTTTCTAATTCCTAAGTGGCCTGAGTGTGTGGTATTATGGAATTCGTCAATTAGTTTATATTTTAAGATGTCATCTGATATTCTTTTAGGGGCATTATATATTAATATTTTTGCATATGCTTCTTTTAATTCCTCTTTTGTATATACTTTAAATATTTTATCTTCATTTGAAAGCGCTAATTCTTTTATGTTTTCTTTGTTCATTTTAGATATCAGTTTCCTCAGAATCGAATCTACTTTCGCTGAGTTATCGCTGATTCTTGCATGCATATTATTTTCTTGTTTATTTTCGGCATGTAACTTCTTCATAATCGAAGCTTGTTTCGATGAATTATCGTTACATCCTATATTCATATTTTCATTTTGGGTACGTGATTTCTTCATAGTCGAAACTGGTTTCGATGTGCACAATATTATTTTCAATATATATGTCGACTTCTTTTATGTTTTCAATTTTATTAAACTGCAGTTTCTTAATATTTTTAATATCACTTATGGATGTGTATTCCCATATTTAAAGTTAATCGGACTTCTGAGAGATGCATGTTTCCATATTATCTTCTTTTACACGTGTTTTATTATGGTTATTATTATTCTTTCCATTATTTATTATATTATTTGCCTCATTTAAATTCTTATTTGCCTCATTCAGTTTATTTTTCATGGCCCTTGTAGTTAAAATTGTTGACGATAAATTTTTCGTCTTCTAAGTGAAAAATCTTTTGATATTTTTTTTTTTATATTTCTTTTAATTGTTTTAAGTTATTCATTATTTTGTTAAAACGTTCGTTGCTGTTTTTATTGTTGTAACATAATACGTCATAATTTTTTTAGTGGGTCAGTTTGGAGTATAATGCCCTGTAAAATTATTTCTTCATTTGTTGTGTTTAACATTTTCAAATGTGTTATGCCGCTTTTTGGGGGCTATCGAATTACTTAGAAATAAACCTGGTTTTAATTCATCATTAAAAATTACGCTGTCTTCTGTTAAGTTTAATTTTATTGCATGTATTATTTCTGTTCTTGCTTTTGTATGCATTGGAAGAGCTATGGTATTATTATTAACAAAAAAAGGCTATTGTAAATATTTCATAATCTATTTTGTAGGGATATTTCCTTATAAAGTCTATTGGAATAATATATTATCTTAGTGTTTCGCTAAAATAAATTTGTGAATATCATTATATTGAAGGTTTCTTCATATATAAATTTCAAACCCTGTTTTAGAATTCTAACATTTTCTTTAATATTTTATTAATATAATGTTCAAAATAATTTATAATCTTGATGTTGATTTTGACGATGAGTAATCGTTGGATGACTTAAGGGTTGCTGGTGCATTTGCTGTAATTGAGTTGCAACATGGTGATAAGGAATTTGTTGACGATATTGTTGGTGCTGTAGCTGTTGATGGGTTTACGTGTTACAGATATTTGTAGCGGATGTCGCAAGGGTACTTGAATATTGCAATGCAGCTGAAGATATTTGGTACGGAGTGTGCTGAGGGTGATGTAATTGCTGCTGTTGAGCCTGAGCGTGAATTGTTTTGCTATACATCGATTTGCTATATCCATGATGTAAATCGGTATACAGCTCTAAACACATAGACGACAGCAGACAGCAAGCAGCAATATATTAAAAATAAAATCCATGTATCTAAATGACAACGATTATTTTGACGGCAGCACGACTGCACAACAGCATTTGCTGCTGCTGCCAACTTAGGCTATTTTCTATTTTGACGGGCAGCATTAATCAAATATTGTGTTGCCATTATATATATATATATATATATATATATATATATATATATATATATATATATATATATATATATATATATATATATATATATATATATATAAATTGGAAAAATAAAAACAAAAACTTTTTTTAATATTAAATATAAAAGAACATTACAAAAACACAATAAAGAAATAAATTTATGTGTTTTTTATAGTTTTTCGTGATATTATTATATTTTTTATCAATAACTTTAATTTTATTCATTATAAAATATATATCCGGCATTCCTGAAATTTGTATTGCTAAAATACACATCAGGTGATTATTATGCTGTTGCTGTCTTCAAAAAAATTATGAAGCTGACTTCAGAGCAGCATTTGAAGTTGGCAGCATTTGAAGCCGTGAAGTCGTGAAGTCTGCTGTCGTCTATGTGTTTAGTGCATACGGCTGAGCTTTTTATTGAAAAGCCAAGTTGTATACTGCTTCAACTTCTTTGAAGGTGTGGTGTGAAAAATATTTGGCTCTACCAGGTTGATCGAATACATTTTCCAATCTTGTTAATGGAAATGTAGGATCGCAGGATATACAATGGTTGCAAATTCAACAATAGTTGCAGGATTAAACTATATATATTTTTATTTATTTATTTATTTATGTTTATGGCCCGTAGTGGGCAGGATCGCCATGTGGTGGTTATATGGAAAATTTTTATTTCGATGTAGTGTTTAAGTTTTAGTGCAGGACCTATTGTTTTCCCTATAGCCTCCTTTTTATTTTATACAGCTGGTGAGGTCCCAGCTAAAACGCAGGCGTTCAAAGAACTGCCGAAATCGTGAGACTAAATTTGAAATCAAACAAGGCTAAGCAGCCGAATTCTGTCTTTTCCAAATCCAGTCTGATTTTATTTTCATATTTTACTGGCTTATATACTACTTGTGTTAATCATTCTAGTCATCTAGAATGATTAACACATGTGTTTGAGCCTGTAAGCTTTTTTACAGGCTGTTGTTGCGAAAAAAAATGAAACAAATTTCCAAATTTTTTACAAGTTAAAAAATTCAAACTTTATTGTTTCATCACTACAAATCGAATGATAAAATTAAAAATGTTATTCAATATTTAGGCATATAAAAACCGAAAGCAAAAGACAAAAAACTTCATTATCAAGTTTACAAATTCTTCAGCTAAACCGCTAAGCAATAAAAATTCTTTAATTTTGAACATAGTTGTTGTTAATTGTTTCATTTAACTTCTAAAGCAAGTGCATAATAAAATGTACATGCACAATATACAATGTGACAAACTTATATACTCAAGTATGCATGCATTTACAATAATAAAAATAAGCCTATAAACAACAGCAGCAATTGCACAGTGGTTACTTCGAACATCCTCCCCCCGTTAGAAGGCAGTGACTTTCAACAGATTCATCAATCGGTAAAACTGCTAATTTCGAAATCGCTCGTCGAAATGTGCTGGTGGATGTTTTAACTATTGCGACTCGAGCAACTCCATCGTTACCAGGAATAACTTCCAAAACTCGGCCTAGTTGCCACTTCATAGGTGGAGCGTTTTCATCTTTTACGAGCACCAAAGTACCTCTTTTGACGTCCGTTGTTGTGGTTCGCCATTTTGACCGCTCTTGTAAAAGTGTTAAATAGGACTGAGACCACTTCTTCTAAAAAATTTGCTGCATGAAAGTAACCCTATGCCATTGGCTCAAAACACTCGGATTTAGTTCAGTTAAATCGGGTTCCGGGATTGCTGTCAACGATGTACCGACCAAAAAATGTGCTGGAGTTAGTACTTCGAGGTCGTCAGGATTTTCCGTAAGCGGGCATAGTGGTCTTGAATTTAGAATGGCTGCTATTTGACAGACCAATGTTCGCAGTTCATCGAATTTTAATATCGATTGTCCCACAGTTCTATAAAAATGATATTTTGCGGATTTTACCGCTGCTTCCCAGAGGCCTCCAAAATGTGGAGACCTTGGGGGTATAAATTTCCAATTTATGCCATCTTCGGTACACTGTTGGTATATCTGTTTCATGTTGGCTTGATCAAAGAACAGTTGGCGTAGTTCTGCCAACTCATTTTTTGCTCCAACAAAATTTGTCGCGTTTGTGTTTGGCTTTTCGCGAACTGAGATGAAGCGTTTAAGCGACGATAAAAAAGACGCTGTAGACAAATCTTGCACCAATTCTAAATATATAGCCTTTGTTAGAAAACAAATAAAAATACAAATGTAAGATTTTAAAGGTGGTCGGGTTTTTATTTCCGTTTTATAATAAAGGGCCAACAAAAATCAATGCCTGTTGTATGAAATATGCTGCGTTGTTGTACACGATCTGCCGGTAAGCTTCCCATAAGATGTTGAGCAATTAAATTTCATGTAATTTGCCTTATAAAATATGATAAAGTTTGCTTTACTTAAATTCCTGAAGAAGAGAACCGATGGTGATCGAAATATGGAATAAAAAATAAAATTTAAATAAAACAAAAAAAAAAGAAGTTTTATTTAATATATGACCTAGAGCCGGAATAAAAATAAAAACAAAAATTACATATCATTAGGTCGGAAAAATTAACAAATATATCGAGGGCTTATATTCAGAAGCCTCTATCTTAAAAAACGTAGTTTTTCAGGGGAGCAAAAAAACCGTTTATTTTCGTTATTTGGAAGAAAATGAAAATTGTATATTCTAAGATATTTATTTAAACTGACTAATTTAATTACTTGACAAGCAATTTGTTTATATTTGCATCACCGTCCATTTTATGGAAGATAGAGGATTTTCTTATTTGAAAATACTTAACGTGTATAAAAAGATAGCGGGTTTTGCATAGTAAAATAAAAATATTTATTAATGAATTCAAAGTTTTTATTGATATACATATTTATATATTAGTAAAATAACCACCAAATCCAAAAATCTTAATAATATAAGCAAGTAGTTATACCTATTTGTACATTAAGGATATAACTTTTTTTTAGAATATCAAAACAAAAAATAGCTCAAATATGAAATTTCATTATTATTTAGAGATGGTAAGAGATTTTTACGAAATATATTATAATGGAATAAAAATTATTATTAAAATAATTTATGTTCTAAGTTTTTCAATCAATTTTAAAATTATTATAGAAATAATGGCATTCTTGTGGAATCACAGTTTTCAAGTCTTGTAAAATTTTCTATTTGTTTGAAGATATTGCAAGTGGAGCAGAATATAAAGGTTTTGGTTCTATATGGAAAGAGTATGGTTTAATGCGACTAGGTAGATTAACATGGTTTTGATCAAAGTTTACTTTATATTTAACACTGCCATTTGAAAGATATAACAGGGATCTTAAGTCAGATACTGTATGATCATTTCTAACACGACCTGGTCTTATAGATGAAAAACGTAGAATCTTATCATCTTTATAGTTTTTAAAAAAATCATAATTTAAATATACAGCATCAAATGGCTTTTTAATAACTTTATTTTTGACTTTAACAGTTTTTCTGTCCTGTTTAGTAACTCGAATGTAATCATGTGGCAAGTAAATTGATTGATTTTTCAATCTGATCTCAATTTTTGCATGGGCACTATCACACTCCATTTGTGTATGACCTTTTTCCAAAAATTTTTGTTCAACGACTTTTTGATATTTAACTGCGAAATTTGATAAGGCGTTTGACAAATAATGGTTTTTTCTTTGTCTACTACTTATTTAAATTAATAGAATTAAAATTGCAAGTAGTTTCCTGAAAAAAATAGTAAATTCATTGGAGAGATAGAGGGTTTTGTTTTCAAAAAAAAAAAAACTACGTGTGTAAGATAGAGAAAAAAACAAATGACAATAAAATGTCAAATTTAATTTTTTTTTAATTCCTGATTGGTACCATAGATGAGTCTGGTTTTACAGAATATTTTACCATCAAAAAGCCATTTTCGTAAAAATTGAAGATAGAGGGTTTTGAATATAAGCTCTCGATATACCGTTTAATAGTATTTATTTTTTATAATTTTTTTTTCTATTTTTATATTGGGTGATATTAATAAACCCTATTTATTACATTTAATATGAATAATAAGTTTCAATCAATTAACTCATTTCAAATGAATATAAATCAAACACTATATATGCGAAATTTATGTATTTTTTCTCTTAATATTAGAAGCATATCATCTATTACAAAATTAAATAAGTTTAAAACATTAATATCTAATTTTGTTTAGCTACCGACGATAATTTGTATTCAAGAAACGTGGCTTAAAACCGAATTGGTTGATTTTTATAAAATACCTGGATACAATAGCATTCATTGTTGCCGAAGTGATGCCTATGAGGCCACATCTATGTACATCAGGGATAACATTCACTACTCTGTCGAATTGTGTGAAAGCCATAATTATATTGAGGCTATTATAGTATCATTGAATGATCATCAAGTTTTTCGAAAGCGTTTAAAAATTATGACATATTACAGATCACAGAAATGCACAATTAGTACCTTTTGGATGTAAATTGATGCAACTATTTTCGGGTTTTCCATGTATTTTGATTGGGGATTCGAATATAGATTGTCTGGAGACTTCGGTTGCTGCAGAGCTCAAGGCAATTATTGAATCATACGACTTTCAAAACTGTCACACACTTGTTACACGACCTGCTAGTAGTACTTCTATAGATAACGTTTTCAGTAACATTGGAAACAGACTTAATATTGATTCGGTGGAGTGTCAATTATCGGACCACAACTTTGTGTTCTGTAGATTAAAGTCTAAAATTAAAACGTATGACTCAAAAGAGATTATATATACTCATTGCGACTACCGAAAAGTAAAACTTTTCCTGAAAAATAATATAAATACGCTAACGTTTACCGGAAACATATCGGCAGATACATCAGAATTTATTTCATATTTGTCAAATGCTCTTTTAAGCTCTACAATTGTAAAGAAGAGAAAGCAGTTTTTGAATGCTGAAGTAGAACCGTGGATAGGTGAAAATCTAAGATCCTTAATCAAACTAAAAAATTGCCTTTTAAGATCGAGAAAAAGAAAATCCAATAGAGATCTGGACGAAAGACTAAAACGAATAAGTAAAATAATAAAAATAGCTACGAGGGAAGCAACGAAATATTATTATCAGGGCAATTTAGAGAAAGTTAGAAATGATCCTAAGAAATGCTGGCAGTTGTTAAATCAAACTCTTGGTAGAAAAAAGAATTCTGAAATAAAGTTAAAAGATCATCAAGGAAATATGATATATCAGGATGGTATTAAAGCCGAAAAACTGAATCTTCATTTTATTAACTCCATATATGATTTAAAACAAGGTATATTATTTCTATTCCCGGCGAAAGTTGGAATGATTTAAGATCGCTTCGACGCCATCATAATATATTCAAATTTCGAGAAACAAATATAGCTGAAACTCGAGGAATAATTGAGAATTTAGATGTACAAAAATCACCAGGACTTAATATTTCGACGAAATTAATTATTGAATGTGCAGACGAACTGGTTTCATATATCGCACTTATTTTTAACAGTTCAATCAAATCTTAAACTTTTCCAGAGTCATTAAGAATCCAAAAAATTATTCCGATTCCAAAGCAAATATTTGCAGATACAGTAGAGAAATATCGTCCAATAGCAATTTTATCAATAATAGATAAAATTTTTGAAAAACTAATTGCTAAGCAACTGAAATCATACTTAGATAAACGGGTATGTTCCAGGTTTCGACTCGGATTGAAAACGAAAAATTTTTTGAATCCCCATAATTTATAAAATGGTGTTCTGAATTCAGCATGTTTTTCCACATTCGAAGTTTATGTTCGAAAAAAAAATGTAAATGTCAACGGCCACAGCTACGCGAAAATCGACGGCGGTCGGCAAAAAAGTTGCAAAATAATTAACAAATTACAAAAGTAACACCTAATTTTTACGATGATTTTTTTTACTTGTCTTTAAGACATGTCTTTTTTGTTTGTAGGCATATTAGGTAGATAAGAAAGATGCGTAGCAAAAGAAACGTGGTTTCTGTTTTCGTGATTTTTTTTACAACAACAATGAAGAAAAATACATCTCTTCCTTTTAGCTGTCATTCGCAATTTTACTATTATATTTTATTTGCATTCGTCTGTTAAGGTGGTTATTTCTCTGTGTTCTTCTTTATTTTTCTTGTTTTAAAGCGACAAGTGCTTGTTTTTTGTTTTGTGTGCATATAAATAAAATAAATATAAATAAAAAGTTCAAATAAATATAAACCATGTGGAAAAACGAAATTGTGGTGCTTTTAATATCTAAATATCAGGAACACGAAAACTTGTATGATGTACGTAATCCTACATATATGGACCGTGTCAAGCGATCTAGCTCTTTGTTCACAATCTGCCAAGAGCTAATGATATATACTTTTTAAAGTTATATTTTAATAATAGACGAAATTATTTCAATTAATGTACTTATAATAATTTAACTTGTTTTATTTTAATTTCAAAATAAACCAAAGTATTACATTCTATGAATAGGCACAATAAAATAATATATTTTTCATATACATATGTACCTACTCAAAAACCTTTAAATATTCATTTTTAAAGTATTTCCAAATTGCCTGGTATACTTCCGGAACTGCACGACAAAGAAAGGTTTCACATAGTCGCGTCTGATAATTTGTGCTTTTGATGGACTCTCCACTAGCGAGGTATTGGAGTGTAGCTGCCAGTTTCTCTGCTGGAGTTATCGCTTCTCTCAAGATGTTATCTTGTTTTACTATATCACCTTCGATTTTTGCGAGTATCAAATTAAATGTCTCGGCTTATTCTGATATAGTTCAGAAAAGACGACTTATCTCCCAAAAAGTCGTTCATAAGAAACGAAAATGTACCTCGCTCCACTTAGCATTTCCGCCATTGCTTCACCCACTCACTAGTTTTAGTCAACTAGTTTTACCTCCATTGCTTTCTTCGAGGTTTTTCTGTATAGCACCCAATTTTGAATTTTTTTTAAAGAAAATTTACTTTTTTAAATACTTTACTTCTCAAGTTATTAAATTCCGTTTTTGGCGCCCAAATTATAGAAATAAAAGGAATTAAAGATAAAGTAAAAAAAACAACTCTGGCTGTCAAATAAGAGTTTTTTTTACAACAACAGTGAAGAAATAGACATGTTTTAAAAATCATCTTGAAAATGTGACATGATTTTGGGAGCAACTTTAAAAGAAAATAAAAAAGACATGTCTTAAAAATTCATCGTGAAAATTGGATGTAAAACAATTTACAGAGTATGAAAAAGATATTCAAATTTTTCATTTAATTTTCAACGCGAATAAAAACAAAATTAATATTCTTAAAGAAACATAGAATGAAAATAAAATTATTCCATACTCTCAAAGAAGACAACGAACGCAATTAAAATTATTTGCTTTTGGTTGATCTGCTTGCCTGGCGTTATTTATCAGCGCGGCTTTTTGCCGGCTATAGACATATCGACTTTGTACCATGGGGAACAAATAACTCAATACAATATGCTATCAATAGGAGATCTATCTGAAGAAGCGCAAGAAAAAAGAAACAAAGACTACACATTCTTTCGCGAAAATAACACAAGAAAAATTTCCAAATGTTGTACTAATTAGGATCTAATTACTATTTAGTTATGCACTTTAGATCCTTCTATGTCCAATATCCGACAAAAATTGAAAAATAACTATTGAATTAGACGTAGAAGCTAACCAAATTCTAAAAGATGTCAGGCTATTTAGAAAAAATATTTACTAAAATTGTTTAATTAACAGTAATTTTTCAAAACACTGGAGATATCGTTATTTTATCGTTTTACCATTTTATTTAGATTCATAAATTTTAAATTTACAAATTTATACATAAAATATTTATAATGTCTATTTTGGACTTAAAAACCTACATCTTCTGTATTAAAACCTCCTTATATGAAGTAAATTTGAACCAATGTTTGTATTTTTTATGTACGCTACTTAATAAATTTGTAACTCAAACTGCTTCAAAAACCCAACCTTTGACCCAACCTTGACCCTTAAAATTTCACGGGGGCCAAAGTTTGGCACTTTCTGACAAAATTTAAGTTTCTAATAAGTGTAAGTTGTAAACGTGACTCAAAATATAAGACTTTATGTAAAAAAAAAACTATAAGCACTACGTATTTTTCAATATTTTACTGACAGGTACTTATGAATGGGAGCATGTTTCAAAATATTGCAAAACATGGGCACTCATAAATGTGGGTGCAATTTCTATAAAAAAAATATGTAGGTAACTAACGGAAAAACCCAAATAATTCAAAAAGTGCACTTTCCTTTTTTTCTATTAATTGTCCACGGAAATTTATTACTTATTACTTTGCTACTGCAATAATAAAAACCAAATAACCTTTTGTTTATTCCTTTTTTTAATTCTGAGAATCATCAATGTATTTTCCAAAGAATTTTGGGAATATCTCGAGCAAATTTTTTAAATTCATACCTTTACTTGTGAATAAAAGCGAAATGCGTTCAAGTATTTTCATGATTTAGGTCTCATTTTGTTCATAGGTTATGCGACTTTACGTGAAGGTAATAGGACTTGACAGTTTTTTACGGTTTTGGATTTTTTATGAATTAAAAAAAAATTAATTTTTCAGGCAAAAAATATTTTTTTCTCCATACATTTATTTATAACTGCGAAACTGTTGCTTATGTAGCGAAACGTTATATCACAATAACTTAGTGCAAAAATTATGTGTTTGTCATTTTCGTTTTTTCGCGATTATTGCTCAACATGTTTGACGCAACTTTAATTGCTTATACATAAATTTTTTTGGATACACAGTTTGCTTTTCTCAATGACATTAGTATCAAATTGGATACAGAATACATTGTAAAAACTTTAGGCACAACGTTTAGGAATCAGTTGGAATGTATTACTGCTGTAAATTAGCTTAAATGCATATCGGATAAGCATCTTGTGAAGTGCACCAAGCAAATGTTTGGGATTGCATTATAAATAAAGATAATGAACCAACTTTATTTTATATAGGAAATTTGTGTATAATAATATATAATAGCTTCTCTTTCCATATGTCGTTTATCATGGGTTGAATATCGAAGAGAAGAACAATGATTCTGGAAATCTTCCATCTTGCCAACGAGAAGACTGTTGTCCAACAACTGCTAGAAATCTTAGCAAGTTAGTGAGGAATCATTTCTATATAAATATGTTTTTACATGATTTAGTTTATAAAATATTGTTACGTTTTTACCTCTTACCGGTTAAAATCCAACTACTACGTCAACGTTAATGTGTGCCGCTTATATACTCTTAATGATCATTTCTCGAACAATCATCATGTTTGTAGAAGCTGAGCAGATCATCGTACACTTAAATTACACCTTAACAAAAGATATACGCACATACATACACACACGCTCCAATCAGACGTACTCAATGTACAAATGCCGACGGACAACAACAACAATAATCATGAGCTTATTCGTTGTTTCAATCACTTAGCAGCGGTACGTATTTAACATTTGTGTTTGTGTGCATTCAACCACCGCTTTACTAAACAACGTGTATCTATGTATGCATGTATGTATAATTGTTATGTGTTCATTTACAACGAATAATAAAAGCAAATAAGAATTCAATCAGTATGTTCTAGAATAATTACAATGGGACTGTTCACAACCAAATTCGTAACACTGCCGCCCGATTAAGCCTGTTCGAGACAGAACCACAGAATCCGTATTTTGCGGTCGGTATCTAGCAAAAATCTACCTTAAGCAACCGGGTATGCCAGAACTGGTGCCGTGCACAATAACTCCTCCAGCTTCTGAAATGCCCGTTCCTGCAAGTCTCCCCATTGCACTATAGGTCAAATGGAAATTTTCCTGTGCGAAGTTAATAACTACTACAAAAACATGGTATTCAAACCAAAGACTGTAAGAATTCCACAAGCAAGTTTAACCCTATTTAAAAAAATGAAATTTAACCCATTAATGACCAATAATTAACCCTTTTTCAACCATTAAAGCAAACAAAATACATTGAACTGATTATTTTATTATTTATTATTATTAAGTTGTATATATATATATTTCTATCACACTAGCTTAAGGCTCGTTAATGCAAGAATATCGTTAAGTTGAATATATTTCTGTCACACTCGAGCTTAAGATTATGAACATAAAAAGAAAAACCAATAAAGTAAGAAAAGCGGCGTCAGTCGATATACAGCAAGAGAAGCGAATTGACGTTTTTTTAATCAAGCGGTCATCTCCTACAATATGTAACTTGATAAATTTTAAATATTTATACACATATTATGTACATATGTAAACATATTACTAATATCAGCCATGTATTTCATTTCAGGTTGAAGTGTTTGATGTTTTGTTTGTAAGAGAACAAGAAAAAAGACACGTCGTTCACTGCATGTCATGCGCCCGCAAACTAGCTCCTAATTTGGAGGGAATAATATGCTTGGAAGAATATCGATTATCAGAACTTTGTCAAATATACGATGCTTTTACACTTCACCAAACCCACTCACTGCCTCAAACTACAGCATGATACACATTATACAGTAATGCATCGATTTGGTGTTAATAGCAAAGTGTATATATATATATATATATATATATATATATATATATATATATATATATATATATATATATATATATATATATATATATATATATATATATATATATATATATATACATATATATATATATATATATATATATATATATATATATGTGTGTATATATATATATATATATATATATATATATATATATATATATATATATATATATATATATATATATATATATATATGTGTGTGTGTGTGTGTGTGTGTGTTTATTTATTTATATATGTATATAAATACTTATAACTTTCTATATACATTTACAATTTTTTAATAATACTTATACAAAAAACTTCATTGTAATTATTATAATAAAATACACGAATAGTACAATTGATGTTTAACTAAACCTAAATGTGGGTTTGCCGTCTGCGGAGTTGACTCGGTCGCTTTTATCGTCTGTTACCGCATCAACAAACTTTAAGAAAAATTAACAGTTCATTTACCTTTTCCAAAGTGAATATATCAACTCCGACGTATCTTTTGCATTATGTTCTATTGCTATCAGTTATAATAACTCTAATTCTAACGAAGCTGTCAGCCGAAATTTTAGCAAAACAAAAGCAGCTGATAGCTAATTGAATCAGTTACTTCAATTTAACGCAAACATTTAATTGAAAAGTAGCTAATGAAAATATCGCGAAGGTGATGCGCAGCCGACCGGAACTGTTTTTTTTACATATGTGATTTTAAAGGGTGGTCCAACCAAAACGCACGATGATAATCGCAAATAAAACAAAAAGTTTTCATAGAATTACCTTAATATTTGTTATTATGATAGAAGGATCTATGACAAGTATGTGTAAAATAAAATATCGGCTAAATGCTGGCAAGGGCTTCGATGGATTACCTCTATCCGATGGACCATATTTTCAATGACTGAGACATAATTAAAGTTCAATGTCGTTAATGTGCTAAATTATCTCATTGTTTAGCTCCTGAATTGTTTTTGGCTCATAGCATGTTTCCACGACAACTTGAATCTCCTGTTTCGCTTTCTGAAGCAAGTTTATGAATCATGCTGTTTACACGACTCATCTACCGCTTCGATTTTATAATTTTTTTTGTTTCCATTGTTTTTTAACTTTTATAAAATATAAATAAATTAGCTTTTCACTGAATTCAAATTTATTATTACACCTAGGAAACACACACAAAAAACAATTATATTTTTTAACTTTTCACTTTTAATTTTGCTTTGTTTACAAAAATATTTAATTTTGACAACTAGTGCAGATAAACTTACGATAAAAATTAGAGAAGAGAGGATTTTTTCTTGATTCGCAAGTAGATTCAATATGAATCTACCTGCTTCGCTCTCAAAATTATGTATGGCGAAGCAAGTTGATTCGCTCATGATTGGGGTGTGAAGCAAGAATAGAGAGCGAAGCAGGTGCCGTGGAAACATGCTATTACTGACATGCACTTTTTCTTTTAAATATCCTAAAGAAAGAAGTCCAAAGGTGTCAAATCACAGATCGTTGCACCCGATTAACATCGCCACGACGTGAGTTAATACGGTCATTGAATTTCTCGCGCGAAAGTGCCATTGATTCGTGGGCTGCGTGGCACCATGCTGTTAGAACCATATATCGTCCAGGTCTAAATCCTCAATTTCTGGCCACAAGAAGCCCGTTAAAATTTCACGGGGGCCAAAGTTTGGCACTTTCTGACAAAATTTAAGTTTCTAATAAGTGTAAGTTGTAAACGTGACTCAAAATATAAGACTTTATGTAAAAAAAACTATAAGCACTACGTATTTTTCAATATTTTACTGACAGGTACTTATGAATGGGAGCATGTTTCAAAATATTGCAAAACATGGGCACTCATAAATGTGGGTGCAATTTCTATAAAAAAATATGTAGGTAACTAACGGAAAAACCCAAATAATTCAAAAAGTGCACTTTCCTTTTTTTCTAATAACTGTCCACGCAAATTTATTACTTATTACTTTGCTACTGCAATAATAAAAACCAAATAACCTTTGTTTATTATTTTTTTTAATTCTGAGAATCATAAAAAAGTCATCAATGTATTTTCCAAAGAATTTTGGGCATATCTCGAGCAAATTTTTTAATTTCATACCTTTACTTAATTGTGAATAAAAGCGAAATGCGTTCAAGTATTTTCATAATTTAGGTCTCAGTTTGTTCATAGGTTATGCGACTTTACGTGAAAGTAATAGAACTTGACAGTTTTTTACGGTTTTGGATTTTTTATGAATTAAAAAAATTTAATTTTTCAGGCAAAAAATATTTTTTTTCTCCATACATTTATTTATAACTGCGAAACTGTTGCTTATGTAGCGAAACGTTATATCACAATAACTTAGTGCAAAAATTATGTGTTTGTCATTTTCGTTTTTTCGCGATTATTGCTCAACATGTTTGACGCAACTTTAATTGCTTATACATAAATTTTTTTGGATACACAGTTTGCTTTTCTCAATGACATTAGTATCAAATTGGATACAGAATACATTGTAAAAACTTTAGGCACAACGTTTAGGAATCAGTTGGAATGTATTACTGCTGTAAATTAGGTTAAATGCATATCGGATAAGCATCTTGTGAAGTGCACCAAGCAAATGTTTGGGATTGCATTATAAATAAAGATAATGAACCAACTTTATTTTATATAGGAAATTTGTGTATAATAATATATAATAGCTTCTCTTTCCATATGTCGTTTATCATGGGTTGAATATCGAAGAGAAGAACAATGATTCTGGAAATCTTCCATCTTGCCAACGAGAAGATTGTTGTCCAACAACTGCTAGAAATCTTAGCAAGTTAGTGAGGAATCATTTCTATATAAATATGTTTTTACATGATTTAGTTTATAAAATATTGTTACGTTTTTACCTCTTACCGGTTAAAATCCAACTACTACGTCAACGTTAATGTGTGCCGCTTATATACTCTTAATGATCATTTCTCGAACAATCATCATGTTTGTAGAAGCTGAGCAGATCATCGTACACTTAAATTACACCTGAACAAAAGACATACGCACATACATACACACACGCTCCAATCAGACGTACTCAATGTACAAATGCCGACGGACAACAACAACAATAATCATGAGCTTATTCGTTGTTTCAATCACTTAGCAGCGGTACGTATTTAACATTTGTGTTTGTGTGCATTCAACCACCGCTTTACTAAACAACGTGTATCTATGTATGCATGTATGTATAATTGTTATGTGTTCATTTACAACGAATAATAAAAGCAAATAAGAATTCAATCAGTATGTTCTAGAATAATTACAATGGGACTGTTCACAACCAAATTCGTAACACTGCCGCCCGATTAAGCCTGTTCGAGACAGAACCACTGAATCCGTATTTTGCGGTCGGTATCTAGCAAAAATCTACCTTAAGCAACCGGGTATGCCAGAACTGGTGCCGTGCACAATAACTCCTCCAGCTTCTGAAATGCCCGTTCCTGCAAGTCTCCCCATTGCACTATAGGTCAAATGGAAATTTTCCTGTGCGAAGTTAATAACTACTACAAAAACATGGTATTCAAACCAAAGACTGTAAGAATTCCACAAGCAAGTTTAACCCTATTTAAAAAAATGAAATTTAACCCATTAATGACCAATAATTAACCCTTTTTCAACCATTAAAGCAAACAAAATACATTGAACTGATTATTTTATTATTTATTATTATTAAGTTGTATATATATATTTCTGTCACACTAGCTTAAGGCTCGTTAATGCAAGAATATCGTTAAGTTGAATATATTTCTGTCACACTCGAGCTTAAGATTATGAACATAAAAAGAAAAACCAATAAAGTAAGAAAAGCGGCGTCAGTCGATATACAGCAAGAGAAGCGAATTGACGTTTTTTTAATCAAGCGGTCATCTCCTACAATATGTAACATGATAAATTTTAAATATTTATACACATATTATGTACATATGTAAACATATTACTAATATCAGCCATGTATTTCATTTCAGGTTGAAGTGTTTGATGTTTTGTTTGTAAGAGAACAAGAAAAAAGACACGTCGTTCACTGCATGTCATGCGCCCGCAAACTAGCTCCTAATTTGGAGGGAATAATATGCTTGGAAGAATATCGATTATCAGAACTTTGTCAAATATACGATGCTTTTACACTTCACCAAACCCACTCACTGCCTCAAACTACAGCATGATACACATTATACAGTAATGCATCGATTTGGTGTTAATAGCAAAGTGTATATATATATATATATATATATATATATATATATATATATATATATATATATATATATATATGTATATATATATATATATATATATATATATATATATATATATATATATATATATATATATATATGTATATATATATATATATATATATATATATATATATATATGTATATATATATATATATATATATATATATACATATATATATATATATATATATATATATATATATATATATATATATATATATATATATGTATATATATATATATATATATATATATATATGTGTGTGTGTGTGTGTGTGTGTGTTTATTTATTTATATATGTATATAAATACTTATAACTTTCTATATACATTTACAATTTTTTAATAATACTTATACAAAAAACTTCATTGTAATTATTATAATAAAATACACGAATAGTACAATTGATGTTTAACTAAACCTAAATGTGGGTTTGCCGTCTGCGGAGTTGACTCGGTCGCTTTTATCGTCTGTTACCGCATCAACAAACTTTAAGAAAAATTAACAGTTCATTTACCTTTTCCAAAGTGAATATATCAACTCCGACGTATCTTTTGCATTATGTTCTATTGCTATCAGTTATAATAACTCTAATTCTAATGAAGCTGTCAGCCGAAATTTTAGCAAAACAAAAGCAGCTGATAGCTAATTGAATCAGTTACTTCAATTTAACGCAAACATTTAATTGAAAAGTAGCTAATGAAAATATCGCGAAGGTGATGCGCAGCCGACCGGAACTTTTTTTTACATATGTGATTTTAAAGGGTGGTCCAACCAAAACGCACGATGATAATCGCAAATAAAACAAAAAGTTTTCATAGAATTACCTTAATATTTGTTATTATGATAGAAGGATCTATGACAAGTATGTGTAAAATAAAATATCGGCTAAATGCTGGCAAGGGCTTCGATGGATTACCTCTATCCGATGGACCATATTTTCAATGACTGAGACATAATTAAAGTTCAATGTCGTTAATGTGCTAAATTATCTCATTGTTTAGCTCCTGAATTGTTTTTGGCTCATAGCATGTTTCCACGACAACTTGAATCTCCTGTTTCGCTTTCTGAAGCAAGTTTATGAATCATGCTGTTTACACGACTCATCTACCGCTTCGATTTTATAATTTTTTTTGTTTCCATTGTTTTTTAACTTTTATAAAATATAAATAAATTAGCTTTTCACTGAATTCAAATTTATTATTACACCTAGGAAACACACACAAAAAACAATTATATTTTTTAACTTTTCACTTTTAATTTTGCTTTGTTTACAAAAATATTTAATTTTGACAACTAGTGCAGATAAACTTACGATAAAAATTAGAGAAGAGAGGATTTTTTCTTGATTCGCAAGTAGATTCAATATGAATCTACCTGCTTCGCTCTCAAAATTATGTATGGCGAAGCAAGTTGATTCGCTCATGATTGGGGTGTGAAGCAAGAATAGAGAGCGAAGCAGGTGCCGTGGAAACATGCTATTACTGACATGCACTTTTTCTTTTAAATATCCTAAAGAAAGAAGTCCAAAGGTGTCAAATCACAGATCGTTGCACCCGATTAACATCGCCACGACGTGAGTTAATACGGTCATTGAATTTCTCGCGCGAAAGTGCCATTGATTCGTGGGCTGCGTGGCACCATGCTGTTAGAACCATATATCGTCCAGGTCTAAATCCTCAATTTCTGGCCACAAGAAGCCCGTTAAAATTTCACGGGGGCCAAAGTTTGGCACTTTCTGACAAAATTTAAGTTTCTAATAAGTGTAAGTTGTAAACGTGACTCAAAATATAAGACTTTATGTAAAAAAACTATAAGCACTACGTATTTTTCAATATTTTACTGACAGGTACTTATGAATGGGAGCATGTTTCAAAATATTGCAAAACATGGGCACTCATAAATGTGGGTGCAATTTCTATAAAAAAAATATGTAGGTAACTAACGGAAAAACCCAAATAATTCAAAAAGTGCACTTTCCTTTTTTTCTAATAACTGTCCACGCAAATTTATTACTTATTACTTTGCTACTGCAATAATAAAAACCAAATAACCTTTGTTTATTATTTTTTTTAATTCTGAGAATCATAAAAAAGTCATCAATGTATTTTCCAAAGAATTTTGGGCATATCTCGAGCAAATTTTTTAATTTCATACCTTTACTTAATTGTGAATAAAAGCGAAATGCGTTCAAGTATTTTCATAATTTAGGTCTCAGTTTGTTCATAGGTTATGCGACTTTACGTGAAAGTAATAGAACTTGACAGTTTTTTACGGTTTTGGATTTTTTATGAATTAAAAAAATTTAATTTTTCAGGCAAAAAATATTTTTTTCTCCATACATTTATTTATAACTGCGAAACTGTTGCTTATGTAGCGAAACGTTATATCACAATAACTTAGTGCAAAAATTATGTGTTTGTCATTTTCGTTTTTTCGCGATTATTGCTCAACATGTTTGACGCAACTTTAATTGCTTATACATAAATTTTTTTGGATACACAGTTTGCTTTTCTCAATGACATTAGTATCAAATTGGATACAGAATACATTGTAAAAACTTTAGGCACAACGTTTAGGAATCAGTTGGAATGTATTACTGCTGTAAATTAGGTTAAATGCATATCGGATAAGCATCTTGTGAAGTGCACCAAGCAAATGTTTGGGATTGCATTATAAATAAAGATAATGAACCAACTTTATTTTATATAGGAAATTTGTGTATAATAATATATAATAGCTTCTCTTTCCATATGTCGTTTATCATGGGTTGAATATCGAAGAGAAGAACAATGATTCTGGAAATCTTCCATCTTGCCAACGAGAAGATTGTTGTCCAACAACTGCTAGAAATCTTAGCAAGTTAGTGAGGAATCATTTCTATATAAATATGTTTTTACATGATTTAGTTTATAAAATATTGTTACGTTTTTACCTCTTACCGGTTAAAATCCAACTACTACGTCAACGTTAATGTGTGCCGCTTATATACTCTTAATGATCATTTCTCGAACAATCATCATGTTTGTAGAAGCTGAGCAGATCATCGTACACTTAAATTACACCTGAACAAAAGACATACGCACATACATACACACACGCTCCAATCAGACGTACTCAATGTACAAATGCCGACGGACAACAACAACAATAATCATGAGCTTATTCGTTGTTTCAATCACTTAGCAGCGGTACGTATTTAACATTTGTGTTTGTGTGCATTCAACCACCGCTTTACTAAACAACGTGTATCTATGTATGCATGTATGTATAGTTGTTATGTGTTCATTTACAACGAATAATAAAAGCAAATAAGAATTCAATCAGTATGTTCTAGAATAATTACAATGGGACTGTTCACAACCAAATTCGTAACACTGCCGCCCGATTAAGCCTGTTCGAGACAGAACCACTGAATCCGTATTTTGCGGTCGGTATCTAGCAAAAATCTACCTTAAGCAACCGGGTATGCCAGAACTGGTGCCGTGCACAATAACTCCTCCAGCTTCTGAAATGCCCGTTCCTGCAAGTCTCCCCATTGCACTATAGGTCAAATGGAAATTTTCCTGTGCGAAGTTAATAACTACTACAAAAACATGGTATTCAAACCAAAGACTGTAAGAATTCCACAAGCAAGTTTAACCCTATTTAAAAAAATGAAATTTAACCCATTAATGACCAATAATTAACCCTTTTTCAACCATTAAAGCAAACAAAATACATTGAACTGATTATTTTATTATTTATTATTATTAAGTTGTATATATATATTTCTGTCACACTAGCTTAAGGCTCGTTAATGCAAGAATATCGTTAAGTTGAATATATTTCTGTCACACTCGAGCTTAAGATTATGAACATAAAAAGAAAAACCAATAAAGTAAGAAAAGCGGCGTCAGTCGATATACAGCAAGAGAAGCGAATTGACGTTTTTTTAATCAAGCGGTCATCTCCTACAATATGTAACTTGATAAATTTTAAATATTTATACACATATTATGTACATATGTAAACATATTACTAATGTCAGCCATGTATTTCATTTCAGGTTGAAGTGTTTGATGTTTTGTTTGTAAGAGAACAAGAAAAAAGACACGTCGTTCACTGCATGTCATGCGCCCGCAAACTAGCTCCTAATTTGGAGGAAATAATATGCTTGGAAGAATATCGATTATCAGAACTTTGTCAAATATACGATGCTTTTACACTTCACCAAACCCACTCACTGCCTCAAACTACAGCATGATACACATTATACAGTAATGCATCGATTTGGTGTTAATAGCAAAGTGTATATATATATATATATATATATATATATATATATATATATATATATATATATGTATATATATATATATATATATATATATATATATATATATGTATATATATATATATATATATATATATATATATATATATATATATATATATATATATGTATATATATATATATATATATATATATATATATATATATATACTATATATATATATATATATATATATATATATATATATATATATATATGTATATATATATATATATATATATATATATATATATATATATATATATATATATATATATATATGTATATATATATATATATATATATATATATATATATATATATATATATATATATATATATATGTGTGTGTGTGTGTGTGTGTGTGTGTGTGTGTGTTTATTTATTTATATATGTATATAAATACTTATAACTTTCTATATACATTTACAATTTTTTAATAATACTTATACAAAAAACTTCATTGTAATTATTATAATAAAATACACGAATAGTACAATTGATGTTTAACTAAACCTAAATGTGGGTTTGCCGTCTGCGGAGTTGACTCGGTCGCTTTTATCGTCTGTTACCGCATCAACAAACTTTAAGAAAAATTAACAGTTCATTTACCTTTTCCAAAGTGAATATATCAACTCCGACGTATCTTTTGCATTATGTTCTATTGCTATCAGTTATAATAACTCTAATTCTAACGAAGCTGTCAGCCGAAATTTTAGCAAAACAAAAGCAGCTGATAGCTAATTGAATCAGTTACTTCAATTTAACGCAAACATTTAATTGAAAAGTAGCTAATGAAAATATCGCGAAGGTCTTTAAAGGGTGGTCCAACCAAAACTCACGATGATAATCGCAAATAAAACAAAAAGTTTTCATAGAATTACCTTAATATTTGTTATTATGATAGAAGGATCTATGACAAGTATGTGTAAAATAAAATATCGGCTAAATGCTGGCAAGGGCTTCGGTGGATTACCTCTATCCGATGGACCATATTTTCAATGACTGAGACATAATTAAAGTTCAATGTCGTTAATGTGCTAAATTATCTCATTGTTTAGCTCCTGAATTGTTTTTGGCTCATAGCATGTTTCCACGACAACTTGAATCTCCTGTTTCGCTTTCTGAAGCAAGTTTATGAATCATGCTGTTTACACGACTCATCTACCGCTTCGATTTTATAATTTTTTTTGTTTCCATTGTTTTTTAACTTTTATAAAATATAAATAAATTAGCTTTTCACTGAATTCAAATTTATTATTACACCTAGGAAACACACACAAAAAACAATTATATTTTTTAACTTTTCACTTTTAATTTTGCTTTGTTTACAAAAATATTTAATTTTGACAACTAGTGCAGATAAACTTACGATAAAAATTAGAGAAGAGAGGATTTTTTCTTGATTCGCAAGTAGATTCAATATGAATCTACCTGCTTCGCTCTCAAAATTATGTATGGCGAAGCAAGTTGATTCGCTCATGATTGGGGTGTGAAGCAAGAATAGAGAGCGAAGCAGGTGCCGTGGAAACATGCTATTACTGACATACACTTTTTCTTTTAAATATCCTAAAGAAAGAAGTCCAAAGGTGTCAAATCACAGATCGTTGCACCCGATTAACATCGCCACGACGTGAGTTAATACGGTCATTGAATTTCTCGCGCGAAAGTGCCATTGATTCGTGGGCTGCGTGGCACCATGCTGTTAGAACCATATATCGTCCAGGTCTAAATCCTCAATTTCTGGCCACAAGAAGCCCGTTAAAATTTCACGGGGGCCAAAGTTTGGCACTTTCTGACAAAATTTAAGTTTCTAATAAGTGTAAGTTGTAAACGTGACTCAAAATATAAGACTTTATGTAAAAAAAACTATAAGCACTACGTATTTTTCAATATTTTACTGACAGGTACTTATGAATGGGAGCATGTTTCAAAATATTGCAAAACATGGGCACTCATAAATGTGGGTGCAATTTCTATAAAAAAAATATGTAGGTAACTAACGGAAAAACCCAAATAATTCAAAAAGTGCACTTTCCTTTTTTTCTAATAATTGTCCACGCAAATTTATTACTTATTACTTTGCTACTGCAATAATAAAAACCAAATAACCTTTTGTTTATTATTTTTTTTAATTCTGAGAATCATAAAAAAGTCATCAATGTATTTTCCAAAGAATTTTGGGCATATCTCGAGCAAATTTTTTAATTTCATACCTTTACTTAATTGTGAATAAAAGCGAAATGCGTTCAAGTATTTTCATAATTTAGGTCTCAGTTTGTTCATAGGTTATGCGACTTTACGTGAAAGTAATAGAACTTGACAGTTTTTTACGGTTTTGGATTTTTTATGAATTAAAAAAAAATTTAATTTTTCAGGCAAAAAATATTTTTTTCTCCATACATTTATTTATAACTGCGAAACAGTTGCTTATGTAGCGAAACGTTATATCACAATAACTTAGTGCAAAAATTATGTGTTTGTCATTTTCGTTTTTTCGCGATTATTGCTCAACATGTTTGACGCAACTTTAATTGCTTATACATAAATTTTTTTGGATGCACAGTTTGCTTTTCTCAATGACATTAGTATCAAATTGGATACAGAATACATTGTAAAAACTTTAGGCACAACGTTTAGGAATCAGTTGGAATGTATTACTGCTGTAAATTAGCTTAAATGCATATCGGATAAGCATCTTGTGAAGTGCACCAAGCAAATGTTTGGGATTGCATTATAAATAAAGATAATGAACCAACTTTATTTTATATAGGAAATTTGTGTATAATAATATATAATAGCTTCTCTTTCCATATGTCGTTTATCATGGGTTGAATATCGAAGAGAAGAACAATGATTCTGGAAATCTTCCATCTTGCCAACGAGAAGATTGTTGTCCAACAACTGCTAGAAATCTTAGCAAGTTAGTGAGGAATCATATCTATATAAATATGTTTTTACATGATTTAGTTTATAAAATATTGTTACGTTTTTACCTCTTACCGGTTAAAATCCAACTACTACGTCAACGTTAATGTGTGCCGCTTATATACTCTTAATGATCATTTCTCGAACAATCATCATGTTTGTAGAAGCTGAGCAGATCATCGTACACTTAAATTACACCTGAACAAAAGACATACGCACATACATACACACACGCTCCAATCAGACGTACTCAATGTACAAATGCCGACGGACAACAACAACAATAATCATGAGCTTATTCGTTGTTTCAATCACTTAGCAGCGGTACGTATTTAACATTTGTGTTTGTGTGCATTCAACCACCGCTTTACTAAACAACGTGTATCTATGTATGCATGTATGTATAGTTGTTATGTGTTCATTTACAACGAATAATAAAAGCAAATAAGAATTCAATCAGTATGTTCTAGAATAATTACAATGGGACTGTTCACAACCAAATTCGTAACACTGCCGCCCGATTAAGCCTGTTCGAGACAGAACCACTGAATCCGTATTTTGCGAGCCGCTCTAAGTGTAACACCTTCATTTTAGATCGGGGCTTTTGTGTTTCTGTAGCCTATACATAACATCGTTCAATCTCTTTATCACCTTGTATGGTCCATCCCAATGTGTTTGTAGTTTGGCAGACAGTCCTTTCTTCCTCTGTGGGTTAAACAGTAGAACCAGTTGTCCCTCGCGGCATCCATCAGAATTTGCAGCTCCATCGTACCTGGCTTTCATTTTATCGCTGACCACTCAGATTCCGTTACGTACGAATTCGTGCAGGTCGTGCATGTGCTGTCTCTCCTGCGAAGCAATCCCGGTTTCCTAATTCTTTGGTGTAGCTTTAATGCCGAATTCTAAGTCACCAGGCAATCTCAGCCCCGTCCCAAAGATGATTTTCGCTGGTGTTCTAGATGTTGAATCATGCACAGCCCACCTATATGCCAATAGGAATTTTTGAATGTGCTCATCCCAGTCCCTCTGATTCTCGCTCACTACTTTCCGCAAGTAGTCCTCTAATGTGTGGTTAAATCTTTCAACCATACCGTCAGATTGCGGATGAAGCGGTGTTGTCTTAGTTTTTCTTATGCCATACAGCTCGCACATTTCCTTGGAAACTACAGACTCAAATTTTCTACCTTGATCGAAGTGCAACTCCATCGGAACACCATATCGGCACACCCAGTTATTGACGAAAACATTTACCATAGTTTTGTTAACGCCAAAATTGACTTCCACTGGGACCATTATGGAACTCTCGCAAAACTTCCGGTATCTTGGACGATGGTACGACTATTAAGTTGAAAGTTGTTTTGCCATCCGCACTTTCCCATTTACGGTACAAGCACCCGTTTACCAGCTGTAAACTGTTCCATTGCGCCCAATAAGCCTTAGCAAGTGGGCTCTCAGCCGCCATTTCATTGCGTGCCATTATTTTTCCGAGCACCAAATCATTTTTCTGCGCTGTTGGCCAGTCTTCGTGAGAGTCTATCTGCGTCAGCCGAACATCAATGACACACTCTTTCTGTTCGGCCTTAACGCAATGTCTGCATTCTACGCTGCACGGTCGTCTCGAGAGGGCATTTGCGTTATTGTGTTTTGCCCCTCTTCTATGCTCGATGCTAAAATCATAGCTCTGCAGCCGTTCAATCCATCGCGCCAACTGCCCCTCCGGGTTTTTGAACTGCAACAGCCACTTAAGCGCAGAATGATCAGTCCGCAACGAAAAATTTTGGCCATACTGGTACTTGTGATAATGTTTTATGCATTCTAACACCGACAGGAGCTCACGACGTGTCACGCAGCAATTTCTCTCAGGCTTTGAAAGTATTCGGCTATAATAGCCTATTACTTTTTCGACTCCGTCCACCACTTGGAAGAGTACCCCTTCTATGCCGAAGCCACTTGCGTCGGTATCTAGCAAAAATCTACCTTAAGCAACCGGGTATGCCAGAACTGGTGCCGTGCACAATAACTCCTCCAGCTTCTGAAATGCCCGTTCCTGCAAGTCTCCCCATTGCACTATAGGTCAAATGGAAATTTTCCTGTGCGAAGTTAATAACTACTACAAAAACATGGTATTCAAACCAAAGACTGTAAGAATTCCACAAGCAAGTTTAACCCTATTTAAAAAAATGAAATTTAACCCATTAATGACCAATAATTAACCCTTTTTCAACCATTAAAGCAAACAAAATACATTGAACTGATTATTTTATTATTTATTATTATTAAGTTGTATATATATATTTCTGTCACACTAGCTTAAGGCTCGTTAATGCAAGAATATCGTTAAGTTGAATATATTTCTGTCACACTCGAGCTTAAGATTATGAACATAAAAAGAAAAACCAATAAAGTAAGAAAAGCGGCGTCAGTCGATATACAGCAAGAGAAGCGAATTGACGTTTTTTTAATCAAGCGGTCATCTCCTACAATATGTAACTTGATAAATTTTAAATATTTATACACATATTATGTACATATGTAAACATATTACTAATATCAGCCATGTATTTCATTTCAGGTTGAAGTGTTTGATGTTTTGTTTGTAAGAGAACAAGAAAAAAGACACGTCGTTCACTGCATGTCATGCGCCCGCAAACTAGCTCCTAATTTGGAGGGAATAATATGCTTGGAAGAATATCGATTATCAGAACTTTGTCAAATATACGATGCTTTTACACTTCACCAAACCCACTCACTGCCTCAAACTACAGCATGATACACATTATACAGTAATGCATCGATTTGGTGTTAATAGCAAAGTGTATATATATATATATATATATATATATATATATATATATATATATATATATATATATATGTGTGTGTGTGTGTGTGTGTGTGTTTATTTATTTATATATGTATATAAATACTTATAACTTTCTATATACATTTACAATTTTTTAATAATACTTATACAAAAAACTTCATTGTAATTATTATAATAAAATACACGAATAGTACAATTGATGTTTAACTAAACCTAAATGTGGGTTTGCCGTCTGCGGAGTTGACTCGGTCGCTTTTATCGTCTGTTACCGCATCAACAAACTTTAAGAAAAATTAACAGTTCATTTACCTTTTCCAAAGTGAATATATCAACTCCGACGTATCTTTTGCATTATGTTCTATTGCTATCAGTTATAATAACTCTAATTCTAACGAAGCTGTCAGCCGAAATTTTAGCAAAACAAAAGCAGCTGATAGCTAATTGAATCAGTTACTTCAATTTAACGCAAACATTTAATTGAAAAGTAGCTAATGAAAATATCGCGAAGGTGATGCGCAGCCGACCGGAACTGTTTTTTTTTACATATGTGATTTTAAAGGGTGGTCCAACCAAAACGCACGATGATAATCGCAAATAAAACAAAAAGTTTTCATAGAATTACCTTAATATTTGTTATTATGATAGAAGGATCTATGACAAGTATGTGTAAAATAAAATATCGGCTAAATGCTGGCAAGGGCTTCGGTGGATTACCTCTATCCGATGGACCATATTTTCAATGACTGAGACATAATTAAAGTTCAATGTCGTTAATGTGCTAAATTATCTCATTGTTTAGCTCCTGAATTGTTTTTGGCTCATAGCATGTTTCCACGACAACTTGAATCTCCTGTTTCGCTTTCTGAAGCAAGTTTATGAATCATGCTGTTTACACGACTCATCTACCGCTTCGATTTTATAATTTTTTTTGTTTCCATTGTTTTTTAACTTTTATAAAATATAAATAAATTAGCTTTTCACTGAATTCAAATTTATTATTACACCTAGGAAACACACACAAAAAACAATTATATTTTTTAACTTTTCACTTTTAATTTTGCTTTGTTTACAAAAATATTTAATTTTGACAACTAGTGCAGATAAACTTACCATAAAAATTAGAGAAGAGAGGATTTTTTCTTGATTCGCAAGTAGATTCAATATGAATCTACCTGCTTCGCTCTCAAAATTATGTATGGCGAAGCAAGTTGATTCGCTCATGATTGGGGTGTGAAGCAAGAATAGAGAGCGAAGCAGGTGCCGTGGAAACATGCTATTACTGACATACACTTTTTCTTTTAAATATCCTAAAGAAAGAAGTCCAAAGGTGTCAAATCACAGATCGTTGCACCCGATTAACACCGCCACGACGTGAGTTAATACGGTCATTGAATTTCTCGCGCGAAAGTGCCATTGATTCGTGGGCTGCGTGGCACCATGCTGTTAGAACCATATATCGTCCAGGTCTAAATCCTCAATTTCTGGCCACAAGAAGCCCGTTAAAATTTCACGGGGGCCAAAGTTTGGCACTTTCTGACAAAATTTAAGTTTCTAATAAGTGTAAGTTGTAAACGTGACTCAAAATATAAGACTTTATGTAAAAAAAAAACTATAAGCACTACGTATTTTTCAATATTTTACTGACAGGTACTTATGAATGGGAGCATGTTTCAAAATATTGCAAAACATGGGCACTCATAAATGTGGGTGCAATTTCTATAAAAAATATGTAGGTAACTAACGGAAAAACCCAAATAATTCAAAAAGTGCACTTTCCTTTTTTTTCTAATAATTGTCTACGCAAATTTATTACTTATTACTTTGCTACTGCAATAATAAAAACCAAATAACCTTTTGTTTATTATTTTTTTTAATTCTGAGAATCATAAAAAAGTCATCAATGTATTTTCCAAAGAATTTTGGGCATATCTCGAGCAAATTTTTTAATTTCATACCTTTACTTAATTGTGAATAAAAGCGAAATGCGTTCAAGTATTTTCATAATTTAGGTCTCAGTTTGTTCATAGGTTATGCGACTTTACGTGAAAGTAATAGAACTTGACAGTTTTTTACGGTTTTGGATTTTTTATGAATTTAAAAAAATTTAATTTTTCAGGCAAAAAATATTTTTTTCTCCATACATTTATTTATAACTGCGAAACTGTTGCTTATGTAGCGAAACGTTATATCACAATAACTTAGTGCAAAAATTATGTGTTTGTCATTTTCGTTTTTTCGCGATTATTGCTCAACATGTTTGACGCAACATTAATTGCTTATACATAAATTTTTTTGGATACACAGTTTGCTTTTCTCAATGACATTAGTATCAAATTGGATACAGAATACATTGTAAAAACTTTAGGCACAACGTTTAGGAATCAGTTGGAATGTATTACTGCTGTAAATTAGCTTAAATGCATATCGGATAAGCATCTTGTGAAGTGCACCAAGCAAATGTTTGGGATTGCATTATAAATAAAGATAATGAACCAACTTTATTTTATATAGGAAATTTGTGTATAATAATATATAATAGCTTCTCTTTCCATATGTCGTTTATCATGGGTTGAATATCGAAGAGAAGAACAATGATTCTGGAAATCTTCCATCTTGCCAACGAGAAGATTGTTGTCCAACAACTGCTAGAAATCTTAGCAAGTTAGTGAGGAATCATTTCTATGTAAATATGTTTTTACATGATTTAGTTTATAAAATATTGTTACGTTTTTACCTCTTACCTGTTAAAATCCAACTACTACGTCAACGTTAATGTGTGCCGCTTATATACTCTTAATGATCATTTCTCGAACAATCATCATGTTTGTAGAAGCTGAGCAGATCATCGTACACTTAAATTACACCTGAACAAAAGACATACATACATACATACACACACGCTCCAATCAGACGTACTCAATGTACAAATGCCGACGGACAACAACAACAATAATCATGAGCTTATTCGTTGTTTCAATCACTTAGCAGTGGTACGTATTTAACATTTGTGTTTGTGTGCATTCAACCACCGCTTTACTAAGCAACGTGTATCTATATATGCATGTATGTATAGTTGTTATGTGTTCATTTACAACGAATAATAAAAGCAAATAAGAATTCAATCAGTATGTTCTAGAATAATTACAATGGGACTGTTCACAACCAAATTCGTAACACTGCCGCCCGATTAAGCCTGTTCGAGACAGAACCACTGAATCCGTATTTTGCGAGCCGCTCTAAGTGTAACACCTTCATTTTAGATCGGGGCTTTTGTGTTTCTGTAGCCTATACACAACATCGTTCAATCTCTTTATCACCTTGTGTGGTCCATCCCAATGTGTTTGTAGTTTGGGAGACAGTCCTTTCTTCCTCTGTGGGTTAAACAGTAGAACCAGCTGTCCCTCGCGGCATCCATCAGAATTTGCAGCTCCATCGTACCTGGCTTTCATTTTATCGCTGACCACTCAGATTCCGTTACGTACGAATTCGTGCAGGTCGTGCATGTGCTGTCTCTCCTGCGAAGCAATCCCGGTTTCCTAATTCTTTGGTGTAGCTTTAATGCCGAATTCTAAGTCACCAGGCAATCCCAGCCCCGTCCCAAAGATGATTTTCGCTGGTGTTCTAGATGTTCATGCTCATGATCATGCACAGCCCACCTATATGCCAATAGGAATTTTTGGATGTGCTCATCCCAGTCCCTCTGATTCTCGCTCACTACTTTCCGCAAGTAGTCCTCTAATGTGCGGTTAAATCTTTCAACCATACCGTCAGATTGCGGATGAAGCGGTGTTGTCTTAGTTTTTCTTATGCCATACAGCTCGCACATTTCCTTGAAGACTACAGACTCAAATTTTCTACCTTGATCGAAGTGCAACTCCATCGGAACACCATATCGGCACACCCAGTTATTGACGAAAACATTTACCATAGTTTTGTTAACGCCAAAATTGACTTCCACTGGGACCATTATGGAACTCTCGCAAAACTTCCGGTATCTTGGACGATGGTACGACTATTAAGTTGAAAGTTGTTTTGCCATCCGCACTTTCCCATTTACGGTACAAGCACCCGTTTGCCAGCTGTAAACTGTTCCATTGCGCCCAATAAGCCTTAGCAAGTGGGCTCTCAGCCGCCATTTCATTGCGTGCCATTATTTTTCCGAGCACCAAATCAAATTTCTGCGCTGTTGGCCAGTCTTCGTGAGAGTCTATCTGCGTCAGCCGAACATCAATGACACACTCTTTCTGTTCGGCCTTAACGCAATGTCTGCATTCTACGCTGCACGGTCGTCTCGAGAGGGCATTTGCGTTATTGTGTTTTGCCCCTCTTCTATGCTCGATGCTAAAATCATAGCTCTGCAGCCGTTCAATCCATCGCGCCAACTGCCCCTCCGGGTTTTTGAACTGCAACAGCCACCTAAGCGCAGAATGATCAGTCCGCAACGAAAAATTTTGGCCATACTGGTACTTGTGATAATGTTTTATGCATTCTAACACCGCCAGGAGCTCACGACGTGTCACGCAGTAATTTCTCTCAGGCTTTGAAAGTATTCGGCTATAATAGCCTATTACTTTTTCGACTCCGTCCACCACTTGGAAGAGTACCCGAAGTCACTTGCGTCGGTATCTAGCAAAAATCTACCTTAAGCAACCGGGTATGCCAGAACTGGTGCCGTGCACAATAACTCCTCCAGCTTCTGAAATGCCCGTTCCTGCAAGTCTCCCCATTGCACTATAGGTCAAATGGAAATTTTCCTGTGCGAAGTTAATAACTACTACAAAAACATGGTATTCAAACCAAAGACTGTAAGAATTCCACAAGCAAGTTTAACCCTATTTAAAAAAAATGAAATTTAACCCATTAATGACCAATAATTAACCCTTTTTCAACCATTAAAGCAAACAAAATACATTGAACTGATTATTTTATTATTTATTATTATTAAGTTGTATATATATATATTTCTGTCACACTAGCTTAAGGCATAAGTATGTGATTGCTCGTTAATGCAAGAATATCGTTAAGTTGAATATATTTCTGTCACACTCGAGCTTAAGATTATGAACATAAAAAGAAAAACCAATAAAGTAAGAAAAGCGGCGTCAGTCGATATACAGCAAGAGAAGCGAATTGACGTTTTTTTAATCAAGCGGTCATCTCCTACAATATGTAACTTGATAAATTTTAAATATTTATACACATATTATGTACATATGTAAACATATTACTAATATCAGCCATGTATTTCATTTCAGGTTGAAGTGTTTGATGTTTTGTTTGTAAGAGAACAAGAAAAAAGACACGTCGTTCACTGCATGTCATGCGCCCGCAAACTAGCTCCTAATTTGGAGGGAATAATATGCTTGGAAGAATATCGATTATCAGAACTTTGTCAAATATACGATGCTTTTACACTTCACCAAACCCACTCACTGCCTCAAACTACAGCATGATACACATTATACAGTAATGCATCGATTTGGTGTTATATATATATATATATATATATATATATATATATATATATATATATGTATATATATATATATATATATATATATCTATATATATATATATATATATATATATATATATATATATGTATATATATATATATATATATATATATATATATATATATATATATATATATATATATATGTGTGTGTGTGTGTGTGTGTGTGTGTGTGTGTGTGTGTGTGTGTGTGTGTGTGTGTTTATTTATTTATATATGTATATAAATACTTATAACTTTCTATATACATTTACAATTTTTTAATAATACTTATACAAAAAACTTCATTGTAATTATTATAATAAAATACACGAATAGTACAATTGATGTTTAACTAAACCTAAATGTGGGTTTGCCGTCTGCGGAGTTGACTCGGTCGCTTTTATCGTCTGTTACCGCATCAACAAACTTTAAGAAAAATTAACAGTTCATTTACCTTTTCCAAAGTGAATATATCAACTCCGACGTATCTTTTGCATTATGTTCTATTGCTACCAGTTATAATAACTCTAATTCTAACGAAGCTGTCAGCCGAAATTTTAGCAAAACAAAAGCAGCTGATAGCTAATTGAATCAGTTACTTCAATTTAACGCAAACATTTAATTGAAAAGTAGCTAATGAAAATATCGCGAAGGTGATGCGCAGCCGACCGGAACTGTTTTTTTTACATATGTGATTTTAAAGGGTGGTCCAACCAAAACGCACGATGATAATCGCAAATAAAACAAAAAGTTTTCATAGAATTACCTTAATATTTGTTATTATGATAGAAGGATCTATGACAAGTATGTGTAAAATAAAATATCGGCTAAACGCTGGCAAGGGCTTCGGTGGATTACCTCTATCCGATGGACCATATTTTCAATGACTGAGACATAATTAAAGTTCAATGTCGTTAATGTGCTAAATTATCTCATTGTTTAGCTCCTGAATTGTTTTTGGCTCATAGCATGTTTCCACGACAACTTGAATCTCCTGTTTCGCTTTCTGAAGCAAGTTTATTAATCATGCTGTTTACACGACTCATCTACCGCTTCGATTTTATAATTTTTTTTGTTTCCATTGTTTTTTAACTTTTATAAAATATAAATAAATTAGCTTTTCACTGAATTCAAATTTATTATTACACCTAGGAAACACACACAAAAAACAATTATATTTTTTAACTTTTCACTTTTAATTTTGCTTTGTTTACAAAAATATTTAATTTTGACAACTAGTGCAGATAAACTTACGATAAAAATTAGAGAAGAGAGGATTTTTTCTTGATTCGCAAGTAGATTCAATATGAATCTACCTGCTTCGCTCTCAAAATTATGTATGGCGAAGCAAGTTGATTCGCTCATGATTGGGGTGTGAAGCAAGAATAGAGAGCGAAGCAGGTGCCGTGGAAACATGCTATTACTGAAATACACTTTTTCTTTTAAATATCCTAAAGAAAGAAGTCCAAAGGTGTCAAATCACAGATCGTTGCACCCGATTAACATCGCCACGACGTGAGTTAATACGGTCATTGAATTTCTCGCGCGAAAGTGCCATTGATTCGTGGGCTGCGTGGCACCATGCTGTTAGAACCATATATCGTCCAGGTCTAAATCCTCAATTTCTGGCCACAAGAAGCCCGTTAAAATTTCACGGGGGCCAAAGTTTGGCACTTTCGGACAAAATTTAAGTTTCTAATAAGTGTAAGTTGTAAACGTGACTCAAAATATAAGACTTTATGTAAAAAAAAAACTATAAGCACTACGTATTTTTCAATATTTTACTGACAGGTACTTATGAATGGGAGCATGTTTCAAAATATTGCAAAACATGGGCACTCATAAATGTGGGTGCAATTTCTATAAAAAAAATATGTAGGTAACTAACGGAAAAACCCAAATAATTCAAAAAGTGCACTTTCCTTTTTTTCTAATAATTGTCCACGCAAATTTATTACTTATTACTTTGCTACTGCAATAATAAAAACCAAATAACCTTTTGTTTATTATTTTTTTTAATTCTGAGAATCATAAAAAAGTCATCAACGTATTTTCCAAATAATTTTGGGCATATCTCGAGCAAATTTTTTAATTTCATACCTTTACTTAATTGTGAATAAAAGCGAAATGCGTTCAAGTATTTTCATAATTTAGGTCTCAGTTTGTTCATAGGTTATGCGACTTTACGTGAAAGTAATAGAACTTGACAGTTTTTTACGGTTTTGGATTTTTTATGAATTAAAAAAAATTTAATTTTTCAGGCAAAAAATATTTTTTTCTCCATACATTTATTTATAACTGCGAAACTGTTGCTTATGTAGCGAAACGTTATATCACAATAACTTAGTGCAAAAATTATGTGTTTGTCATTTTCGTTTTTTCGCGATTATTGCTCAACATGTTTGACGCAACTTTAATTGCTTATACATAAATTTTTTTGGATACACAGTTTGCTTTTCTCAATGACATTAGTATCAAATTGGATACAGAATACATTGTAAAAACTTTAGGCACAACGTTTAGGAATCAGTTGGAATGTATTACTGCTGTAAATTAGGTTAAATGCATATCGGATAAGCATCTTGTGAAGTGCACTAAGCAAATGTTTGGGATTGCATTATAAATAAAGATAATGAACCAACTTTATTTTATATAGGAAATTTGTGTATAATAATATATAATAGCTTCTCTTTCCATATGTCGTTTATCATGGGTTGAATATCGAAGAGAAGAACAATGATTCTGGAAATCTTCCATCTTGCCAACGAGAAGATTGTTGTCCAACAACTGCTAGAAATCTTAGCAAGTTAGTGAGGAATCATTTCTATGTAAATATGTTTTTACATGATTTAGTTTATAAAATATTGTTACGTTTTTACCTCTTACCGGTTAAAATCCAACTACTACGTCAACGTTAATGTGTGCCGCTTATATACTCTTAATGATCATTTCTCGAACAATCATCATGTTTGTAGAAGCTGAGCAGATCATCGTACACTTAAATTACACCTTAACAAAAGATATACACACATACATACACACACGCTCCAATCAGACGTACTCAATGTACAAATGCCGACGGACAACAACAACAATAATCATGAGCTTATTCGTTGTTTCAATCACTTAGCAGCGGTACGTATTTAACATTTGTGTTTGTGTGCATTCAACCACCGCTTTACTAAGCAACGTGTATCTATATATGCATGTATGTATAGTTGTTATGTGTTCATTTACAACGAATAATAAAAGCAAATAAGAATTCAATCAGTATGTTCTAGAATAATTACAATGGGACTGTTCACAACCAAATTCGTAACACTGCCGCCCGATTAAGCCTGTTCGAGACAGAACCACTGAATCCGTATTTTGCGAGCCGCTCTAAGTGTAACACCTTCATTTTAGATCGGGGCTTTTGTGTTTCTGTAGCCTATACACAACATCGTTCAATCTCTTTATCACCTTGTGTGGTCCATCCCAATGTGTTTGTAGTTTGGGAGACAGTCCTTTCTTCCTCTGTGGGTTAAACAGTAGAACCAGCTGTCCCTCGCGGCATCCATCAGAATTTGCAGCTCCATCGTACCTGGCTTTCATTTTATCGCTGACCACTCAGATTCCGTTACGTACGAATTCGTGCAGGTCGTGCATGTGCTGTCTCTCCTGCGAAGCAATCCCGGTTTCCTAATTCTTTGGTGTAGCTTTAATGCCGAATTCTAAGTCACCAGGCAATCCCAGCCCCGTCCCAAAGATGATTTTCGCTGGTGCTCTAGATGTTCATGCTCATGATCATGCACAGCCCACCTATATGCCAATAGGAATTTTTGGATGTGCTCATCCCAGTCCCTCTGATTCTCGCTCACTACTTTCCGCAAGTAGTCCTCTAATGTGCGGTTAAATCTTTCAACCATACCGTCAGATTGCGGATGAAGCGGTGTTGTCTTAGTTTTTCTTATGCCATACAGCTCGCACATTTCCTTGAAGACTACAGACTCAAATTTTCTACCTTGATCGAAGTGCAACTCCATCGGAACACCATATCGGCACACCCAGTTATTGACGAAAACATTTACCATAGTTTTGTTAACGCCAAAATTGACTTCCACTGGGACCATTATGGAACTCTCGCAAAACTTCCGGTATCTTGGACGATGGTACGACTATTAAGTTGAAAGTTGTTTTGCCATCCGCACTTTCCCATTTACGGTACAAGCAGCCGTTTACCAGCTGTAAACTGTTCCATTGCGCCCAATAAGCCTTAGCAAGTGGGCTCTCAGCCGCCATTTCATTGCGTGCCATTATTTTTCCGAGCACCAAATCAAATTTCTGCGCTGTTGGCCAGTCTTTGTGAGAGTCTATCTGCGTCAGCCGAACATCAATGACACACTCTTTCTGTTCGGCCTTAACGCAATGTCTGCATTCTACGCTGCACGGTCGTCTCGAGAGGGCATTTGCGTTATTGTGTTTTGCCCCTCTTCTATGCTCGATGCTAAAATCATAGCTCTGCAGCCGTTCAATCCATCGCGCCAACTGCCCCTCCGGGTTTTTGAACTGCAACAGCCACCTAAGCGCAGAATGATCAGTCCGCAACGAAAAATTTTGGCCATACTGGTACTTGTGATAATGTTTTATGCATTCTAACACCGCCAGGAGCTCACGACGTGTCACGCAGTAATTTCTCTCAGGCTTTGAAAGTATTCGGCTATAATAGCCTATTACTTTTTCGACTCCGTCCACCACTTGGAAGAGTACCCGAAGTCACTTGCGTCGGTATCTAGCAAAAATCTACCTTAAGCAACCGGGTATGCCAGAACTGGTGCCGTGCACAATAACTCCTCCAGCTTCTGAAATGCCCGTTCCTGCAAGTCTCCCCATTGCACTATAGGTCAAATGGAAATTTTCCTGTGCGAAGTTAATAACTACTACAAAAACATGGTATTCATACCAAAGACTGTAAGAATTCCACAAGCAAGTTTAACCCTATTTAAAAAAAATGAAATTTAACCCATTAATGACCAATAATTAACCCTTTTTCAACCATTAAAGCAAACAAAATACATTGAACTGATTATTTTATTATTTATTATTATTAAGTTGTATATACTTATATATATTTCTGTCACACTAGCTTAAGGCATAAGTATGTGATTGCTCGTTAATGCAAGAATATCGTTAAGTTGAATATATTTCTGTCACACTCGAGCTTAAGATTATGAACATAAAAAGAAAAACCAATAAAGTAAGAAAAGCGGCGTCAGTCGATATACAACAAGAGAAGCGAATTGACGTTTTTTTAATCAAGCGGTCATCTCCTACAATATGTAACTTGATAAATTTTAAATATTTATACACATATTATGTACATATGTAAACATATTACTAATATCAGCCATGTATTTCATTTCAGGTTGAAGTGTTTGATGTTTTGTTTGTAAGAGAACAAGAAAAAAGACACGTCGTTCACTGCATGTCATGCGCCCGCAAACTAGCTCCTAATTTGGAGGGAATAATATGCTTGGAAGAATATCGATTATCAGAACTTTGTCAAATATACGATGCTTTTACACTTCACCAAACCCACTCACTGCCTCAAACTACAGCATGATACACATTACACAGTAATGCATCGATTTGGTGTTAATAGCAAAGTGTATATATATATATATATATATATATATATATATATATATATATATGTATATATATATATATATATATATATATATATATATATATATGTATATATATATATATATATGTATATATATATATATATATATATATATATATATATATATATGTATATATATATATATATATGTATATATATATATATATATATATATATATATATATATGTGTGTGTGTGTGTGTGTGTGTTTATTTATTTATATATGTATATAAATACTTATAACTTTCTATATACACTTACAATTTTTTAATAATACTTATACAAAAAACTTCATTGTAATTATTATAATAAAATACACGAATAGTACAATTGATGTTTAACTAAACCTAAATGTGGGTTTGCCGTCTGCTGAGTTGACTCGTCGCTTTTATCGTCTGTTACCGCATCAACAAACTTTAAGAAAAATTAACAGTTCATTTACCTTTTCCAAAGTGAATATATCAACTCCGACGTATCTTTTGCATTATGTTCTATTGCTATCAGTTATAATAACTCTAATTCTAACGAAGCTGTCAGCCGAAATTTTAGCAAAACAAAAGCAGCTGATAGCTAATTGAATTAGTTACTTCAATTTAACGCAAACATTTAATTGAAAAGTAGCTAATGAAAATATCGCGAAGGTGATGCGCAGCCGACCGGAACGGTTTTTTTTACATATGTGATTTTAAAGGGTGGTCCAACCAAAACGCACGATGATAATCGCAAATAAAACAAAAAGTTTTCATAGAATTACCTTAATATTTGTTATTATGATAGAAGGATCTATGACAAGTATGTGTAAAATAAAATATCGGCTAAATGCTGGCAAGGGCTTCGGTGGATTACCTCTATCCGATGGACCATATTTTCAATGACTGAGACATAATTAAAGTTCAATGTCGTTAATGTGCTAAATTATCTCATTGTTTAGCTCCTGAATTGTTTTTGGCTCATAGCATGTTTCCACGACAACTTGAATCTCCTGTTTCGCTTTCTGAAGCAAGTTTATGAATCATGCTGTTTACACGACTCATCTACCGCTTCGATTTTATAATTTTTTTTTGTTTCCATTGTTTTTTAACTTTTATAAAATATAAATAAATTAGCTCTTCACTGAATTCAAATTTATTATTACACCTAGGAAACACACACAAAAAACAATTATATTTTTTAACTTTTCACTTTTAATTTTGCTTTGTTTACAAAAATATTTAATTTTGACAACTAGTGCAGATAAACTTACGATAAAAATTAGAGAAGAGAGGATTTTTTCTTGATTCGCAAGTAGATTCAATATGAATCTACCTGCTTCGCTCTCAAAATTATGTATGGCGAAGCAAGTTGATTCGCTCATGATTGGGGTGTGAAGCAAGAATAGAGAGCGAAGCAGGTGCCGTGGAAACATGCTATTACTGAAATACACTTTTTCTTTTAAATATCCTAAAGAAAGAAGTCCAAAGGTGTCAAATCACAGATCGTTGCACCCGATTAACATCGCCACGACGTGAGTTAATACGGTCATTGAATTTCTCGCGCGAAAGTGCCATTGATTCGTGGGCTGCGTGGCACCATGCTGTTAGAACCATATATCGTCCAGGTCTAAATCCTCAATTTCTGGCCACAAGAAGCCCGTTAAAATTTCACGGGGGCCAAAGTTTGGCACTTTCGGACAAAATTTAAGTTTCTAATAAGTGTAAGTTGTAAACGTGACTCAAAATATAAGACTTTATGTAAAAAAAAAACTATAAGCACTACGTATTTTTCAATATTTTACTGACAGGTACTTATGAATGGGAGCATGTTTCAAAATATTGCAAAACATGGGCACTCATAAATGTGGGTGCAATTTCTATAAAAAAAATATGTAGGTAACTAACGGAAAAACCCAAATAATTCAAAAAGTGCACTTTCCTTTTTTTCTAATAATTGTCCACGCAAATTTATTACTTATTACTTTGCTACTGCAATAATAAAAACCAAATAACCTTTTGTTTATTATTTTTTTTAATTCTGAGAATCATAAAAAAGTCATCAACGTATTTTCCAAATAATTTTGGGCATATCTCGAGCAAATTTTTTAATTTCATACCTTTACTTAATTGTGAATAAAAGCGAAATGCGTTCAAGTATTTTCATAATTTAGGTCTCAGTTTGTTCATAGGTTATGCGACTTTACGTGAAAGTAATAGAACTTGACAGTTTTTTACGGTTTTGGATTTTTTATGAATTAAAAAAAATTTAATTTTTCAGGCAAAAAATATTTTTTTCTCCATACATTTATTTATAACTGCGAAACTGTTGCTTATGTAGCGAAACGTTATATCACAATAACTTAGTGCAAAAATTATGTGTTTGTCATTTTCGTTTTTTCGCGATTATTGCTCAACATGTTTGACGCAACTTTAATTGCTTATACATAAATTTTTTTGGATACACAGTTTGCTTTTCTCAATGACATTAGTATCAAATTGGATACAGAATACATTGTAAAAACTTTAGGCACAACGTTTAGGAATCAGTTGGAATGTATTACTGCTGTAAATTAGGTTAAATGCATATCGGATAAGCATCTTGTGAAGTGCACTAAGCAAATGTTTGGGATTGCATTATAAATAAAGATAATGAACCAACTTTATTTTATATAGGAAATTTGTGTATAATAATATATAATAGCTTCTCTTTCCATATGTCGTTTATCATGGGTTGAATATCGAAGAGAAGAACAATGATTCTGGAAATCTTCCATCTTGCCAACGAGAAGATTGTTGTCCAACAACTGCTAGAAATCTTAGCAAGTTAGTGAGGAATCATTTCTATGTAAATATGTTTTTACATGATTTAGTTTATAAAATATTGTTACGTTTTTACCTCTTACCGGTTAAAATCCAACTACTACGTCAACGTTAATGTGTGCCGCTTATATACTCTTAATGATCATTTCTCGAACAATCATCATGTTTGTAGAAGCTGAGCAGATCATCGTACACTTAAATTACACCTTAACAAAAGATATACACACATACATACACACACGCTCCAATCAGACGTACTCAATGTACAAATGCCGACGGACAACAACAACAATAATCATGAGCTTATTCGTTGTTTCAATCACTTAGCAGCGGTACGTATTTAACATTTGTGTTTGTGTGCATTCAACCACCGCTTTACTAAGCAACGTGTATCTATATATGCATGTATGTATAGTTGTTATGTGTTCATTTACAACGAATAATAAAAGCAAATAAGAATTCAATCAGTATGTTCTAGAATAATTACAATGGGACTGTTCACAACCAAATTCGTAACACTGCCGCCCGATTAAGCCTGTTCGAGACAGAACCACTGAATCCGTATTTTGCGAGCCGCTCTAAGTGTAACACCTTCATTTTAGATCGGGGCTTTTGTGTTTCTGTAGCCTATACACAACATCGTTCAATCTCTTTATCACCTTGTGTGGTCCATCCCAATGTGTTTGTAGTTTGGGAGACAGTCCTTTCTTCCTCTGTGGGTTAAACAGTAGAACCAGCTGTCCCTCGCGGCATCCATCAGAATTTGCAGCTCCATCGTACCTGGCTTTCATTTTATCGCTGACCACTCAGATTCCGTTACGTACGAATTCGTGCAGGTCGTGCATGTGCTGTCTCTCCTGCGAAGCAATCCCGGTTTCCTAATTCTTTGGTGTAGCTTTAATGCCGAATTCTAAGTCACCAGGCAATCCCAGCCCCGTCCCAAAGATGATTTTCGCTGGTGCTCTAGATGTTCATGCTCATGATCATGCACAGCCCACCTATATGCCAATAGGAATTTTTGGATGTGCTCATCCCAGTCCCTCTGATTCTCGCTCACTACTTTCCGCAAGTAGTCCTCTAATGTGCGGTTAAATCTTTCAACCATACCGTCAGATTGCGGATGAAGCGGTGTTGTCTTAGTTTTTCTTATGCCATACAGCTCGCACATTTCCTTGAAGACTACAGACTCAAATTTTCTACCTTGATCGAAGTGCAACTCCATCGGAACACCATATCGGCACACCCAGTTATTGACGAAAACATTTACCATAGTTTTGTTAACGCCAAAATTGACTTCCACTGGGACCATTATGGAACTCTCGCAAAACTTCCGGTATCTTGGACGATGGTACGACTATTAAGTTGAAAGTTGTTTTGCCATCCGCACTTTCCCATTTACGGTACAAGCAGCCGTTTACCAGCTGTAAACTGTTCCATTGCGCCCAATAAGCCTTAGCAAGTGGGCTCTCAGCCGCCATTTCATTGCGTGCCATTATTTTTCCGAGCACCAAATCAAATTTCTGCGCTGTTGGCCAGTCTTTGTGAGAGTCTATCTGCGTCAGCCGAACATCAATGACACACTCTTTCTGTTCGGCCTTAACGCAATGTCTGCATTCTACGCTGCACGGTCGTCTCGAGAGGGCATTTGCGTTATTGTGTTTTGCCCCTCTTCTATGCTCGATGCTAAAATCATAGCTCTGCAGCCGTTCAATCCATCGCGCCAACTGCCCCTCCGGGTTTTTGAACTGCAACAGCCACCTAAGCGCAGAATGATCAGTCCGCAACGAAAAATTTTGGCCATACTGGTACTTGTGATAATGTTTTATGCATTCTAACACCGCCAGGAGCTCACGACGTGTCACGCAGTAATTTCTCTCAGGCTTTGAAAGTATTCGGCTATAATAGCCTATTACTTTTTCGACTCCGTCCACCACTTGGAAGAGTACCCGAAGTCACTTGCGTCGGTATCTAGCAAAAATCTACCTTAAGCAACCGGGTATGCCAGAACTGGTGCCGTGCACAATAACTCCTCCAGCTTCTGAAATGCCCGTTCCTGCAAGTCTCCCCATTGCACTATAGGTCAAATGGAAATTTTCCTGTGCGAAGTTAATAACTACTACAAAAACATGGTATTCAAACCAAAGACTGTAAGAATTCCACAAGCAAGTTTAACCCTATTTAAAAAAAATGAAATTTAACCCATTAATGACCAATAATTAACCCTTTTTCAACCATTAAAGCAAACAAAATACATTGAACTGATTATTTTATTATTTATTATTATTAAGTTGTATATATATATATATTTCTGTCACACTAGCTTAAGGCATAAGTATGTGATTGCTCGTTAATGCAAGAATATCGTTAAGTTGAATATATTTCTGTCACACTCGAGCTTAAGATTATGAACATAAAAAGAAAAACCAATAAAGTAAGAAAAGCGGCGTCAGTCGATATACAGCAAGAGAAGCGAATTGACGTTTTTTTAATCAAGCGGTCATCTCCTACAATATGTAACTTGATAAATTTTAAATATTTATACACATATTATGTACATATGTAAACATATTACTAATATCAGCCATGTATTTCATTTCAGGTTGAAGTGTTTGATGTTTTGTTTGTAAGAGAACAAGAAAAAAGACACGTCGTTCACTGCATGTCATGCGCCCGCAAACTAGCTCCTAATTTGGAGGAAATAATATGCTTGGAAGAATATCGATTATCAGAACTTTGTCAAATATACGATGCTTTTACACTTCACCAAACCCACTCACTGCCTCAAACTACAGCATGATACACATTATACAGTAATGCATCGATTTGGTGTTATATATATATATATATATATATATATATATATATATATATATATATATATATATATATATATATGTATATATATATATATATATATATATATATATATATATATATATATATATATATATATATATATATATATATGTATATATATATATATATATATATATATATATATATATATATATATATATATATGTGTGTGTGTGTGTGTGTGTGTGTGTGTTTATTTATTTATATATGTATATAAATACTTATAACTTTCTATATACATTTACAATTTTTTAATAATACTTATACAAAAAACTTCATTGTAATTATTATAATAAAATACACGAATAGTACAATTGATGTTTAACTAAACCTAAATGTGGGTTTGCCGTCTGCGGAGTTGACTCGGTCGCTTTTATCGTCTGTTACCGCATCAACAAACTTTAAGAAAAATTAACAGTTCATTTACCTTTTCCAAAGTGAATATATCAACTCCGACGTATCTTTTGCATTATGTTCTATTGCTACCAGTTATAATAACTCTAATTCTAACGAAGCTGTCAGCCGAAATTTTAGCAAAACAAAAGCAGCTGATAGCTAATTGAATCAGTTACTTCAATTTAACGCAAACATTTAATTGAAAAGTAGCTAATGAAAATATCGCGAAGGTGATGCGCAGCCGACCGGAACTGTTTTTTTTACATATGTGATTTTAAAGGGGGGTCCAACCAAAACGCACGATGATAATCGCAAATAAAACAAAAAGTTTTCATAGAATTACCTTAATATTTGTTATTATGATAGAAAGATCTATGACAAGTATGTGTAAAATAAAATATCGGCTAAACGCTGGCAAGGGCTTCGGTGGATTACCTCTATCCGATGGACCATATTTTCAATGACTGAGACATAATTAAAGTTCAATGTCGTTAATGTGCTAAATTATCTCATTGTTTAGCTCCTGAATTGTTTTTGGCTCATAGCATGTTTCCACGACAACTTGAATCTCCTGTTTCGCTTTCTGAAGCAAGTTTATTAATCATGCTGTTTACACGACTCATCTACCGCTTCGATTTTATAATTTTTTTTGTTTCCATTGTTTTTTAACTTTTATAAAATATAAATAAATTAGCTTTTCACTGAATTCAAATTTATTATTACACCTAGGAAACACACACAAAAAACAATTATATTTTTTAACTTTTCACTTTTAATTTTGCTTTGTTTACAAAAATATTTAATTTTGACAACTAGTGCAGATAAACTTACGATAAAAATTAGAGAAGAGAGGATTTTTTCTTGATTCGCAAGTAGATTCAATATGAATCTACCTGCTTCGCTCTCAAAATTATGTATGGCGAAGCAAGTTGATTCGCTCATGATTGGGGTGTGAAGCAAGAATAGAGAGCGAAGCAGGTGCCGTGGAAACATGCTATTACTGACATACACTTTTTCTTTTAAATATCCTAAAGAAAGAAGTCCAAAGGTGTCAAATCACAGATCGTTGCACCCGATTAACATCGCCACGACGTGAGTTAATACGGTCATTGAATTTCTCGCGCGAAAGTGCCATTGATTCGTGGGCTGCGTGGCACCATGCTGTTAGAACCATATATCGTCCAGGTCTAAATCCTCAATTTCTGGCCACAAGAAGCTCGTTAAAATTTCACGGGGGCCAAAGTTTGGCACTTTCGGACAAAAGTTAAGTTTCTAATAAGTGTAAGTTGTAAACGTGACTCAAAATATAAGACTTTATGTAAAAAAAAAACTATAAGCACTGCGTATTTTTCAATATTTTACTGACAGGTACTTATGAATGGGAGCATGTTTCAAAATATTGCAAAACATGGGCACTCATAAATGTGGGTGCAATTTCTATAAAAAAAATATGTAGGTAACTAACGGAAAAACCCAAATAATTCAAAAAGTGCACTTTCCTTTTTTTCTAATAATTGTCCACGCAAATTTATTACTTATTACTTTGCTACTGCAATAATAAAAACCAAATAACCTTTTGTTTATTATTTTTTTTAATTCTGAGAATCATAAAAAAGTCATCAACGTATTTTCCAAATAATTTTGGGCATATCTCGAGCAAATTTTTTAATTTCATACCTTTACTTAATTGTGAATAAAAGCGAAATGCGTTCAAGTATTTTCATAATTTAGGTCTCAGTTTGTTCATAGGTTATGAGACTTTACGTGAAAGTAATAGAACTTGACAGTTTTTTACGGTTTTGGATTTTTTATGAATTAAAAAAAATTTAATTTTTCAGGCAAAAAATATTTTTTTCTCCATACATTTATTTATAACTGCGAAACTGTTGCTTATGTAGCGAAACGTTATATCACAATAACTTAGTGCAAAAATTATGTGTTTGTCATTTTCGTTTTTTCGCGATTATTGCTCAACATGTTTGACGCAACTTTAATTGCTTATACATAAATTTTTTTGGATACACAGTTTGCTTTTCTCAATGACATTAGTATCAAATTGGATACAGAATACATTGTAAAAACTTTAGGCACAACGTTTAGGAATCAGTTGGAATGTATTACTGCTGTAAATTAGGTTAAATGCATATCGGATAAGCATCTTGTGAAGTGCACTAAGCAAATGTTTGGGATTGCATTATAAATAAAGATAATGAACTAACTTTATTTTATATAGGAAATTTGTGTATAATAATATATAATAGCTTCTCTTTCCATATGTCGTTTATCATGGGTTGAATATCGAAGAGAAGAACAATGATTCTGGAAATCTTCCATCTTGCCAACGAGAAGATTGTTGTCCAACAACTGCTAGAAATCTTAGCAAGTTAGTGAGGAATCATTTCTATGTAAATATGTTTTTACATGATTTAGTTTATAAAATATTGTTACGTTTTTACCTCTTACCGGTTAAAATCCAACTACTACGTCAACGTTAATGTGTGCCGCTTATATACTCTTAATGATCATTTCTCGAACAATCATCATGTTTGTAGAAGCTGAGCAGATCATCGTACACTTAAATTACACCTGAACAAAAGACATACACACATACATACACACACGCTCCAATCAGACGTACTCAATGTACAAATGCCGACGGACAACAACAACAATAATCATGAGCTTATTCGTTGTTTCAATCACTTAGCAGCGGTACGTATTTAACATTTGTGTTTGTGTGCATTCAACCACCGCTTTACTAAGCAACGTGTATCTATATATGCATGTATGTATAGTTGTTATGTGTTCATTTACAACGAATAATAAAAGCAAATAAGAATTCAATCAGTATGTTCTAGAATAATTACAATGGGACTGTTCACAACCAAATTCGTAACACTGCCGCCCGATTAAGCCTGTTCGAGACAGAACCACTGAATCCGTATTTTGCGAGCCGCTCTAAGTGTAACACCTTCATTTTAGATCGGGGCTTTTGTGTTTCTGTAGCCTATACACAACATCGTTCAATCTCTTTATCACCTTGTGTGGTCCATCCCAATGTGTTTGTAGTTTGGGAGACAGTCCCTTCTTCCTCTGTGGGTTAAACAGTAGAACCAGCTGTCCCTCGCGGCATCCATCAGAATTTGCAGCTCCATCGTGCCTGGCTTTCATTTTATCGCTGACCACTCAGATTCCGTTACGTACGAATTCGTGCAGGTCGTGCATGTGCTGTCTCTCCTGCGAAGCAATCCCGGTTTCCTAATTCTTTGGTGTAGCTTTAATGCCGAATTCTAAGTCACCAGGCAATCTCAGCCCCGTCCCAAAGATGATTTTCGCTGGTGTTCTAGATGTTGAATCATGTACAGCCCACCTATATGCCAATAGGAATTTTTGGATGTGCTCATCCTAGTCCCTCTGATTCTCGCTCACTACTTTCCGCAAGTAGTCCTCTAATGTGCGGTTAAATCTTTCAACCATACCGTCAGATTGCGGATGAAGCGGTGTTGTCTTAGTTTTTCTTATGCCATACAGCTCTCACATTTCCTTGAAAACTACAGACTCAAATTTTCTACCTTGATCGAAGTGCAACTCCATCGGAACACCATATCGGCACACCCAGTTATTGACGAAAACATTTACCATAGTTTTGTTAACGCCAAAATTGACTTCCACTGGGACCATTATGGAACTCTCGCAAAACTTCCGGTATCTTGGACGATGGTACGACTATTAAGTTGAAAGTTGTTTTGCCATCCGCACTTTCCCATTTACGGTACAAGCACCCGTTTACCAGCTGTAAACTGTTCCATTGCGCCCAATAAGCCTTAGCAAGTGGGCTCTCAGCCGCCATTTCATTGCGTGCCATTATTTTTCCGAGCACCAAATCATTTTTCTGCGCTGTTGGCCAGTCTTCGTGAGAGTCTATCTGCGTCAGCCGAACATCAATGACACACTCTTTCTGTTCGGCCTTAACGCAATGTCTGCATTCTACGCTGCACGGTCGTCTCGAGAGGGCATTTGCGTTATTGTGTTTTGCCCCTCTTCTATGCTCGATGCTAAAATCATAGCTCTGCAGCCGTTCAATCCATCGCGCCAACTGCCCCTCCGGGTTTTTGAACTGCAACAGCCACCTAAGCGCAGAATGATCAGTCCGCAACGAAAAATGTTGGCCATACTGGTACTTGTGATAATGTTTTATGCATTCTAACACCCCCAGGAGCTCACGACGTGTCATGCAGTAATTTCTCTCAGGCTTTGAAAGTATTCGGCTATAATAGCCTATTACTTTTTCGACTCCATCCACCACTTGGAAGAGTACCCCTTCTATACCGAAGCCACTTGCGTCGGTATCTAGCAAAAATCTACCTTAAGCAACCGGGTATGCCAGAACTGGTGCCGTGCACAATAACTCCTCCAGCTTCTGAAATGCCCGTTCCTGCAAGTCTCCCCATTGCACTATAGGTCAAATGGAAATTTTCCTGTGCGAAGTTAATAACTACTACAAAAACATGGTATTCAAACCAAAGACTGTAAGAATTCCACAAGCAAGTTTAACCCTATTTAAAAAAATGAAATTTAACCCATTAATGACCAATAATTAACCCTTTTTCAACCATTAAAGCAAACAAAATACATTGAACTGATTATTTTATTATTTATTATTATTAAGTTGTATATATATTTCTGTCACACTAGCTTAAGGCATAAGTATGTGATTGCTCGTTAATGCAAGAATATCGTTAAGTTGAATATATTTCTGTCACACTCGAGCTTAAGATTATGAACATAAAAAGAAAAACCAATAAAGTAAGAAAAGCGGCGTCAGTCGATATACAGCAAGAGAAGCGAATTGACGTTTTTTTAATCAAGCGGTCATCTCCTACAATATGTAACTTGATAAATTTTAAATATTTATACACATATTATGTACATATGTAAACATATTACTAATATCAGCCATGTATTTCATTTCAGGTTGAAGTGTTTGATGTTTTGTTTGTAAGAGAACAAGAAAAAAGACACGTCGTTCACTGCATGTCATGCGCCCGCAAACTAGCTCCTAATTTGGAGGAAATAATATGCTTGGAAGAATATCGATTATCAGAACTTTGTCAAATATACGATGCTTTTACACTTCACCAAACCCACTCACTGCCTCAAACTACAGCATGATACACATTACACAGTAATGCATCGATTTGGTGTTAATAGCAAAGTGTATATATATATATATATATATATATATATATATATATATATGTATATATATATATATATATATATATATATATATATATATATATATATATATATATGTGTGTATATATATATATATATATATATATATATATATATATATATATATATATATATATATATATATATATATGTGTGTGTGTGTGTGTATGTGTGTGTGTGTGTGTGTGTTTATTTATTTATATATGTATATAAATACTTATAACTTTCTATATACACTTACAATTTTTTAATAATACTTATACAAAAAACTTCATTGTAATTATTATAATAAAATACACGAATAGTACAATTGATGTTTAACTAAACCTAAATGTGGGTTTGCCGTCTGCTGAGTTGACTCGGTCGCTTTTATCGTCTGTTACCGCATCAACAAACTTTAAGAAAAATTAACAGTTCATTTACCTTTTCCAAAGTGAATATATCAACTCCGACGTAACTTTTGCATTATTTTCTATTACTATCAGTTATAATAACTCTAATTCTAACGAAGCTGTCAGCCGAAATTTTAGCAAAACAAAAGCAGCTGATAGCTAATTAAATCAGTTACTTCAATTTAACGCAAACATTTAATTGAAAAGCAGCTAATGAAAATATCGCGAAAGTGATGCGCAGCCGACCGGAACTGTTTTTTTTTTACATATGTGATTTTAAAGGGTGGTCCAACCAAAACGCACGATGATAATCGCAAATAAAACAAAAAGTTTTCATAGAATTGCCTTAATATTTGTTATTATGATAGAAGGATCTATGACAGGTATGTGTAAAATAAAATATCGGCTAAATGCTGGCAAGGGCTTCGGTGGATTACCTCTATCCGATGGACCATATTTTCAATGACTGAGACATAATTAAAGTTCAATGTCGTTAATGTGCTAAATTATCTCATTGTTTAGCTCCTGAATTGTTTTTGGCTCATAGCATGTTTCCACGACAACTTGAATCTCCTGTTTCGCTTTCTGAAGCAAGTTTATGAATCATGCTGTTTACACGACTCATCTACCGCTTCGATTTTATAATTTTTTTTGTTTCCATTGTTTTTTAACTTTTATAAAATATAAATAAATTAGCTTTTCACTGAATTCAAATTTATTATTACACCTAGGAAACACACACAAAAAACAATTATATTTTTTAACTTTTCACTTTTAATTTTGCTTTGTTTACAAAAATATTTAATTTTGACAACTAGTGCAGATAAACTTACGATAAAAATTAGAGAAGAGAGGATTTTTTCTTGATTCGCAAGTAGATTCAATATGAATCTACCTGCTTCGCTCTCAAAATTATGTATGGCGAAGCAAGTTGATTCGCTCATGATTGGGGTGTGAAGCAAGAATAGAGAGCGAAGCAGGTGCCGTGGAAACGTGCTATTACTGACATACACTTTTTCTTTTAAATATCCTAAAGAAAGAAGTCCAAAGGTGTCAAATCACAGATCGTTGCACCCGATTAACATCGCCACGACGTGAGTTAATACGGTCATTGAATTTCTCGCGCGAAAGTGCCATTGATTCGTGGGCTGCGTGGCACCATGCTGTTAGAACCATATATCGTCCAGGTCTAAATCCTTAATTTCTGGCCACAAGAAGCCCGTTAAAATTTCACGGGGGCCAAAGTTTGGCACTTTCTGACAAAATTTAAGTTTCTAATAAGTGTAAGTTGTAAACGTGACTCAAAATATAAGACTTTATGTAAAAAAAACTATAAGCACTACGTATTTTTCAATATTTTACTGACAGGTACTTATGAATGGGAGCATGTTTCAAAATATTGCAAAACATGGGCACTTATAAATGTGGGTGCAATTTCTATAAAAAAAATATGTAGGTAACTAACGGAAAAACCCAAATAATTCAAAAAGTGCACTTTCCTTTTTTTCTAATAATTGTCCACGCAAATTTATTACTTATTACTTTGCTACTGCAATAATAAAAACCAAATAACCTTTTGTTTATTATTTTTTTTAATTCTGAGAATCATAAAAAAGTCATCAATGTATTTTCCAAAGAATTTTGGGCATATCTCGAGCAAATTTTTTAATTTCATACCTTTACTTAATTGTGAATAAAAGTGAAATGCGTTCAAGTATTTTCATGATTTAGGTCTCAGTTTGTTCATAGGTTATGCGACTTTACGTGAAAGTAATAGAACTTGACAGTTTTTTACGGTTTTGGATTTTTTATGAATTAAAAAAAATTTAATTTTTCAGGCAAAAAATATTTTTTTCTCCATACATTTATTTATAACTGCGAAACTGTTGCTTATGTAGCGAAACGTTATATCACAATAACTTAGTGCAAAAATTATGTGTTTGTCATTTTCGTTTTTTCGCGATTATTGCTCAACATGTTTGACGCAACTTTAATTGCTTATACATAAATTTTTTTGGATACACAGTTTGCTTTTCTCAATGACATTAGTATCAAATTGGATACAGAATACATTGTAAAAACTTTAGGCACAACGTTTAGGAATCAGTTGGAATGTATTACTGCTGTAAATTAGCTTAAATGCATATCGGATAAGCATCTTGTGAAGTGCACCAAGCAAATGTTTGGGATTGCATTATAAATAAAGATAATGAACCAACTTTATTTTATATAGGAAATTTGTGTATAATAATATATAATAGCTTCTCTTTCCATATGTTGTTTATCATGGGTTGAATATCGAAGAGAAGAACAATGATTCTGGAAATCTTCCATCTTGCCAACGAGAAGATTGTTGTCCAACAACTGCTAGAAATCTTAGCAAGTTAGTGAGGAATCATTTCTATATAAATATGTTTTTACATGATTTAGTTTATAAAATATTGTTACGTTTTTACCTCTTACCGGTTAAAATCCAACTACTACGTCAACGTTAATGTGTGCCGCTTATATACTCTTAATGATCATTTCTCGAACAATCATCATGTTTGTAGAAGCTGAGCAGATCATCGTACACTTAAATTACACCTGAACAAAAGACATACGCACATACATACACACACGCTCCAATCAGACGTACTCAATGTACAAATGCCGACGGACAACAACAACAATAATCATGAGCTTATTCGTTGTTTCAATCACTTAGCAGCGGTACGTATTTAACATTTGTGTTTGTGTGCATTCAACCACCGCTTTACTAAACAACGTGTATCTATATATGCATGTATGTATAGTTGTTATGTGTTCATTTACAACGAATAATAAAAGCAAATAAGAATTCAATCAGTATGTTCTAGAATAATTACAATGGGACTGTTCACAACCAAATTCGTAACACTGCCGCCCGATTAAGCCTGTTCGAGACAGAACCACTGAATCCGTATTTTGCGCGCCGCTCTAAGTGTAACACCTTCATTTTAGATCGGGGCTTTTGTGTTTCTGTAGCCTATACACAACATCGTTCAATCTCTTTATCACCTTGTGTGGTCCATCCCAATGTGTTTGTAGTTTGGGAGACAGTCCTTTCTTCCTCTGTGGGTTAAACAGTAGAACCAGTTGTCCCTCGCGGCATCCATCAGAATTTGCAGCTCCATCGTACCTGGCTTTCATTTTATCGCTGACCACTCAGATTCCGTTACGTACGAATTCGTGCAGGTCGTGCATGTGCTGTCTCTCCTGCGAAGCAATCCCGGTTTCCTAATTCTTTGGTGTAGCTTTAATGCCGAATTCTAAGTCACCAGTCAATCTCAGCCCCGTCCCAAAGATGATTTTCGCTGGTGTTCTAGATGTTCATGCTCATGATCATGCACAGCCCACCTATATGCCAATAGGAATTTTTGGATGTGCTCATCCTAGTCCCTCTGATTCTCGCTCACTACTTTCCGCAAGTAGTCCTCTAATGTGCGGTTAAATCTTTCAACCATACCGTCAGATTGCGGATGAAGCGGTGTTGTCTTAGTTTTTCTTATGCCATACAGCTCTTACATTTCCTTGAAAACTACAGACTCAAATTTTCTACCTTGATCGAAGTGCAACTCCATCGGAACACCATATCGGCACACCCAGTTATTGACGAAAGCATTTACCATAGTTTTGTTAACGCCAAAATTGACTTCCACTGGGACCATTATGGAACTCTCGCAAAACTTCCGGTATCTTGGACGATGGTACGACTATTAAGTTGAAAGTTGTTTTGCCATCCGCACTTTCCCATTTACGGTACAAGCACCCGTTTACCAGCTGTAAACTGTTCCATTGCGCCCAATAAGCCTTAGCAAGTGGGCTCTCAGCCGCCATTTCATTGCGTGCCATTATTTTTCCGAGCACCAAATCATTTTTCTGCGCTGTTGGCCAGTCTTCGTGAGAGTCTATCTGCGTCAGCCGAACATCAATGACACACTCTTTCTGTTCGGCCTTAACGCAATGTCTGCATTCTACGCTGCACGGTCGTCTCGAGAGGGCATTTGCGTTATTGTGTTTTGCCCCTCTTCTATGCTCGATGCTAAAATCATAGCTCTGCAGCCGTTCAATCCATCGCGCCAACTGCCCCACCGGGTTTTTGAACTGCAACAGCCACCTAAGCGCAGAATGATCAGTCCGCAACGAAAAATTTTGGCCATACTGGTACTTGTGATAATGTTTTATGCATTCTAACACCGCCAGGAGCTCACGACGTGTCATGCAGTAATTTCTCTCAGGCTTTGAAAGTATTCGGCTATAATAGCCTATTACTTTTTCGACTCCATCCACCACTTGGAAGAGTACCCCTTCTATACCGAAGCCACTTGCGTCGGTATCTAGCAAAAATCTACCTTAAGCAACCGGGTATGCCAGAACTGGTGCCGTGCACAATAACTCCTCCAGCTTCTGAAATGCCCGTTCCTGCAAGTCTCCCCATTGCACTATAGGTCAAATGGAAATTTTCCTGTGCAAAGTTAATAACTACTACAAAAACATGGTATTCAAACCAAAGACTGTAAGAATTCCACAAGCAAGTTTAACCCTATTTAAAAAAATGAAATTTAACCCATTAATGACCAATAATTAACCCTTTTTCAACCATTAAAGCAAACAAAATACATTGAACTGATTATTTTATTATTTATTATTATTAAGTTGTATATATATTTCTGTCACACTAGCTTAAGGCATAAGTATGTGATTGCTCGTTAATGCAAGAATATCGTTAAGTTGAATATATTTCTGTCACACTCGAGCTTAAGATTATGAACATAAAAAGAAAAACCAATAAAGTAAGAAAAGCGGCGTCAGTCGATATACAGCAAGAGAAGCGAATTGACGTTTTTTTAATCAAGCGGTCATCTCCTACAATATGTAACTTGATAAATTTTAAATATTTATACACATATTATGTACATATGTAAACATATTACTAATATCAGCCATGTATTTCATTTCAGGTTGAAGTGTTTGATGTTTTGTTTGTAAGAGAACAAGAAAAAAGACACGTCGTTCACTGCATGTCATGCGCCCGCAAACTAGCTCCTAATTTGGAGGGAATAATATGCTTGGAAGAATATCGATTATCAGAACTTTGTCAAATATACGATGCTTTTACACTTCACCAAACCCACTCACTGCCTCAAACTACAGCATGATACACATTACACAGTAATGCATCGATTTGGTGTTAATAGCAAAGTGTATATATATATATATATATATATATATATATATATATATATATATATATATATATATATATATATATGTATATATATATATATATATATATATATATATATATATATATATATATATATATATATATATATATATATATATATATATATATATATATGTATATATATATATATATATATATATATATATATATATATATATATATATATATATATATATATATATATATATGTGTGTGTGTGTGTTTATTTATTTATATATGTATATAAATACTTATAACTTTCTATATACACTTACAATTTTTTAATAATACTTATACAAAAAACTTCATTGTAATTATTATAATAAAATACACGTATAGTACAATTGATGTTTAACTAAACCTAAATGTGGGTTTGCCGTCTGCTGAGTTGACTCGGTCGCTTTTATCGTCTGTTACCGCATCAACAAACTTTAAGAAAAATTAACAGTTCATTTACCTTTTCCAAAGTGAATATATCAACTCCGACGTATCTTTTGCATTATGTTCTATTGCTATCAGTTATAATAACTCTAATTCTAACGAAGCTGTCAGCCGAAATTTTAGCAAAACAAAAGCAGCTGATAGCTAATTGAATTAGTTACTTCAATTTAACGCAAACATTTAATTGAAAAGTAGCTAATGAAAATATCGCGAAGGTGATGCGCAGCCGACCGGAACTGTTTTTTTTTTACATATGTGATTTTAAAGGCTGGTCCAACCAAAACGCACGATGATAATCGCAAATAAAACAAAAAGTTTTCATAGAATTACCTTAATATTTGTTATTATGATAGAAGGATCTATGACAAGTATGTGTAAAATAAAATATCGGCTAAACGCTGGCAAGGGCTTCGGTGGATTACCTCTATCCGATGGACCATATTTTCAATGACTGAGACATAATTAAAGTTCAATGTCGTTAATGTGCTAAATTATCTCATTGTTTAGCTCCTGAATTGTTTTTGGCTCATAGCATGTTTCCACGACAACTTGAATCGCCTGTTTCGCTTTCTGAAGCAAGTTTATGAATCATGCTGTTTACACGACTCATCTACCGCTTCGATTTTATAATTTTTTTTGTTTCCATTGTTTTTTAACTTTTATAAAATATAAATAAATTAGCTTTTCACTGAATTCAAATTTATTATTACACCTAGGAAACACACACAAAAAACAATTATATTTTTTAACTTTTCACTTTTAATTTTGCTTTGTTTACAAAAATATTTAATTTTGACAACTAGTGCAGATAAACTTACGATAAAAATTAGAGAAGAGAGGATTTTTTCTTGATTCGCAAGTAGATTCAATATGAATCTACCTTCTTCGCTCTCAAAATTATGTATGGCGAAGCAAGTTGATTCGCTCATGATTGGGGTGTGAAGCAAGAATAGAGAGCGAAGCAGGTGCCGTGGAAACGTGCTATTACTGACATACACTTTTTCTTTTAAATATCCTAAAGAAAGAAGTCCAAAGGTGTCAAATCACAGATCGTTGCACCCGATTAACATCGCCACGACGTGAGTTAATACGGTCATTGAATTTCTCGCGCGAAAGTGCCATTGATTCGTGGGCTGCGTGGCACCATGCTGTTAGAACCATATATCGTCCAGGTCTAAATCCTTAATTTCTGGCCACAAGAAGCACGTTAAAATTTCACGGGGGCCAAAGTTTGGCACTTTCTGACAAAATTTAAGTTTCTAATAAGTGTAAGTTGTAAACGTGACTCAAAATATAAGACTTTATGTAAAAAAAACTATAAGCACTACGTATTTTTCAATATTTTACTGACAGGTACTTATGAATGGGAGCATGTTTCAAAATATTGCAAAACATGGGCACTCATAAATGTGGGTGCAATTTCTATAAAAAAAATATGTAGGTAACTAACGGAAAACCCCAAATAATTCAAAAAGTGCACTTTCCCTTTTTTCTAATAATTGTCCACGCAAATTTATTACTTATTACTTTGCTACTGCAATAATAAAAACCAAATAACCTTTTGTTTATTATTTTTTTTAATTCTGAGAATCATAAAAAAGTCATCAATGTATTTTCCAAAGAATTTTGGGCATATCTCGAGCAAATTTTTCTAATTTCATACCTTTACTTAATTGTGAATAAAAGCGAAATGCGTTCAAGTATTTTCATGATTTAGGTCTCAGTTTGTTCATAGGTTATGCGACTTTACGTGAAAGTAATAGAACTTGACAGTTTTTTACGGTTTTGGATTTTTTATGAATTAAAAAAAATTTAATTTTTCAGGCAAAAAATATTTTTTTCTCCATACATTTATTTATAACTGCGAAACTGTTGCTTATGTAGCGAAACGTTATATCACAATAACTTAGTGCAAAAATTATGTGTTTGTCATTTTCGTTTTTTCGCGATTATTGCTCAACATGTTTGACGCAACTTTAATTGCTTATACATAAATTTTTTTGGATACACAGTTTGCTTTTCTCAATGACATTAGTATCAAATTGGATACAGAATACATTGTAAAAACTTTAGGCACAACGTTTAGGAATCAGTTGGAATGTATTACTGCTGTAAATTAGCTTAAATGCATATCGGATAAGCATCTTGTGAAGTGCACCAAGCAAATGTTTGGGATTGCATTATAAATAAAGATAATGAACCAACTTTATTTTATATAGGAAATTTGTGTATAATAATATATAATAGCTTCTCTTTCCATATGTTGTTTATCATGGGTTGAATATCGAAGAGAAGAACAATGATTCTGGAAATCTTCCATCTTGCCAACGAGAAGATTGTTGTCCAACAACTGCTAGAAATCTTAGCAAGTTAGTGAGGAATCATTTCTATATAAATATGTTTTTACATGATTTAGTTTATAAAATATTGTTACGTTTTTACCTCTTACCGGTTAAAATCCAACTACTACGTCAACGTTAATGTGTGCCGCTTATATACTCTTAATGATCATTTCTCGAACAATCATCATGTTTGTAGAAGCTGAGCAGATCATCGTACACTTAAATTACACCTGAACAAAAGACATACGCACATAGATACACACACGCTCCAATCAGACGTACTCAATGTACAAATGCCGACGGACAACAACAACAATAATCATGAGCTTATTCGTTGTTTCAATCACTTAGCAGCGGTACGTATTTAACATTTGTGTTTGTGTGCATTCAACCACCGCTTTACTAAACAACGTGTATCTATATATGCATGTATGTATAGTTGTTATGTGTTCATTTACAACGAATAATAAAAGCAAATAAGAATTCAATCAGTATGTTCTAGAATAATTACAATGGGACTGTTCACAACCAAATTCGTAACACTGCCGCCCGATTAAGCCTGTTCGAGACAGAACCACTGAATCCGTATTTTGCGAGCCGCTCTAAGTGTAACACCTTCATTTTAGATCGGGGCTTTTGTGTTTCTGTAGCCTATACACAACATCGTTCAATCTCTTTATCACCTTGTGTGGTCCATCCCAATGTGTTTGTAGTTTGGGAGACAGTCCTTTCTTCCTCTGTGGGTTAAACAGTAGAACCAGCTGTCCCTCGAGGCATCCATCAGAATTTGCAGCTCCATCGTACCTGGCTTTCATTTTATCGCTGACCACTCAGATTCCGTTACGTACGAATTCGTGCAGGTCGTGCATGTGCTGTCTCTCCTGCGAAGCAATCCCGGTTTCCTAATTCTTTGGTGTAGCTTTAATGCCGAATTCTAAGTCACCAGGCAATCTCAGCCCCGTCCCAAAGATGATTTTCGCTGGTGTTCTAGATGTTCATGCTCATGATCATGCACAGCCCACCTATATGCCAATAGGAATTTTTGGATGTACTCATCCTAGTCCCTCTGATTCTCGCTCACTACTTTCCGCAAGTAGTCCTCTAATGTGCGGTTAAATCTTTCAACCATACCGTCAGATTGCGGATGAAGCGGTGTTGTCTTAGTTTTTCTTATGCCATACAGCTCGCACATTTCCTTGAAAACTACAGACTCAAATTTTCTACCTTGATCGAAGTGCAACTCCATCGGAACACCATATCGGCACACCCAGTTATTGACGAAAACATTTACCATAGTTTTGTTAACGCCAAAATTGACTTCCACTGGGACCATTATGGAACTCTCGCAAAACTTCCGGTATCTTGGACGATGGTACGACTATTAAGTTGAAAGTTGTTTTGCCATCCGCACTTTCCCATTTACGGTACAAGCACCCGTTTACCAGCTGTAAACTGTTCCATTGCGCCCAATAAGCCTTAGCAAGTGGGCTCTCAGCCGCCATTTAATTGCGTGCCATTATTTTTCCGAGCACCAAATCATTTTTCTGCGCTCTTGGCCAGTCTTCGTGAGAGTCTATCTGCGTCAGCCGAACATCAATGACACACTCTTTCTGTTCGGCCTTAACGCAATGTCTGCATTCTACGCTGCACGGTCGTCTCGAGAGGGCATTTGCGTTATTGTGTTTTGCCCCTCTTCTATGCTCGATGCTAAAATCATAGCTCTGCAGCCGTTCAATCCATCGCGTCAACTGCCCCTCCAGCCACCTAAGCGCAGAATGATCAGTCCGCAACGAAAAATTTTGGACATACAGGTACTTGTGATAATGTTTTATGCATTCTAACACCGCCAGGAGCTCACGACGTGTCATGCAGTAATTTCTCTCATGCTTTGAAAGTATTCGGCTATAATAGCCTATTACTTTTTCGACTCCATCCACCACTTGGAAGAGTACCCCTTCTATACCGAAGCCACTTGCGTCGGTATCTAGCAAAAATCTACCTTAAGCAACCGGGTATGCCAGAACTGGTGCCGTGCACAATAACTCCTCCAGCTTCTGAAATGCCCGTTCCTGCAAGTCTCCCCATTGCACTATAGGTCAAATGGAAATTGTCCTGTGCGAAGTTAATAACTACTACAAAAACATGGTATTCAAACCAAAGACTGTAAGAATTCCACAAGCAAGTTTAACCCCATTTAAAAAAATGAAATTTAACCCATTAATGACCAATAATTAACCCTTTTTCAACCATTAAAGCAAACAAAATACATTGAACTGATTATTTTATTATTTATTATTATTAATTTGTATATATATTTCTGTCACACTAGCTTAACCCTACGATTCATAACCGGGTACCCGTGTACCTTTTTTGACTTTGAAGTGCCGCTGTGCCTATAATTTTTGAGATATGGACATAAAACTCCGAATCATGAGAGATTTTGGCTAAACTAAGATTTAAATACCAAAAAATTCAAAATATTTTCAATATTTTCTTTAAAAAATGATTTTAAATGTTTTACCCCCATAAACACACAACCGGGTCCCCGGGTACCCTAATGCAATTCCTATGTAAATGCCTGACATGTAAATGAAAAAACGTTTTTTTGTGTTGTTTTTATTGGAAATAAATGTCTTTTTTATTTATGTTATCATATTTTATATATATTATATTATAATTCATCCGAATCACTATCGTTGTTATTGTGGCAATTGTAGCATTTAGTAATTGCGTACTCATCGCATATCGGCGTGCTACATATGCTGCAATTTTTTCTAGTTTTTCTTCTGCGCTTATTTGGAAGAAGGTTGCACATGTAGCACACGCCCGTATGTGCTTTTCTGCCCCTTTGTCGTGCTGACGGAGTTGTTGACGGACCTGGAGCACAAGGCACACTCTCCAACGGCCTTCCGATAATGCTTTCAATTGCATTTTTTGTTCAAAATTGGCGCACGCTTTGCACATTTGAAATTCTATTTTCTATAACAGGAATGCACAGGTTTTCTGCCAGTTGACGCAGGAAATTCTTCCTGCGCGTCGTGGTGTATCGTGCAGTTGGATTAGTTCCATAATATATGATGTGTGATGCAAATGCGCTCACATCAATGATGTTATTGGTCATCTTCTTGTTTGTTGCTGGGTCGTTTATTCTTGGAGCGTTTGGTCCATAACGTCCACCCCACCTTTTGTTTGGTTGTAAAAATTGATAATTTCTGGTTTCCCATTCTCGTCAATTTGTGCATCATCATGCATACTAGAAAGAAGGATGACCGAGTTGGACTTCCGCTGCTTATATGAGAGCAGTGTTACGTTGTCGTGGAAGCCAAATAAACTTGAACCAACGTCTTTTTTTGTCTTCTTTCATCTCCGCAGGGATGTAAGCTTTGTTGCGGCGGAGTGTACCCACAATGTTTAGCTTTTCTACTTTTAGTTGTCTAGCCAACGGCAGCGTCGTAAAAAAATTATCCATAGTGATATTTCGTCCGTTACCGTAGTATGACCCAACTAAATCTCACCACTCTTTCGCCAACACCAACTTCACGACCAGTTTCTTGTTTGCCAGTATATATTTGGCCATGAAGTGGATATGAGTTTTTGGCATCGCAAATCCACGATACTTTTATACCATATTTTGCTGGTTTCGAGGGTATATATTGTGTGAATTTGGTTCTACCACGGTATGGATATAATTGTTCATCAATGGTCAAATATTCTGATGGCACATAATATCTGGCAAGATTTGCATTGAGCATTATCCAAATATCGCGAATTGGCGCCGCTTTGTCTTGACGCTGCCGCTCTACCCGTGTTCTGGGGTCGTCAAACCGCATAAAAAGCAGCAAATCGAAAAACCTGTTTATTCCCATGGTGGCGCGGAATATTGGGTGAGCCTGTGACGTCCACAAATCTCTTAAGTTTTCGTCATTAGAATGATTTGTGCCAGCCATCAACATCATTCCAATGAACGCATACATTTCGTTGATTGTCGTGTCTTTCCACTTCAACTGACGTCTATTGGGATTCGCTTCATTGTACGCATTATATTTGGCATGCGCTTTTCTATTTGTGTGGCGCACTATTATATCCACCATTTCCACTGTGAGGTATGATTTGAAACACTGCAAAGCGTCATATTTTCAGTAATCCGCGCTGGACCACAGCGATTTCTGAATATATTGTGGCTTCTCACTTGTTGGCAACTACGTGGTGTTCGTTGCAATTGTGTGCCGTCACGTGCAGTTATGTAGTCTGCTGGGTTTGTTGTTGGTGCATCTTCTTGCATATCATCATCTTCACTTTGGTCATCAAAGAAAATTTCCTCTGGTGCGTCAATAGCAGCTGCAATTTCGTTTGCGTTATCACCATTCAAATCTTCATTCTCTGATTCCGAAACTTCGCCAGTATAGGACACATTTCCTTCATTTTGGTCTTCCACAGGGTCCACTTCAAGGTCCTCATCTTGAGTCACTTCCTCAAATAAACGTTGAATATATGTGCTTCTTGCTTCATCACTCAAATTCCAGTATTCCCTTGTAGACAAATATCGGTCGTTGCGGCTCATTTTTCACCAACTTCACTGTTCAAATATTCAACACAGAATGACGAAGCAAATGAAATATTTCAATTTTACGACACAAATGAACATCTGCTATCTAATTCAAAAGCAATTATGCAAGTAGGTACCGAAAATAAGCAAATAAACAACCCTTACATAAAACCAGTTTGTGCCTACTTGTGTCGCTTTAGGTACTTACTTATATACGAACAGAAACCAGTTTTTTTTCCAAATATCAAATTTGTACAGTTGAGAACGCAAAATATAATCAACAACAAAAATATTTAGAGGAAAATATTATTTTATTTCAATAAACGCAAAACAACCTACTTCGGGTACCCGGGTACCTGGTTATGAAATTAAAGGAGTTTTGCTGGTTATGAATCGTACGGTTAAGGCATAAGTATGTGATTGCTCGTTAATGCAAGAATATCGTTAAGTTGAATATATTTCTGTCACACTCGAGCTTAAGATTATGAACATAAAAAGAAAAACCAATAAAGTAAGAAAATCGGCGTCAGTCGATATACAGCAAGAGAAGCGAATTGACGTTTTTTTAATCAAGCGGTCATCTCCCACAATATGTAACTTGATAAATTTTAAATATTTATACACATATTATGTACATATGTAAACATATTACTAATATCAGCCATGTATTTCATTTCAGGTTGAAGTGTTTGATGTTTTGTTTGTAAGAGAACAAGAAAAAAGACACGTCGTTCACTGCATGTCATGCGCCCGCAAACTAGCTCCTAATTTGGAGGGAATAGTATGCTTGGAAGAATATCGATTATCAGAACTTTGTTAAATATACGATGCTTTTGCACTTCACCAAACCCACTCACTGCCTCAAACTACAGCATGATACACATTATACAGTAATGCATCGATTTGGTGTTAATAGCAAAGTGTATATATATACTATATATATATATATATATATATATATATATATATATATATATATATATATATATATATATATATATGTGTGTGTGTGTGTGTGTGTGTTTATTTATTTATATATGTATATAAATACTTATAACTTTCTATATACATTTATAATTTTCTAATAATACTTAAACACAGAACTTCATTGTAATTATTATAATAAAATACACGAATAGTACAATTGATGTCTAATAAATTTGTAACTCAAACTGCTTCAAAAACCCAACCTTTGACCCTTCGTACTTAAAATTTCACGGGGGCCAAAGTTTGGCACTTTCTGACAAAATTTAAGTTTCTAATAAGTGTAAGTTGTAAACGTAACTCAAAATATAAGACTTTATGTAAAAAAAAAACTATAAGCACTACGTATTTTTCAATATTTTACTGACAGGTACTTATGAATGGGAGCATATTTCAAAATATTGCAAAACATGGGCACTCATAAATGTGGGTGCAATTTCTATAAAAAAATTATGTAGGTAACTAACGGAAAACCCCAAATAATTCAAAAAGTGCACTTTCCTTTTTTTCTATTAATTGTCCACGCACATTTATTACGTATTATTTTGCTACTACAATAGTAAAAACCAAATAACCTTTTGTTTATTACTTTTTTTAATTCTGAGAATCATAAAAAAGTCATCAATGTATTTTCCAAAGAATTTTGGGCATATCTCGAGCAAATTTTTTAAATTCATACCTTTACTTAATTGTGAATAAAAGCGAAATGCGTTCAAGTATTTTCATGATTTAGGTCTCATTTTGTTCATAGGTTATGCGACTTTACGTGAAAGTAATACGACTTGACAGTTTTTTACGGTTTTGGATTTTTTATGAATTAAAAAAAAATTAATTTTTCAGGCAAAAAATATTTTTTTCTCCATACATTTATTTATAACTGCGAAACTATTGCTTATGTAGCGAAACCTTATATCACAATAACTTAGTGCAAAAATTATGTGTTTGTCATTTTCGTTTTTTCGCGATTATTGCTCAACATGTTTGACGCAACTTTAATTGCTTATACATAAATTTTTTTGGATACACAGTTTGCTTTTCTCAATGACATTAGTATCAAATTGGATACAGAATACATTGTAAAAACTTTAGGCACAACGTTTAGGAATCAGTTGGAATGTATTACTGCTGTAAATTAGCTTAAATGCATATCGGATAAGCATCTTGTGAAGTGCACCAAGCAAATGTTTGGGATTGCATTATAAATAAAGATAATGAACCAACTTTATTTTATATAGGAAATTTGTGTATAATAATATTTAATAGTTTCCCTTTCCATATGTCGTTTAACATGGGTTGAATATCGAAGAGAAGAACAATGATTCTGGAAATCTTCCATCTTGCCAACGATAAGATTGTTGTCCAACAACTGCTAGAAATCTTAGCAAGTTAGTGAGGAATCATTTCTATATAAATATGTTTTTACATCATTTAGTTTATAAAATATTGTTACGTTTTTATCTGTTACCGGTTAAAATCCAACTACTACGTCAACGTTAATGTGTGCCGCTTATATACTCTTAATGATCATTTCTCGAACAATCATCATGTTTGTAGAAGCTGAGCAGATCATCGTACACTTAAATTACACCTGAACAAAAGACATACGCACATACATACACACACGCTCCAATCAGACGTACTCAATGTACAAATGCCGACGGACAACAACAACAATAATCATGAGTTTATTCGTTGTTTCAATCACTTAGCAGCGGTACGTATTTAACATTTGTGTTTGTGTGCATTCAACCACCGCTTTACTAAACAACGTGTATCTATGTATGCATGTATGTATAGTTGCTATGTGTTCATTTACAACGAATAATAAAAGCAAATAAGAATTCAATCAGTATGTTCTAGAATAATTACAATGGGACTGTTCACAACCAAATTCGTAACACTGCCGCCCGATTAAGCCTGTTCGAGACAGAACCACTGAATCCGAATTTTGCGAGCCGCTCTAAGTGTAACACCTTCATTTTAGATCGGGGCTTTTGTGTTTCTGTAGCCTATACACAACATCGTTCAATCTCTTTATCACCTTGTGTGGTCCATCCCAATGTGTTTGTAGTTTGGGAGACAGTCCTTTCTTCCTCTGTGGGTTAAACAGTAGAACCAGCTGTCCCTCGCGGCATCCATCAGAATTTGCAGCTCCATCGTACCTGGCTTTCATTTTATCGCTGACCACTCAGATTCCGTTACGTACGAATTCGTGCAGGTCGTGCATGTGCTGTCTCTCCTGCGAAGCAATCCCGGTTTCCTAATTCTTTGGTGTAGCTTTAATGCCGAATTCTAAGTCACCAGGCAATCTCAGCCCCGTCCCAAAGATGATTTTCGCTGGTGTTCTAGATGTTGAATCATGCACAGCCCACCTATATGCCAATAGGAATTTTTGAATGTGCTCATCCCAGTCCCTCTGATTCTCGCTCACTACTTTCCGCAAGTAGTCCTCTAATGTGTGGTTAAATCTTTCAACCATACCGTCAGATTGCGGATGAAGCGGTGTTGTCTTAGTTTTTCTTATGCCATACAGCTCGCACATTTCCTTGAAAACTACAGACTCAAATTTTCTACCTTGATCGAAGTGCAACTCCATCGGAACACCATATCGGCACACCCAGTTATTGACGAAAACATTTACCATAGTTTTGTTAACGCCAAAATTGACTTCCACTGGGACCATTATGGAACTCTCGCAAAACTTCCGGTATCTTGGACGATGGTACGACTATTAAGTTGAAAGTTGTTTTGCCATCCGCACTTTCCCATTTACGGTACAAGCACCCGTTTACCAGCTGTAAGCTGTTCAATTTCGCCCAATAAGCTTTAGCAAGTGTGCTCTCAGCCGCCATTTCATTGCGTGCCATTATTTTTCCGAGCACCAAATCATTTTCTGCGCTGTTGGCCAGTCTTCGTGAGAGTCTATCTGCGTCAGCCGAACATCAATGACACACTCTTTCTGTTCGGCCTTAACGCAATGTCTGCATTCTACGCTGCACGGTCGTCTCGAGAGGGCATTTGCGTTATTGTGTTTTGCCCCTCTTCTATGCTCGATGCTAAAATCATAGCTCTGCAGCCGTTCAATCCATCGCGTCAACTGCCCCTCCAGGTTTTTGAACTGCAACAGCCACCTAAGCGCAGAATGATCAGTCCGCAACGAAAAATTTTGGCCATACAGGTACTTGTGATAATGTTTTATGCATTCTAACACCTCCAGGAGCTCACGACGTGTCACGCAGTAATTTCTCTCAGGCTTTGAAAGTATTCGGCTATAATAGCCTATTACTTTTTCGACTCCATCCACCACTTGGAAGAGTACCCCTTCTATACCGAAGCCACTTGCGTCGGTATCTAGCAAAAATCTTCCTTAAGCAACCGGGTATGCCAGAACTGGTGCCGTGCACAATAACTCCTTCAGCTTCTGAAATGCCCGTTCCTGCAAGTCTCCCCATTGCACTATAGGTCAAATGGAAATTTTCCTGTGCGAAGTTAATAACTACTACAAAAACATGGTATTCAAACCAAAGCCTGTAAGAATTCCACAAGCAAGTTTAACCCTATTTAAAAAAATGAAATTTAACCCATTAATGGCCAATAATTAACCCTTTTTCAACCATTAAAGCAAACAAAATACATTGAACTGATTATTTTATTATTTATTATTATTAAGTTGTATATATATTTCTGTCACACTAGCTTAAGGCATAAGTATGTGATTGCTCGTTAATGCAAGAATATCGTTAAGTTGAATATATTTCTGTCACACTCGAGCTTAAGAGTTCAAGTATTTTCATGATTTAGGTCTCATTTTGTTCATAGGTTATGCGACTTTACGTGAAAGTAATACGACTTGACAGTTTTTTACGGTTTTGGATTTTTGATGAATTAAAAAAAAAAAAAATTAATTTTTCAGGCAAAAAATATTTTTTTCTCCATACATTTATTTATAACTGCGAAACTGTTGCTTATGTAGCGAAACCTTATATCACAATAACTTAGTGCAAAAATTATGTGTTTGTTATTTTCGTTTTTTCGCGATTATTGCTCAACATGTTTGACGCAACTTTAATTGCTTATACATAAATTTTTTTGGATACACAGTTTGCTTTTCTCAATGACATTAGTATCAAATTGGATACAGAATACATTGTAAAAACTTTAGGCACAATGTTTAGGAATCAGTTGGAATGTATTACTGCTGTAAATTGGCTTAAATGCATATCGGATAAGCATCTTGTGAAGTGCACCAAGCAAATGTTTGGGATTGCATTATAAATAAAGATAATGAACCAACTTTATTTTATATAGGAAATTTGTGTATAATAATATTTAATAGCTTCCCTTTCCATATGTCGTTTATCATGGGTTGAATATCGAAGAGAAGAACAATGATTCTGGAAATCTTCCATCTTGCCAACGAGAAGATTGTTGTCCAACAACTGATAGAAATCTTAGCAAGTTAGTGAGGAATCATTTCTATATAAATATGTTTTTACATCATTTAGTTTATAAAATATTGTTACGTTTTTATCTGTTACCGGTTAAAATCCAACTACTACGTCAACGTTAATGTGTGCCGCTTATATACTCTTAATGATCATTTCTCGAACAATCATCATGTTTGTAGAAGCTGAGCAGATCATCGTACACTTAAATTACACCTGAACAAAAGACATACGCACATACATACACACACGCTCCAATCAGACGTACTCAATGTGCAAATGCCGACGGACAACAACAACAATAATCATGAGCTTATTCGTTGTTTCAATCACTTAGCAGCGGTACGTATTTAACATTTGTGTTTGTGTGCATTCAACCACCGCTTTACTAAACAACGTGTATCTATGTATGCATGTATGTATAGTTGCTATGTGTTCATTTACAACGAATAATAAAAGCAAATAAGAATTCAATCAGTATGTTCTAGAATAATTACAATGGGACTGTTCACAACCAAATTCGTAACACTGCCGCCCGATTAAGCCTGTTCGAGACAGAACCACTGAATCCGAATTTTGCGAGCCGCTCTAAGTGTAACACCTTCATTTTAGATCGGGGCTTTTGTGTTTCTGTAGCCTATACACAACATCGTTCAATCTCTTTATCACCTTGTGTGGTCCATCCCAATGTGTTTGTAGTTTGGGAGACAGTCCTTTCTTCCTCTGTGGGTTAAACAGTAGAACCAGCTGTCCCTCGCGGCATCCATCAGAATTTGCAGCTCCATCGTACCTGGCTTTCATTTTATCGCTGACCACTCAGATTCCGTTACGTACGAATTCGTGCAGGTCGTGCATGTGCTGTCTCTCCTGCGAAGCAATCCCGGTTTCCTAATTCTTTGGTGTAGCTTTAATGCCGAATTCTAAGTCACCAGGCAATCTCAGCCCCGTCCCAAAGATGATTTTCGCTGGTGTTCTAGATGTTGAATCATGCACAGCCCACCTATATGCCAATAGGAATTTTTGAATGTGCTCATCCCAGTCCCTCTGATTCTCGCTCACTACTTTCCGCAAGTAGTCCTCTAATGTGTGGTTAAATCTTTCAACCATACCGTCAGATTGCGGATGAAGCGGTGTTGTCTTAGTTTTTCTTATGCCATACAGCTCGCACATTTCCTTGGAAACTACAGACTCAAATTTTCTACCTTCATCGAAGTGCAACTCCATCGGAACACCATATCGGCACACCCAGTTATTGACGAAAACATTTACCATAGTTTTGTTAACGCCAAAATTGACTTCCACTGGGACCATTATGGAACTCTCGCAAAACTTCCGGTATCTTGGACGATGGTACGACTATTAAGTTGAAAGTTGTTTTGCCATCCGCACTTTCCCATTTACGGTACAAGCACCCGTTTACCAGCTGTAAACTGTTCCATTGCGCCCAATAAGCCTTAGCAAGTGGGCTCTCAGCCGCCATTTCATTGCGTGCCATTATTTTTCCGAGCACCAAATCATTTTTCTGCGCTGTTGGCCAGTCTTCGTGAGAGTCTATCTGCGTCAGCCGAACATCAATGACACACTCTTTCTGTTCGGCCTTAACGAAATGTCTGCATTCTACGCTGCACGGTCGTCTCGAGAGGGCATTTGCGTTATTGTGTTTTGCCCCTCTTCTATGCTCGATGCTAAAATCATAGCTCTGCAGCCGTTCAATCCATCGCGCCAACTGCCCCTCCGGGTTTTTGAACTGCAACAGCCACCTAAGCGCAGAATGATCAGTCCGCAACGAAAAATTTTGGCCATACAGGTACTTATGATAATGTTTTATGCATTCTAACACCGCCAGGAGCTCACGACGTGTCACGCAGTAATTTCTCTCAGGCTTTGAAAGTATTCGGCTATAATAGCCTATTACTTTTTCGACTCCGTCCACCACTTGGAAGAGTACCCCTTCTATACCGAAGCCACTTGCGTCGGTATCTAGCAAAAATCTACCTTAAGCAACCGGGTATGCCAGAACTGGTGCCGTGCACAATAACTCCTCCAGCTTCTGAAATGCCCGTTCCTGCAAGTCTCCCCATTGCACTATAGGTCAAATGGAAATTTTCCTGTGCGAAGTTAATAACTACTACAAAAACATGGTATTCAAACCAAAGACTGTAAGAATTCCACAAGCAAGTTTAACCCTATTTAAAAAAAATGAAATTTAGCCCATTAATGACCAATAATTAACCCTTTTTCAACCATTAAAGCAAACAAAATACATTGAACTGATTATTTTATTATTTATTATTATTAAGTTGTATATATATTTCTGTCACACTAGCTTAAGGCATAAGTATGTGATTGCTCGTTAATGCAAGAATATCGTTAAGTTGAATATATTTCTGTCACACTCGAGCCTAAGATTATGAACATAAAAAGAAAAACCAATAAAGTAAGAAAAGCGGCGTCAGTCGATATACAGCAAGAGAATCGAATTGACGTTTTTTTAATCAAGCGGTCATCTCCTACAATATGTAACTTGATAAATTTTAAATATTTATACACATATTATGTACATATGTAAACATATTACTAATATCAGCCATGTATTTCATTTCAGGTTGAAGTGTTTGATGTTTTGTTTGTAAGAGAACAAGAAAAAAGACACGTCGTTCACTGCATGTCATGCGCCCGCAAACTAGCTCCTAATTTGGAGGGAATAATATGCTTGGAAGAATATCGATTATCAGAACTTTGTCAAATATACGATGCTTTTACACTTCACCAAACCCACTCACTGCCTCAAACTACAGCATGATACACATTATACAGTAATGCATCGATTTGGTGTTAATAGCAAAGTGTATATATATATATATATATATATATATATATATATATATATATATATATATATATATATATATATATATATATGTATATATATATACATATAAAGATATATATATATATATATATATATATATATATATATATATATATATATGTATATATATATATATATATATATATACATATAAAGATATATATATATATATATATATATATATATATATATATATATATATATATATATATATATATATATATATATATATATATATATATGTGTGTGTGTGTGTGTGTTTATTTATTTATATATGTATATAAATACTTTCTATATACATTTACAATTTTTTAATAATACTTATACAAAAAACTTTATTGTAATTATTATAATAAAATACACGAATAGTACAATTGATGTTTAACTAAACCTAAATGTGGGTTTGCCGTCTGCTGAGTTGACTCGGTCGCTTTTATCGTCTGTTACCGCATCAACAAACTTTAAGAAAAATTAACAGTTCATTTACCTTTTCCAAAGTGAATATATCAACTCCGACGTAACTTTTGCATTATGTTCTATTACTATCAGTTATAATAACTCTAATTCTAACGAAGCTGTCAGCCGAAATTTTAGCAAAACAAAAGCAGCTGATAGCTAATTAAATCAGTTACTTCAATTTAACGCAAACATTTAATTGAAAAGTAGCTAATGAAAATATCGCGAAAGTGATGCGCAGCCGACCGGAACTGTTTTTTTTTTACATATGTGATTTTAAAGCGTGGACCAACCAAAACGCACGATGATAATCGCAAATAAAACAAAAAGTTTTCATAGAATTGCCTTAATATTTGTTATTATGATAGAAGGATCTATGACAAGTATGTGTAAAATAAAATATCGGCTAAAATCGGCTAAATTTCTGGAACATCATTTCATTATTGGCCTTAGAGCTTTCTTCCATTTTCTGGAACATCATTTCATTATTCTGGATAGACTGCATAATCACGGCAAGCTTGTAGCTGAACGTGTAGTCATCTCCGGTTCTTTTTCTTCGAACGCATGGGTATTGATGTCCAGGCCAAGCCAAATAAACTCCCCCGCTAGCCTCTTCTGCAGCTCTGCTTTGTTACAAGCTGCGGGCAGGTCCAGTTTGGTCAACTCTTGTTTTAGCTGTTTCACCTTAAGCTTGTCAAACTTCATTTTGCAATCCCACTTCTAACAACAATTGTTACATTTTTACCTCTTTAAAAACGTTTTCCGTGGATTCTTTAATTGCAATGAAATTAATGCACACTACTTCGATGATGTGTGCCGCTTATATACTTATATTTAATGATCATTTCTCGAACAACCATCATGTTTGTATTAGCTGAGCACACAAATCGTACACTTAAATTAAACGTGAACACAAGACATACGCACATATGTATATACATACACGCTCCAATCAGACGTACTCAATATACAACAACAAGAATAATCATGAGTTTATTCGTTGTTTCAATCACTTAGCAGCGGTGCGTTTCCTATGTAAATGCCTGACATGTAAATGAAAAAACGTTTTTTTGTGTTGTTTTTATTGGAAATAAATGTCTTTTTTATCTATTTTGTCATATTTTATATATATTATATTATAATTCATCCGAATCACTATCGTTGTTATTGTGGCAATTGTAGCATTTAGTAATTGTTATGGCGTGCTCATCGCATATCGGCGTGCTACATATGCTGCAATTTTTTCTAGTTTTTCTTCTGCGCTTATTTGGAAGAAGGTTGCACATGTAGCACACGCCCGTATGTGCTTTTCTGCCCCTTTGTCGTGCTGATGGAGTTATTGACGGACCTGCAGCACAAAGCACACTCTCCAACGGCCTTCCGATGATGCTTTCAATTGCATTTTTTGTTGAAAATTGGCGCACGCTTTGCACATTTGAAATTCTATTTTCTATAACAGGAATGCACAGGTTTTCTGCCAGTTGACGCAGGAAATTCTTCCTGCGCGTCGTGATGTATCGTGCAGTTGGATTATTTCCATAATATATGATGTGTGATGCAAATGCGCTCACATCAATGATGTTATAGAAAAATGCCATCGGCCATCTTCTTGTTTGTCGCTGGGTCGTGTATTCTTGGAGCGTTTGGTCCATAACGCCCACCCCACCTTTTGTTTGGTTGTAAAAATTGATAATTTCTGGTTTCCCATTCTCGTCAATTTGTGCATCATCATGCATACTAGAAAGAAGGATGACCGAGTTGGACTTCCGCTGCTTATATGAGAGCAGTGTTACGTTGCCGTGGAAGCCAAATAAACTTGAACCAACGTCTTTTTTTTGTCTTCTTTCATATCCGCAGGGATGTAAGCTTTGTTGCGGCGGAGTGTACCCACAATGCTGAGCTTTTCTACTTTTAGTTGCCTAGCCAACGGCAGCGTCGTAAAAAAATTATCCATGGTGATATTTCGTCCGCTACCGTAGTATGGCCCAACTAAATCTCTCACCACTCTTTCGCCAACACCAACTTCACGACCAGTTTCTTGTTTGTAAGTATATATTTGGCCATGAAGTGGATATGAGTTTTTGGCATCGCAAATCCACCATACTTTTATACCATATTTTGCTGGCTTCGAGGGTATATATTGTGTGAATTTGGTTCTACCACGGTATGGATATAATTGTTCATCAATGGTCAAATATTCTGATGGCACATAATATCTGGAAAGATTTGCATTGAGCATTATCCAAATATCGCGAATTGGCGCCGCTTTGTCTTGACGCTGCCGCTCTACCCGTGTTCTGGGGTCGTCAAACCGCATAAAACGCAGCAAATCGAAAAACATGTTTATTCCCATGGTGGCGCGAAATATTGGGTGAGCCTGTGACGTCCACAAATCTCTTAAGTTTTCGTCATTGGAATAATTTGTGCCAGCCATCAACATCATTCCAATGAACGCATACATTTCGTTGATTGTCGTGTCTTTCCACTTAAACTGACGTCTATTGGGATTCGCTTCATTGTACGCATTATATGTGGCATGGGCTTTTCTATTTGTGTGGCGCACTATTATATCTACCATTTCCACTGTGAGGTATGATTTGAAACACTGCAAAGGCGTCATATTTTCAGTAATCCGCGCTGGACCACAGCGGTTTCTGAATATATTGTGGTTTCTCACTTGTTGGCAACTACGTGGTGTTCGCTGCCATTGTGTGCCGTCACGTGCAGTCATGTAGTCTGCTGGGTTTGTTGTTGGTGCATCTTCTTGCATATCATCATCTTCACTTTCGTCATCAAAGAAAATTTCCTCTGGTGCGTCAATAGCAGCTGCAATTTCGTTTGCGTTGTCAACATTCAAATCTTCATTCTCTGATTCCGAAACTTCGCCAGTATAGGACACATTTCCATCATGTTGGTCTTCCACAGGTTCCACTTCAAGGTCCTTATCTTGAGTCACTTCCTCAAATAATCGTTGAATATATGTGCTTCTTGCTTCATCACTCAAATTCTAGTATTCCCTTGTAGACAAATATCGGTCGTTGCGGCTCATTTTTCACCAACTTCACTGTTCAAATATTCAACACAGAATGACGAAGCAAATGAAATATTTCAATTTTACGACACAAATGAACATCTGCTATCTAATTCAAAAGCAATTATGCAAGTAGGTACGGAAAATAAGCAAAATAAGCAAATAAACAACCCTTACATAAAACCAGTTTCTGCCTACTTGTGTCGCTTTAGGTACTTATATACGAACAGAAACCAGTTTTTTTTTCCAAATATCAAATTTGTACAGTTGAGAACGCAAAATATAATCAACAACAAAAATATTTACAGGAAAATATTATTTTATTTCAATAAACGCAAAACAACCCATTTCGGGTACCCGGGTACCTGGTTATGAAATTAAAAGGGTTTTGCTGGTTATGAATCGTACGTTTAAGGCATAAGTATGTGATTGCTCGTTAATGCAAGAATATCGTTAAGTTGAATATATTTCTGTCACACTCGAGCTTAAGATTATGAACATAAAAAGAAAAACCAATAAAGTAAGAAAAGCGGCGTCAGTCGATATACAGCAAGAGAAGCGAATTGACGTTTTTTTAATCAAGCGGTCATCTCCTACAATATGTAACTTGATAAATTTTAAATATTTATACACATATTATGTACATATGTAAACATATTACTAATATCAGCCATGTATTTCATTTCAGGTTGAAGTGTTTGATGTTTTGTTTGTAAGAGAACAAGAAAAAAGACTCGTCGTTCACTGCATGTCATGCGCCCGCAAACTAGCTCATAATTTGGAGGGAATAATATGCTTGGAAGAATATCGATTATCAGAACTTTGTCAAATATACGATGCTTTTACACTTCACCAAACCCACTCACTGCCTCAAACTACAGCATGATGCACATTATACAGTAACGCATCGATTTGGTGTTAATAGCAATATATATATATATATATATATATATATATATATATATATATATATATATATATATATATATATATATATATGTATATATATATATATATATATATATATATATATATATATATATATATATATATATATGTATATATATATATATATATACATATATATATATATATATATATATATATATATATATATATATGTGTGTGTGTGTGTGTGTTTATTTATTTATATATGTATATAAATACTTATAACTTTCTATATACATTTATAATTTTCTAATAATACTTATACAAAGAACTTCATTGTAATTATTATAATAAAATACACGAATAGTACAATTGATGTTTAACTAAACCTAAATGTGGGTTTGCCGGCTGCGGAGTTGACTGAACTGTTTTTTTTACATATGTGATTTTAAAGGGTGGTCCAACCAAAACGCACGATGATAATCGCAAATAAAACAAAAAGTTTTCATAGAATTACCTTAATATTTGTTATTATGATAGAAGGATCTATGACAAGTATGTGTAAAATAAAATATCGGCTAAATGCTGGCAACGGCTTCGGTGGATTACCTCTATCCGATGGACCATATTTTCAATGACTGAGACATAATTAAAGTTCAATGTCGTTAATGTGCTAAATTATCTCATCGTTTAGCTCCTGAATTGTTTTTGGCTTACTGACATACACTTTTTCTTTTAAATATCCTAAAGAAAGAAGTCCAAAGGTGTCAAATCACAGATCGTTGCACCCGATTAACATCGCCACGACGTGAGTTAATACGGTCATTGAATTTCTCGCGCGAAAGTGCCATTGATTCGTGGGCTGCGTGGCACCATGCTGTTAGAACCATATATCGTCCAGGTCTAAATCCTCAATTTCTGGCCACAAGAAGCCCGTTATCATCTCGCAAAAGCGAACACCATTCACGGTAACTACTTGACCAACCTCGTTTTCGAAGAAGTACGCCGCCAGTCATTAGACCGCGTCAAACAGTCACTCGTGGATTCTCATTTGGCCAAATGAGGCAATTTGACTTGTTAGCGAATACACTGAGGTTAAAGTGTGCCTCGTCACTGAAAGTGTTTTTTTTTTCTCTGCTAAGTCCCCCATTCACACACATTCGCGAAATGTTTTCCGGAGAACGAACTTGCACAGGTATTTTGACATTTCCTAGAGACCCGGTTTGCTGATATTTTCGCACTATTCTCCCGATTATGGACATATTTGATCGATTATGCTGAGCAAGAAAATCACCAAGTTTACGAAATGCATTTTGATTTGAACGCATATTTTTGTAAAAGGCTTCAACAATCTTAACGCGCAGCTCAATAAGTACCTCTACATGGTAGAATTTGTCAAACAAATATCAAATTAAGTTGGGAAAAAACTTGACGTTAAGGTGTGACTCACAATTAACATCGTGCATTATAGTTGCACCACCCTTTATTATTGTAAAATTATAACTTAAGTTTTATTGCAAGAGACATTGAAAGACAGTGTATGCCTAACTTCTTTTGCAGCACGTGTAGAACAAAATTATAAAAATTGAATGGTATTTTTCTTCGACAAATCCTACGCATTTCGTGTGTATAAAAAATAAAAAACAGCACAAGTAGTTGCTGACTATAAGACTCAGTCGTATTTCCCTCTCATGTAAAGACAATGACAATCGCCCTAATTCTAGTTGTCAACACCGACAATTAACGATGTTGTCTAGTGTTGCCTACTTCAATTTGTCATTCCAGTTGTCGTTATCGGAAATTGCCGTTCTCTATCAATATGAGTTTGGCATTCTATAATAAAATGTGTTGGAGATATTGTGTTGAGTCGGCACTGATTTTGTCGTCGTAATTTTAGATAACGACTATGGAAAAAATTAAAGTAACAAATGCAAACCAGTTTGAAAAATTAGTGGAAGAATTACAGAAAAATCCCTCTCTTGCAGTGGGATTTCGTAGAGGCACTATTCCCAACAATTTTAAAACGCTGTGGGAAGAAAAATATTTAGAACTAGGCCTAATCATCGAACAGCCAAAGCAAAGAGAAGGAAACACAAATGATGGAAAAACTGCAAGAAGATTTTTTTTTCAGATCCAGAAATTGCGGCATTTATCACAGTTGTACGTTTGGAACTAAGACCGCGAATTAACATGGTACGACTATTAAGTTGGAAGTTATTTTGCCATCCGCACTTTCCCATTTACGGTACAAGCACCTGTTTACCAGCTGTAAGCTGTTCCCCCCCCCCCCCCCCCCGGGGGGCACGGTCAATACATCTTGTCTTGGTGGCTTGGTGTTGTGCTTCCTAGGCTATAGGGTTATCAGGTTTCCGGACCTAGGCCTTTTTGCTGATAACCCCTAAAAACTTGTATGTTGCTACCCAATCCCTGAAACAAGAGGGCAACGGGCGCGCATGCAAGTAAACTAAAGGTAAAAGCGGGTTCGCTCGGTCGTCCGGAGGGGTAGTTGGTCTTTCCAGACCTTGACCTTTGGCCAATTGCTCTAAAACTTAATATGTTACTACCCAATCCCTGAAACACCAGGGTAACGGGCGTGCACATAAGTAATTAAGGAAGTAGCTTGCTACGCTAGTCTGGGTAGAGGTGTTACCGATACCTCAGGTGTGTAAGGAACCTAAAATCGGAGGTGTTTTTAACACAAGGCCGACCAGAGTCCTATCTGGTGCCACGGGAACCAGTAGCCCCTAGGACTTGTCCTAGTCTGGTTATTGGTGAGGCCCCTTCGGGGATCACGTGGTGGCTGTGGTTAAAACCCAAAGATACGCGGGGAGAGGTATGGGTTGGATGAGTGTGTCTGCAATCATGGGCTAGTGGCATGATGTAGATATTCTCTTCAGGCCATATATCTCTAGGTGCTGTTGCTATTCGACAGAGCTGCTCTAATGGTTACGGTTGGTGAAGCCTCAGGTCAGATGGGGGCAAAATTTCCACTGCCGTGCCATTTGGGTAGTAGGAGGTTAGATAGCTCCAAGCATCTTAGCAAGGTGTCTGTACATGGTTCTGCAGCCTGTACGGAACTTGCTACCATGTTGTCCCTGTCAGGGGCACATGTTAGATGGCGCTCCAGTCATGTGCCTCTGGCGAGGGCTGCTGGGGCGGTGGTGAACGTACTTTATTCACCCTTGTGCAGGAGTGCACCGTCAGGTTAGGCCTTCGGGCAGGTACTGACGTGAATCTTTTGCAACTCTGTAAGCTGTTCCATTGCGCCCATTAAGCCTTAGCAAGTGGGCTCTCAGCCGCCATTTCATTGCGTGCCATTATTTTTCCGAGCACCAAATCATTTTTCTGCGCTGTTGGCCAGTCTTCGTGAGAGTCTATCTGCGTCAGCCGAACATCAATGACACACTCTTTCTGTTCGGCCTTAACGCAATGTCTGCATTCTACGCTGCACGGTCGTCTCGAGAGGGCATTTGCGTTATTGTGTTTTGCCCCTCTTCTATGCTCGATGCTAAAATCATAGCTCTGCAGCCGTTCAATCCATCGCGTCAACTGCCCCTCCAGGTTTTTGAACTGCAACAGCCACCTAAGCGCAGAATGATCAGTCCGCAACGAAAAATTTTGGCCATACAGGTACTTGTGATAATGTTTTATGCATTCTAACACCTCCAGGAGCAAGTCTCCCCATTGCACTATAGGTCAAATGGAAATTTTCCTGTGCGAAGTTAATAACTACTACAAAAACATGGTATTCAAACCAAAGCCTGTAAGAATTCCACAAGCAAGTTTAACCCTATTTAAAAAAATTAAATTTAACCCATTAATGACCAATAATTAACCCTTTTTCAACCACTAAAGCAAACAAAATACATTGAACTGATTATTTTATTATTTATTATTATTAAGTTGTATATATATATTTCTGTCACACTAGCTTAAGGCTCGTTAATGCAAGAATATCGTTAAGTTGAATATATTTCTGTCACACTCGAGCTTAAGATTATGAACATAAAAAGAAAAACCAATAAAGTAAGAAAAGCGGCGTCAGTCGATATACAGCAAGAGAAGCGAATTGCGTTTTTTTAATCAAGCGGTCATCTCCTACAATATGTAACTTGATAAATTTTAAATATTTATACACATATTATGTACATATGTAAACATATTACTAATATCAGCCATGTATTTCATTTCAGGTTGAAGTGTTTGACGTTTTGTTTGTAAGAGAACAAGAAAAAAGACACGTCGTTCACTGCATGTCATGCGCCCGCAAACTAGCTCCTAATTTGGAGGGAATAATATGCTTGGAAGAATATCGATTATCAGAACTTTGTCAAATATACGATGCTTTTACACTTCACCAAACCCACTCACTGCCTCAAACTACAGCATGATACACATTATATAGTAATGCATCGATTTGGTGTTAATAGCAAAGTATATATATATATATATATATATATATATATATATATATATATATATATATATATATATATATATATATATATATATATATACATATAAAGATATATATATATATATATATATATATATATATATATATATATATATATATATATATATATATATATATGTGTGTGTGTGTGTGTGTGTGTGTGTGTTTATTTATTTATATATGTATATAAATACTTTCTATATACATTTACAATTTTTTAATAATACTTATACAAAAAACTTCATTGTAATTATTATAATAAAATACACGAATAGTACAATTGATGTTTAACTAAACCTAAATGTGGGTTTGCCGGCTGCGGAGTTGACTCGGTCGCTTTTATCGTCTGTTACCGCATCAACAAACTTTAAGAAAAATTAACAGTTCATTTACCTTTTCCAAAGTGAATATATCAACTCCGACGTATCTTTTGCATTATGTTCTATTGCTATCAGTTATAATAACTCTAATTCTAACGAAGCTGTCAGCCGAAATTTTAGCAAAACAAAAGCAGCTGATAGCTAATTAAATCAGTTACTTCAATTTAACGCAAACATTTAATTGAAAAGCAGCTAATGAAAATATCGCGAAAGTGATGCGCAGCCGACCGGAACTGTTTTTTTTTTACATATGTGATTTTAAAGGGTGGTCCAACCAAAACGCACGATGATAATCGCAAATAAAACAAAAAGTTTTCATAGAATTGCCTTAATATTTGTTATTATGATAGAAGGATCTATGACAGGTATGTGTAAAATAAAATATCGGCTAAATGCTGGCAAGGGCTTCGGTGGATTACCTCTATCCGATGGACCATATTTTCAATGACTGAGACATAATTAAAGTTCAATGTCGTTAATGTGCTAAATTATCTCATTGTTTAGCTCCTGAATTGTTTTTGGCTCATAGCATGTTTCCACGACAACTTGAATCTCCTGTTTCGCTTTCTGAAGCAAGTTTATGAATCATGCTGTTTACACGACTCATCTACCGCTTCGATTTTATAATTTTTTTTTGTTTCCATTGTTTTTTAACTTTTATAAAATATAAATAAATTAGCTTTTCACTGAATTCAAATTTATTATTACACCTAGGAAACACACACAAAAAACAATTATATTTGTTAACTTTTCACTTTTAATTTTGCTTTGTTTACAAAAATATTTAATTTTGACAACTAGTGCAGATAAACTTACGATAAAAATTAGAGAAGAGAGGATTTTTTCTTGATGTGCAAGTAGATTCAATATGAATCTACCTGCTTCGCTCTCAAAATTATGTATGGCGAAGCAAGTTGAATCGCTCATGATTGGGGTGTGAAGCAAGAATAGAGAGCGAAGCAGGTGCCGGGGAAACATGATATTACTGACATACACTTTTTCTTTTAAATATCCTAAAGAAAGAAGTCCAAAGGTGTCAAATCACAGATCGTTGCACCCGATTAACATCGCCACGACGTGAGTTAATACGGTCATTGAATTTCTCGCGCGAAAGTGCCATTGATTCGTGGGCTGCGTGGCACCATGCTGTTAGAACCATATATCGTCCAGGTCTAAATCCTCAATTTCTGGCCACAAGAAGCCCGTTAAAATTTCACGGGGGCCAAAGTTTGGCACTTTCTGACAAAATTTAAGTTTCTAATAAGTGTAAGTTGTAAACGTGACTCAAAATATAAGACTTTATGTAAAAAAAAACTATAAGCACTACGTATTTTTCAATATTTTACTGACAGGTACTTATGAATGGGAGCATGTTTCAAAATATTGCAAAACATGGGCACTCATAAATGTGGGTGCAATTTCTATAAAAAATATGTAGGTAACTAACGGAAAAACCCAAATAATTCAAAAAGTGCACTTTCCTTTTTTTCTAATAATTGTCCACGCAAATTTATTACTTATTACTTTGCTACTGCATTTTTTAATTCTAATAATCATAAAAAAGTCATCAATGTATTTTCCAAAGAATTTTGGGCATATCTCGAGCAAATTTTTTAATTTCATACCTTTACTTAATTGTGAATAAAAGCGAAATGCGTTCAAGTATTTTCATGATTTAGGTCTCAGTTTGTTCATAGGTTATGCCACTTTACGTGAAAGTAATAGAACTTGACAGTTTTTTACGGTTTTGGATTTTTTATGAATTAAAAAAAATTTAATTTTTCAGGCAAAAAATATTTTTTTCTCCATACATTTATTTATAACTGCGAAACTGTTGCTTATGTAGCGAAACGTTATATCACAATAACTTAGTGCAAAAATTATGTGTTTTTCATTTTCGTTTTTTCGCGATTATTGCTCAACATGTTTGACGCAACTTTAATTGCTTATACATAAATTTTTTTGGATACACAGTTTGCTTTTCTCAATGACATTAGTATCAAATTGGATACAGAATACATTGTAAAAACTTTAGGCACAACGTTTAGGAATCAGTTGGAATGTATTACTGCTGTAAATTAGCTTAAATGCATATCGAATAAGCATCTTGTGAAGTGCACCAAGCAAATGTTTGGGATTGCATTATAAATAAAGATAATGAACCAACTTTATTTTATATAGGAAATTTTTGTATAATAATATATAATAGCTTCTCTTTTCATATGTCGTTTATCATGGGTTGAATATCGAAGAGAAGAACAATGATTCTGGAAATCTTCCATCTTGCCAACGAGAAGATTGTTGTCCAACAACTGCTAGAAATCTTAGCAAGTTAGTGAGGAATCATTTCTATATAAATATGTTTTTACATGATTTAGTTTATAAAATATTGTTACGTTTTTACCTCTTACCGGTTAAAATCCAACTACTACGTCAACGTTAATGTGTGCCGCTTATATACTCTTAATGATCATTTCTCGAACAATCATCATGTTTGTAGAAGCTGAGCAGATCATCGTACACTTAAATTACACCTGAACAAAAGACATACGCACATACATACACACACGCTCCAATCAGACGTACTCAATGTACAAATGCCGACGGACAACAACAACAATAATCATGAGCTTATTCGTTGTTTCAATCACTTAGCAGCGGTACGTATTTAACATTTGTGTTTGTGTGCATTCAACCACCGCTTTACTAAACAACGTGTATCTATATATGCATGTATGTATAGTTGTTATGTGTTCATTTACAACGAATAATAAAAGCAAATAAGAATTCAATCAGTATGTTCTATAATAATTACAATGGGACTGTTCACAACCAAATTCGTAACACTGCCGCCCGATTAAGCCTGTTCGAGACAGAACCACTGAATCCGTATTTTGCGAGCCGCTCTAAGTGTAACACCTTCATTTTAGATCGGGGCTTTTGTGTTTCTGTAGCCTATACACAACATCGTTCAATCTCTTTATCACCTTGTGTGGTCCATCCCAATGTGTTTGTAGTTTGGGAGACAGTCCTTTCTTCCTCTGTGGGTTAAACAGTAGAACCAGCTGTCCCTCGCGGCATCCATCAGAATTTGCAGCTCCATCGTACCTGGCTTTCATTTTATCGCTGACCACTCAGATTCCGTTACGTACGAATTCGTGCAGGTCGTGCATGTGCTGTCTCTCCTGCGAAGCAATCCCGGTTTCCTAATTCTTTGGTGTAGCTTTAATGCCGAATTCTAAGTCACCAGGCAATCTCAGCCCCGTCCCAAAGATGATTTTCGCTGGTGTTCTAGATGTTCATGCTCATGATCATGCACAGCCCACCTATATGCCAATAGGAATTTTTGGATGTGCTCATCCTAGTCCCTCTGATTCTCGCTCACTACTTTCCGCAAGTAGTCCTCTAATGTGCGGTTAAATCTTTCAACCATACCGTCAGATTGCGGATGAAGCGGTGTTGTCTTAGTTTTTCTTATGCCATACAGCTCGCACATTTCCTTGAAAACTACAGACTCAAATTTTCTACCTTGATCGAAGTGCAACTCCATCGGAACACCATATCGGCACACCCAGTTATTGACGAAAACATTTACCATAGTTTTGTTAACGCCAAAATTGACTTCCACTGGGACCATTATGGAACTCTCGCAAAACTTCCGGTATCTTGGACGATGGTACGACTATTAAGTTGAAAGTTGTTTTGCCATCCGCACTTTCCCATTTACGGTACAAGCACCCGTTTACCAGCTGTAAACTGTTCCATTGCGCCCAATAAGCCTTAGCAAGTGGGCTCTCAGCCGCCATTTAATTGCGTGCCATTATTTTTCCGAGCACCAAATCATTTTTCTGCGCTCTTGGCCAGTCTTCGTGAGAGTCTATCTGCGTCAGCCGAACATCAATGACACACTCTTTCTGTTCGGCCTTAACGCAATGTCTGCATTCTACGCTGCACGGTCGTCTCGAGAGGGCATTTGCGTTATTGTGTTTTGCCCCTCTTCTATGCTCGATGCTAAAATCATAGCTCTGCAGCCGTTCAATCCATCGCGCCAACTGCCCCTCCGGATTTTTGAACTGCAACAGCCACCTAAGCGCAGAATGATCAGTCCGCAACGAAAAATTTTGGCCATACTGGTACTTGTGATAATGTTTTATGCATTCTAACACCGCCAGGAGCTCACGACGTGTCATGCAGTAATTTCTCTCAGACTTTGAAAGTATTCGGCTATAATAGCCTATTACTTTTTCGACTCCATCCACCACTTGGAAGAGTACCCCTTCTATACCGAAGCCACTTGCGTCGGTATCTAGCAAAAATCTACCTTAAGCAACCGGGTATGCCAGAACTGGTGCCGTGCACAATAACTCCTCCAGCTTCTGAAATGCCCGTTCCTGCAAGTCTCCCCATTGCACTATAGGTCAAATGGAAATTTTCCTGTGCGAAGTTAATAACTACTACAAAAACATGGTATTCAAACCAAAGACTGTAAGAATTCCACAAGCAAGTTTAACCCTATTTAAAAAAATGAAATTTAATCCATTAATGACCAATAATTAACCCTTTTTCAACCATTAAAGCAAACAAAATACATTGAACTGATTATTTTATTATTTATTATTATTAAGTTGTATATATATTTCTGTCACACTAGCTTAAGGCATAAGTATGTGATTGCTCGTTAATGCAAGAATATCGTTAAGTTGAATATATTTCTGTCACACTCGAGCTTAAGATTATGAACATAAAAAGAAAAACCAATAAAGTAAGAAAAGCGGCGTCAGTCGATATACAGCAAGAGAAGCGAATTGACGTTTTTTTAATCAAGCGGTCATCTCCTACAATATGTAACTTGATAAATTTTAAATATTTATACACATATTATGTACATATGTAAACATATTACTAATATCAGCCATGTCATGCGCCCGCAAACTAGCTCCTAATTTGGAGGGAATAATATGCTTGGAAGAATATCGATTATCAGAACTTTGTCAAATATACGATGCTTTTACACTTCACCAAACCCACTCACTGCCTCAAACTACAGCATGATACACATTATACAGTAATGCATCGATTTGGTGTTAATAGCAAAGTGTATATATATATATATATATATATATATATATATATATATATATATATGTATATATATATATATATATATATATATATATATATATATATGTATATATATATATATATATATATATATATATATATATATATATGTATATATATATATATATATATATATATATATATATATATATATATATATATATATATATATATATATATATATATATATATATATATATGTGTGTGTGTGTGTGTGTGTGTTTATTTATTTATATATGTATATAAATACTTATAACTTTCTATATACATTTACAATTTTTTAATAATACTTATACAAAAAACTTCATTGTAATTATTATAATAAAATACACGAATAGTACAATTGATGTTTAACTAAACCTAAATGTGGGTTTGCCGTCTGCGGAGTTGACTCGGTCGCTTTTATCGTCTGTTACCGCATCAACAAACTTTAAGAAAAATTAACAGTTCATTTACCTTTTCCAAAGTGAATATATCAACTCCGACGTAACTTTTGCATTATGTTCTATTACTATCAGTTATAATAACTCTAATTCTAACGAAGCTGTCAGCCGAAATTTTAGCAAAACAAAAGCAGCTGATAGCTAATTAAATCAGTTACTTCAATTTAACGCAAACATTTAATTGAAAAGCAGCTAATGAAAATATCGCGAAAGTGATGTGCAGCCGACCGGAACTGTTTTTTTTACATATGTGATTTTAAAGGGTGGTCCAACCAAAACGCACGATGATAATCGCAAATAAAACAAAAAGTTTTCATAGAATTGCCTTAATATTTGTTATTATGATAGAAGGATCTATGACAGGTATGTGTAAAATAAAATATCGGCTAAATGCTGGCAAGGGCTTCGGTGGATTACCTCTATCCGATGGACCATATTTTCAATGACTGAGACATAATTAAAGTTCAATGTCGTTAATGTGCTAAATTATCTCATTGTTTAGCTCCTGAATTGTTTTTGGCTCATAGCATGTTTCCACGACAACTTGAATCTCCTGTTTCGCTTTCTGAAGCAAGTTTATGAATCATGCTGTTTACACGACTCATCTACCGCTTCGATTTTATAATTTTTTTTGTTTCAATTTGGAACGATTTTCCGTCATCCCACGTCAAATTTGGTTTATGAACAGACCGGTTTCGGCTTTGTGCCATCTTCAGTGTTCTCGAATACTAAATCGATTTAGTATTCGAGAACACTGAAGATGGCACAAAGCCAAAACCGGTCTGTTCATAAACCAAATTTGACGTGGGATGACGGAAAATCGTTCCAAATTCAAACAAACCCCGTCGGAAGAATATCACAAAAATATCACAAAAATTTTTTTGTTTCCATTGTTTTTTAACTTTTATAAAATATAAATAAATTAGCTTTTCACTGAATTCAAATTTATTATTACACCTAGGAAACACACACAAAAAACAATTATATTTTTTAACTTTTCACTTTTAATTTTGCTTTGTTTACAAAAATATTTAATTTTGACAACTAGTGCAGATAAACTTACGATAAAAATTAGAGAAGAGAGGATTTTTTCTTGATTCGCAAGTAGATTCAATATGAATCTACCTGCTTCGCTCTCAAAATTATGTATGGCGAAGCAAGTTGATTCGCTCATGATTGGGGTGTGAAGCAAGAATAGAGAGCGAAGCAGGTGCCGTGGAAACATGCTATTACTGACATACACTTTTTCTTTTAAATATCCTAAAGAAAGAAGTCCAAAGGTGTCAAATCACAGATCGTTGCACCCGATTAACATCGCCACGACGTGAGTTAATACGGTCATTGAATTTCTCGCGCGAAAGTGCCATTGATTCGTGGGCTGCGTGGCACCATGCTGTTGGAACCATATATCGTCCAGGTCTAAATCCTCAATTTCTGGCCACAAGAAGCCCGTTAAAATTTCACGGGGCCAAAGTTTGGCACTTTCTGACAAAATTTAAGTTTCTAATAAGTGTAGGTTGTAAACGTGACTCAAAATATAAGACTTTATGTAAAAAAAAACTATAAGCACTACGTATTTTTCAATATTTTACTGACAGGTACTTATGAATGGGAGCATGTTTCAAAATATTGCAAAACATGGGCACTCATAAATGTGGGTGCAATTTCTATAAAAAAATATGTAGGTAACTAACGGAAAAACCCAAATAATTCAAAAAGTGCACTTTCCTTTTTTTCTAATAATTGTCCACGCAAATTTATTACTTATTACTTTGCTACTGCAATAATAAAAACCAAATAACCTTTTGTTTATTACTTTTTGTAATTCTGAGAATCATAAAAAAGTCATCAATGTATTTTCCAAAGAATTTTGGGCATATCTCGAGCAAATTTTTTAATTTCATACCTTTACTTAATTGTGAATAAAAGCGAAATGCGTTCAAGTATTTTCATGATTTAGGTCTCAGTTTGTTCATAGGTTATGCGACTTTACGTGAAAGTAATAGAACTTGACAGTTTTTTACGGTTTTGGATTTTTTATGAATTAAAAAAAATTTAATTTTTCAGGCAAAAAATATTTTTTTCTCCACACATTTATTTATAACTGTTGCTTATGTAGCGAAACGTTATATCACAATAACTTAGTGCAAAAATTATGTGTTTGTCATTTTCGTTTTTTCGCGATTATTGCTCAACATGTTTGACGCAACTTTAATTGCTTATACATAAATTTTTTTGGATACACAGTTTGCTTTTCTCAATGACATTAGTATCAAATTGGATACAGAATACATTGTAAAAACTTTAGGCACAACGTTTAGGAATCAGTTGGAATGTATTACTGCTGTAAATTAGCTTAAATGCATATCGGATAAGCATCTTGTGAAGTGCACCAAGCAAATGTTTGGGATTGCATTATAAATAAAGATAATGAACCAACTTTATTTTATATAGGAAATTTGTGTATAATAATATATAATAGCTTCTCTTTCCATATGTCGTTTATCATGGGTTGAATATCGAAGAGAAGAACAATGATTCTGGAAATCTTCCATCTTGCCAACGAGAAGACTGTTGTCCAACAACTGCTAGAAATCTTAGCAAGTTAGTGAGGAATCATTTCTATATAAATATGTTTTTATTTTTATTATAAATAAAGATAACGAACCAACTTTATTTTATATAGGAAATTTGTGTATAATAATATATAATAGCTTCTCTTTCCATATGTGGTTTATCATGGGTTGAATATCGAAGAGAAGAACAATGATTCTGGAAATCTTCCATCTTGCCAACGAGAAGACTGTTGTCCAACAACTGCTAGAAATCTTAGCAAGTTAGTGAGGAATCATTTCTATATAAATATGTTTTTACATGATTTAGTTTATAAAATATTGTTACGTTTTTACCTCTTACCGGTTAAAATCCAACTACTACGTCAACGTTAATGTGTGCCGCTTATATACTCTTAATGATCATTTCTCGAACAATCATCATGTTTGTAGAAGCTGAGCAGATCATCGTACACTTAAATTACACCTGAACAAAAGACATACGCACATACATACACACACGCTCCAATCAGACGTACTCAATGTACAAATGCCGACGGACAACAACAACAATAATCATGAGCTTATTCGTTGTTTCAATCACTTAGCAGCGGTACGTATTTAACATTTGTGTTTGTGTGCATTCAACCACCTCTTTACTAAACAACGTGTATCTATATATGCATGTATGTATAGTTGTTATGTGTTCATTTAGAACGAATAATAAAAGCAAATAAGAATTCAATCAGTATGTTCTAGAATAATTACAATGGGACTGTTCACAACCAAATTCGTAACACTGCCGCCCGATTAAGCCTGTTCGAGACAGAACCACTGAATCCGAATTTTGCTAGCCGCTCTAAGTGTAACACCTTCATTTTAGATCGGGGCTTTTGTGTTTCTGTAGCCTATACACAACATCGTTCAATCTCTTTATCACCTTGTGTGGTCCATCCCAATGTGTTTGTAGTTTGGGAGACAGTCCTTTCTTCCTCTGTGGGTTAAACAGTAGAACCAGCTGGCCCTCGCGGCATCCATCAGAATTTGCAGCTCCATCGTACCTGGCTTTCATTTTATCGCTGACCACTCAGATTCCGTTACGTACGAATTCGTGCAGGTCGTGCATGTGCTGTCTCTCCTGCGAAGCAATCCCGGTTTCCTAATTCTTTGGTGTAGCTTTAATGCCGAATTCTAAGTCACCAGGCAATCTCAGCCCCGTCCCAAAGATGATTTTCGCTGGTGTTCTAGATGTTCATGCTCATGATCATGCACAGCCCACCTATATGCCAATAGGAATTTTTGGATGTGCTCATCCTAGTCCCTCTGATTCTCGCTCACTACTTTCCGGAAGTAGTCCTCTAATGTGCGGTTAAATCTTTCAACCATACCGTCAGATTGCGGATGAAGCGGTGTTGTCTTAGTTTTTCTTATGCCATACAGCTCGCACATTTCCTTGAAAACTACAGACTCAAATTTTCTACGTTGATCGAAGTGCAACTCCATCGGAACACCATATCGGCACACCCAGTTATTGACGAAAACATTTACCATAGTTTTGTTAACGCCAAAATTGACTTCCACTGGGACCATTATGGAACTCTCGCAAAACTTCCGGTATCTTGGACGATGGTACGACTATTAAGTTGAAAGTTGTTTTGCCATCCGCACTTTCCCATTTACGGTACAAGCACCCGTTTACCAGCTGTAAACTGTTCCATTGCGCCCAATAAGCCTTAGCAAGTGGGCTCTCAGCCGCCATTTAATTGCGTGCCATTATTTTTCCGAGCACCAAATCATTTTTCTGCGCTCTTGGCCAGTCTTCGTGAGAGTCTATCTGCGTCAGCCGAACATCAATGACACACTCTTTCTGTTCGGCCTTAACGCAATGTCTGCATTCTACGCTGCACGGTCGTCTCGAGAGGGCATTTGCGTTATTGTATTTTGCCCCTCTTCTATGCTCGATGCTAAAATCATAGCTCTGCAGCCGTTCAATCCATCGCGCCAACTGCCCCTCCGGGTTTTTGAACTGCAACAGCCACCTAAGCGCAGAATGATCAGTCCGCAACGAAAAATTTTGGCCATAATGGTACTTGTGATAATGTTTTATGCATTCTAACACCGCCAGGAGCTCACGACGTGTCATGCAGTAATTTCTCTCATGCTTTGAAAGTATTCGGCTATAATAGCCTATTACTTTTTCGACTCCATCCACCACTTGGAAGAGTACCCCTTCTATACCGAAGCCACTTGCGTCGGTATCTAGCAAAAATCTACCTTAAGCAACCGGGTATGCCAGAACTGGTGCCGTGCACAATAACTCCTCCAGCTTCTGAAATGCCCGTTCCTGCAAGTCTCCCCATTGCACTATAGGTCAAATGGAAATTTTCCTGTGCGAAGTTAATAACTACTACAAAAACATGGTATTCAAACCAAAGACTGTAAGAATTCCACAAGCAAGTTTAACCCTATTTAAAAAAATGAAATTTAACCTATTAATGACCAATAATTAACCCTTTTTCAACCATTAAAGCAAACAAAATACATTGAACTGATTATTTTATTATTTATTATTATTAAGTTGTATATATATTTCTGTCACACTAGCTTAAGGCATAAGTATGTGATTGCTCGTTAATGCAAGAATATCGTTAAGTTGAATATATTTCTGTCACACTCGAGCTTAAGATTATGAACATAAAAAGAAAAACCAATAAAGTAAGAAAAGCGGCGTCAGTCGATATACAGCAAGAGAAGCGAATTGACGTTTTTTTAATCAAGCGGTCATCTCCCACAATATGTAACTTGATAAATTTTAAATATTTATACACATATTATGTACATATGTAAACATATTACTAATCAGCCATGTATTTCATTTCAGGTTGAAGTGTTTGATGTTTTGTTTGTAAGAGAACAAGAAAAAAGACACGTCGTTCACTGCATGTCATGCGCCCGCAAACTAGCTCCTAATTTGGAGGGAATAATATGCTTGGAAGAATATCGATTATCAGAACTTTGTCAAATATACGATGCTTTTACACTTCACCAAACCCACTCACTGCCTCAAACTACAGCATGATACACATTATACAGTAATGCATCGATTTGGTGTTAATAGCAAAGTGTATATATATATATATATATATATATATATATATATATATATATATATATATATATATATATATATATATATGTATATATATATATATATATATATATATATATATATGTATATATATATATATATATATATATATATATATATATATATATATATATATATATATATATATATATATATATATATGTGTGTGTGTGTGTGTGTGTTTATTTATTTATATATGTATATAAATACTTATAACTTTCTATATACATTTACAATTTTTTAATAATACTTATACAAAAAACTTCATTGTAATTATTATAATAAAATACACGAATAGTACAATTGATGTTTAACTAAACCTAAATGTGGGTTTGCCGTCTGCGGAGTTGACTCGGTCGCTTTTATCGTCTGTTACCGCATCAACAAACTTTAAGAAAAATTAACAGTTCATTTACCTTTTCCAAAGTGAATATATCAACTCCGACGTAACTTTTGCATTATGTTCTATTACTATCAGTTATAATAACTCTAATTCTAACGAAGCTGTCAGCCGAAATTTTAGCAAAACAAAAGCAGCTGATAGCTAATTAAATCAGTTACTTCAATTTAACGCAAACATTTAATTGAAAAGCAGCTAATGAAAATATCGCGAAAGTGATGCGCAGCCGACCGGAACTGTTTTTTTTACATATGTGATTTTAAAGGGTGGTCCAACCAAAACGCACGATGATAATCGCAAATAAAACAAAAAGTTTTCATAGAATTGCCTTAATATTTGTTATTATGATAGAAGGATCTATGACAGGTATGTGTAAAATAAAATATCGGCTAAATGCTGGCAAGGGCTTCGGTGGATTACCTATATCCGATGGACCATATTTTCAATGACTGAGACATAATTAAAGTTCAATGTCGTTAATGTGCTAAATTATCTCATTGTTTAGCTCCTGAATTGTTTTTGGCTCATAGCATGTTTCCACGACAACTTGAATCTCCTGTTTCGCTTTCTGAAGCAAGTTTATGAATCATGCTGTTTACACGACTCATCTACCGCTTCGATTTTATAATTTTTTTTGTTTCAATTTGGAACGATTTTCCGTCATCCCACGTCAAATTTGGTTTATGAACAGACCGGTTTCGGCTTTGTGCCATCTTCAGTGTTCTCGAATACTAAATCGATTTAGTGCAGATAAACTTACGATAAAAATTAGAGAAGAGAGGATTTTTTCTTGATTCGCAAGTAGATTCAATATGAATCTACCTGCTTCGCTCTCAAAATTATGTATGGCGAAGCAAGTTGATTCGCTCATGATTGGGGTGTGAAGCAAGAATAGAGAGCGAAGCAGGTGCCGTGGAAACATGCTATTACTGACATACACTTTTTCTTTTAAATATCCTAAAGAAAGAAGTCCAAAGGTGTCAAATCACAGATCGTTGCACCCGATTAACATCGCCACGACGTGAGTTAATACGGTCATTGAATTTCTCGCGCGAAAGTGCCATTGATTCGTGGGCTGCGTGGCACCATGCTGTTGGAACCATATATCGTCCAGGTCTAAATCCTCAATTTCTGGCCACAAGAAGCCCGTTAAAATTTCACGGGGCCAAAGTTTGGCACTTTCTGACAAAATTTAAGTTTCTAATAAGTGTAGGTTGTAAACGTGACTCAAAATATAAGACTTTATGTAAAAAAAAACTATAAGCACTACGTATTTTTCAATATTTTACTGACAGGTACTTATGAATGGGAGCATGTTTCAAAATATTGCAAAACATGGGCACTCATAAATGTGGGTGCAATTTCTATAAAAAAATATGTAGGTAACTAACGGAAAAACCCAAATAATTCAAAAAGTGCACTTTCCTTTTTTTCTAATAATTGTCCACGCAAATTTATTACTTATTACTTTGCTACTGCAATAATAAAAACCAAATAACCTTTTGTTTATTACTTTTTGTAATTCTGAGAATCATAAAAAAGTCATCAATGTATTTTCCAAAGAATTTTGGGCATATCTCGAGCAAATTTTTTAATTTCATACCTTTACTTAATTGTGAATAAAAGCGAAATGCGTTCAAGTATTTTCATGATTTAGGTCTCAGTTTGTTCATAGGTTATGCGACTTTACGTGAAAGTAATAGAACTTGACAGTTTTTTACGGTTTTGGATTTTTTATGAATTAAAAAAAATTTAATTTTTCAGGCAAAAAATATTTTTTTCTCCACACATTTATTTATAACTGTTGCTTATGTAGCGAAACGTTATATCACAATAACTTAGTGCAAAAATTATGTGTTTGTCATTTTCGTTTTTTCGCGATTATTGCTCAACATGTTTGACGCAACTTTAATTGCTTATACATAAATTTTTTTGGATACACAGTTTGCTTTTCTCAATGACATTAGTATCAAATTGGATACAGAATACATTGTAAAAACTTTAGGCACAACGTTTAGGAATCAGTTGGAATGTATTACTGCTGTAAATTAGCTTAAATGCATATCGGATAAGCATCTTGTGAAGTGCACCAAGCAAATGTTTGGGATTGCATTATAAATAAAGATAATGAACCAACTTTATTTTATATAGGAAATTTGTGTATAATAATATATAATAGCTTCTCTTTCCATATGTCGTTTATCATGGGTTGAATATCGAAGAGAAGAACAATGATTCTGGAAATCTTCCATCTTGCCAACGAGAAGACTGTTGTCCAACAACTGCTAGAAATCTTAGCAAGTTAGTGAGGAATCATTTCTATATAAATATGTTTTTATTTTTATTATAAATAAAGATAACGAACCAACTTTATTTTATATAGGAAATTTGTGTATAATAATATATAATAGCTTCTCTTTCCATATGTGGTTTATCATGGGTTGAATATCGAAGAGAAGAACAATGATTCTGGAAATCTTCCATCTTGCCAACGAGAAGACTGTTGTCCAACAACTGCTAGAAATCTTAGCAAGTTAGTGAGGAATCATTTCTATATAAATATGTTTTTACATGATTTAGTTTATAAAATATTGTTACGTTTTTACCTCTTACCGGTTAAAATCCAACTACTACGTCAACGTTAATGTGTGCCGCTTATATACTCTTAATGATCATTTCTCGAACAATCATCATGTTTGTAGAAGCTGAGCAGATCATCGTACACTTAAATTACACCTGAACAAAAGACATACGCACATACATACACACACGCTCCAATCAGACGTACTCAATGTACAAATGCCGACGGACAACAACAACAATAATCATGAGCTTATTCGTTGTTTCAATCACTTAGCAGCGGTACGTATTTAACATTTGTGTTTGTGTGCATTCAACCACCTCTTTACTAAACAACGTGTATCTATATATGCATGTATGTATAGTTGTTATGTGTTCATTTAGAACGAATAATAAAAGCAAATAAGAATTCAATCAGTATGTTCTAGAATAATTACAATGGGACTGTTCACAACCAAATTCGTAACACTGCCGCCCGATTAAGCCTGTTCGAGACAGAACCACTGAATCCGAATTTTGCTAGCCGCTCTAAGTGTAACACCTTCATTTTAGATCGGGGCTTTTGTGTTTCTGTAGCCTATACACAACATCGTTCAATCTCTTTATCACCTTGTGTGGTCCATCCCAATGTGTTTGTAGTTTGGGAGACAGTCCTTTCTTCCTCTGTGGGTTAAACAGTAGAACCAGCTGGCCCTCGCGGCATCCATCAGAATTTGCAGCTCCATCGTACCTGGCTTTCATTTTATCGCTGACCACTCAGATTCCGTTACGTACGAATTCGTGCAGGTCGTGCATGTGCTGTCTCTCCTGCGAAGCAATCCCGGTTTCCTAATTCTTTGGTGTAGCTTTAATGCCGAATTCTAAGTCACCAGGCAATCTCAGCCCCGTCCCAAAGATGATTTTCGCTGGTGTTCTAGATGTTCATGCTCATGATCATGCACAGCCCACCTATATGCCAATAGGAATTTTTGGATGTGCTCATCCTAGTCCCTCTGATTCTCGCTCACTACTTTCCGGAAGTAGTCCTCTAATGTGCGGTTAAATCTTTCAACCATACCGTCAGATTGCGGATGAAGCGGTGTTGTCTTAGTTTTTCTTATGCCATACAGCTCGCACATTTCCTTGAAAACTACAGACTCAAATTTTCTACGTTGATCGAAGTGCAACTCCATCGGAACACCATATCGGCACACCCAGTTATTGACGAAAACATTTACCATAGTTTTGTTAACGCCAAAATTGACTTCCACTGGGACCATTATGGAACTCTCGCAAAACTTCCGGTATCTTGGACGATGGTACGACTATTAAGTTGAAAGTTGTTTTGCCATCCGCACTTTCCCATTTACGGTACAAGCACCCGTTTACCAGCTGTAAACTGTTCCATTGCGCCCAATAAGCCTTAGCAAGTGGGCTCTCAGCCGCCATTTAATTGCGTGCCATTATTTTTCCGAGCACCAAATCATTTTTCTGCGCTCTTGGCCAGTCTTCGTGAGAGTCTATCTGCGTCAGCCGAACATCAATGACACACTCTTTCTGTTCGGCCTTAACGCAATGTCTGCATTCTACGCTGCACGGTCGTCTCGAGAGGGCATTTGCGTTATTGTGTTTTGCCCCTCTTCTATGCTCGATGCTAAAATCATAGCTCTGCAGCCGTTCAATCCATCGCGCCAACTGCCCCTCCGGGTTTTTGAACTGCAACAGCCACCTAAGCGCAGAATGATCAGTCCGCAACGAAAAATTTTGGCCATAATGGTACTTGTGATAATGTTTTATGCATTCTAACACCGCCAGGAGCTCACGACGTGTCATGCAGTAATTTCTCTCATGCTTTGAAAGTATTCGGCTATAATAGCCTATTACTTTTTCGACTCCATCCACCACTTGGAAGAGTACCCCTTCTATACCGAAGCCACTTGCGTCGGTATCTAGCAAAAATCTACCTTAAGCAACCGGGTATGCCAGAACTGGTGCCGTGCACAATAACTCCTCCAGCTTCTGAAATGCCCGTTCCTGCAAGTCTCCCCATTGCACTATAGGTCAAATGGAAATTTTCCTGTGCGAAGTTAATAACTACTACAAAAACATGGTATTCAAACCAAAGACTGTAAGAATTCCACAAGCAAGTTTAACCCTATTTAAAAAAATGAAATTTAACCTATTAATGACCAATAATTAACCCTTTTTCAACCATTAAAGCAAACAAAATACATTGAACTGATTATTTTATTATTTATTATTATTAAGTTGTATATATATTTCTGTCACACTAGCTTAAGGCATAAGTATGTGATTGCTCGTTAATGCAAGAATATCGTTAAGTTGAATATATTTCTGTCACACTCGAGCTTAAGATTATGAACATAAAAAGAAAAACCAATAAAGTAAGAAAAGCGGCGTCAGTCGATATACAGCAAGAGAAGCGAATTGACGTTTTTTTAATCAAGCGGTCATCTCCCACAATATGTAACTTGATAAATTTTAAATATTTATACACATATTATGTACATATGTAAACATATTACTAATATCAGCCATGTATTTCATTTCAGGTTGAAGTGTTTGATGTTTTGTTTGTAAGAGAACAAGAAAAAAGACACGTCGTTCACTGCATGTCATGCGCCCGCAAACTAGCTCCTAATTTGGAGGGAATAATATGCTTGGAAGAATATCGATTATCAGAACTTTGTCAAATATACGATGCTTTTACACTTCACCAAACCCACTCACTGCCTCAAACTACAGCATGATACACATTATACAGTAATGCATCGATTTGGTGTTAATAGCAAAGTGTATATATATATATATATATATATATATATATATATATATATATATATATATATATATATATATATATGTATATATATATATATATATATATATATATATATATGTATATATATATATATATATATATATATATATATATATATATATATATATATATATATATATATATGTGTGTGTGTGTGTGTGTGTTTATTTATTTATATATGTATATAAATACTTATAACTTTCTATATACATTTACAATTTTTTAATAATACTTATACAAAAAACTTCATTGTAATTATTATAATAAAATACACGAATAGTACAATTGATGTTTAACTAAACCTAAATGTGGGTTTGCCGTCTGCGGAGTTGACTCGGTCGCTTTTATCGTCTGTTACCGCATCAACAAACTTTAAGAAAAATTAACAGTTCATTTACCTTTTCCAAAGTGAATATATCAACTCCGACGTAACTTTTGCATTATGTTCTATTACTATCAGTTATAATAACTCTAATTCTAACGAAGCTGTCAGCCGAAATTTTAGCAAAACAAAAGCAGCTGATAGCTAATTAAATCAGTTACTTCAATTTAACGCAAACATTTAATTGAAAAGCAGCTAATGAAAATATCGCGAAAGTGATGCGCAGCCGACCGGAACTGTTTTTTTTACATATGTGATTTTAAAGGGTGGTCCAACCAAAACGCACGATGATAATCGCAAATAAAACAAAAAGTTTTCATAGAATTGCCTTAATATTTGTTATTATGATAGAAGGATCTATGACAGGTATGTGTAAAATAAAATATCGGCTAAATGCTGGCAAGGGCTTCGGTGGATTACCTATATCCGATGGACCATATTTTCAATGACTGAGACATAATTAAAGTTCAATGTCGTTAATGTGCTAAATTATCTCATTGTTTAGCTCCTGAATTGTTTTTGGCTCATAGCATGTTTCCACGACAACTTGAATCTCCTGTTTCGCTTTCTGAAGCAAGTTTATGAATCATGCTGTTTACACGACTCATCTACCGCTTCGATTTTATAATTTTTTTTGTTTCAATTTGGAACGATTTTCCGTCATCCCACGTCAAATTTGGTTTATGAACAGACCGGTTTCGGCTTTGTGCCATCTTCAGTGTTCTCGAATACTAAATCGATTTAGTATTCGAGAACACTGAAGATGGCACAAAGCCGAAACCGGTCTGTTCATAAACCAAATTTGACGTGGGATGACGGAAAATCGTTCCAAATTCAAACAAACCCCGTCGGAAGAATATCTCAAAAATATCACAAAAATTTTTTTGTTTCCATTGTTTTTTAACTTTTATAAAATATAAATAAATTAGCTTTTCACTGAATTCAAATTTATTATTACACCTAGGAAACACACACAAAAAACAATTATATTTTTTAACTTTTCACTTTTAATTTTGCTTTGTTTACAAAAATATTTAATTTTGACAACTAGTGCAGATAAACTTACGATAAAAATTAGAGAAGAGAGGATTTTTTCTTGATTCGCAAGTAGATTCAATATGAATCTACCTGCTTCGCTCTCAAAATTATGTATGGCGAAGCAAGTTGATTCACTCATGATTGGGATGTGAAGCAAGAATAGAGAGCGAAGCAGGTGCCGTGGAAACATGCTATTACTGACACACACTTTTTCTTTTAAATATCCTAAAGAAAGAAGTCCAAAGGTGTCAAATCACAGATCGTTGCACCCGATTAACATCGCCACGACGTGAGTTAATACGGTCATTGAATTTCTCGCGCGAAAGTGCCATTGATTCGTGGGCTGCGTGGCACCATGCTGTTGGAACCATATATCGTCCAGGTCTAAATCCTCAATTTCTGGCCACAAGAAGCCCGTTAAAATTTCACGGGGCCAAAGTTTGGCACTTTCTGACAAAATTTAAGTTTCTAATAAGTGTAGGTTGTAAACGTGACTCAAAATATAAGACTTTATGTAAAAAAAAACTATAAGCACTACGTATTTTTCAATATTTTACTGACAGGTACTTATGAATGGGAGCATGTTTCAAAATATTGCAAAACATGGGCACTCATAAATGTGGGTGCAATTTCTATAAAAAAATATGTAGGTAACTAACGGAAAAACCCAAATAATTCAAAAAGTGCACTTTCCTTTTTTTCTAATAATTGTCCACGCAAATTTATTACTTATTACTTTGCTACTGCAATAATAAAAACCAAATAACCTTTTGTTTATTATTTTTTTTAATTCTGAGAATCATAAAAAAGTCATCAATGTATTTTCCAAAGAATTTTGGGCATATCTCGTGCAAATTTTTTAATTTCATACCTTTACTTAATTGTGAATAAAAGCGAAATGCGTTCAAGTATTTTCATGATTTAGGTCTCAGTTTGTTCATAGGTTATGCGACTTTACGTGAAAGTAATAGAACTTGACAGTTTTTTACGGTTTTGGATTTTTTATGAATTAAAAAAAAATTAATTTTTCAGGCAAAATATATTTTTTTCTCCACACATTTATTTATAACTGCGAAACTGTTGCTTATGTAGCGAAACGTTATATCACAATAACTTAGTGCAAAAATTATGTGTTTGTCATTTTCGTTTTTTCGCGATTATTGCTCAACATGTTTGACGCAACTTTAATTGCTTATACATAAATTTTTTTGGATACACAGTTTGCTTTTCTCAATGACATTAGTATCAAATTGGATACAAAATACATTGTAAAAACTTTAGGCACAACGTTTAGGAATCAGTTGGAATGTATTACTGCTGTAAATTAGCTTAAATGCATATCGGATAAGCATCTTGTGAAGTGCACCAAGCAAATGTTTGGGATTGCATTATAAATAAAGATAATGAACCAACTTTATTTTATATAGGAAATTTGTGTATAATAATATATAATAGCTTCTCTTTCCATATGTCGTTTATCATGGGTTGAATATCGAAGAGAAGAACAATGATTCTGGAAATCTTCCATCTTGCCAACGAGAAGATTGTTGTCCAACAACTGCTAGAAATCTTAGCAAGTTAGTGAGGAATCATTTCTATATAAATATGTTTTTACATGATTTAGTTTATAAAATATTGTTACGTTTTTACCTCTTACCGGTTAAAATCCAACTACTACGTCAACGTTAATGTGTGCCGCTTATATACTCTTAATGATCATTTCTCGAACAATCATCATGTTTGTAGAAGCTGAGCAGATCATCGTACACTTAAATTACACCTGAACAAAAGACATACGCACATACATACACACACGCTCCAATCAGACGTACTCAATGTACAAATGCCGACGGACAACAACAACAATAATCATGAGCTTATTCGTTGTTTCAATGACTTAGCAGCGGTACGTATTTAACATTTGTGTTTGTGTGCATTCAACCACCTCTTTACTAAACAACGTGTATCTATATATGCATGTATGTATAGTTGTTATGTGTTCATTTAGAACGAATAATAAAAGCAAATAAGAATTCAATCAGTATGTTCTAGAATAATTACAATGGGACTGTTCACAACCAAATTCGTAACACTGCCGCCCGATTAAGCCTGTTCGAGACAGAACCACTGAATCCGTATTTTGCGAGCCGCTCTAAGTTTAACACCTTCATTTTAGATCGGGGCTTTTGTGTTTCTGTAGCCTATACACAACATCGTTCAATCTCTTTATCACCTTGTGTGGTCCATCCCAATGTGTTTGTAGTTTGGGAGACAGTCCTTTCTTCCTCTGTGGGTTAAACAGTAGAACCAGCTGTCCCTCGCGGCATCCATCAGAATTTGCAGCTCCATCGTACCTGGCTTTCATTTTATCGCTGACCACTCAGATTCCGTTACGTACGAATTCGTGCAGGTCGTGCATGTGCTGTCTCTCCTGCGAAGCAATCCCGGTTTCCTAATTCTTTGGTGTAGCTTTAATGCCGAATTCTAAGTCACCAGGCAATCTCAGCCCCGTCCCAAAGATGATTTTCGCTGGTGTTCTAGATGTTCATGCTCATGATCATGCACAGCCCACCTATATGCCAATAGGAATTTTTGGATGTGCTCATCCTAGTCCCTCTGATTCTCGCTCACTACTTTCCGGAAGTAGTCCTCTAATGTGCGGTTAAATCTTTCAACCATACCGTCAGATTGCGGATGAAGCGGTGTTGTCTTAGTTTTTCTTATGCCATACAGCTCGCACATTTCCTTGAAAACTACAGACTCAAATTTTCTACGTTGATCGAAGTGCAACTCCATCGGAACACCATATCGGCACACCCAGTTATTGACGAAAACATTTACCATAGTTTTGTTAACGCCAAAATTGACTTCCACTGGGACCATTATGGAACTCTCGCAAAACTTCCGGTATCTTGGACGATGGTACGACTATTAAGTTGAAAGTTGTTTTGCCATCCGCACTTTCCCATTTACGGTACAAGCACCCGTTTACCAGCTGTAAACTGTTCCATTGCGCCCAATAAGCCTTAGCAAGTGGGCTCTCAGCCGCCATTTAATTGCGTGCCATTATTTTTCCGAGCACCAAATCATTTTTCTGCGCTCTTGGCCAGTCTTCGTGAGAGTCTATCTGCGTCAGCCGAACATCAATGACACACTCTTTCTGTTCGGCCTTAACGCAATGTCTGCATTCTACGCTGCACGGTCGTCTCGAGAGGGCATTTGCGTTATTGTGTTTTGCCCCTCTTCTATGCTCGATGCTAAAATCATAGCTCTGCAGCCGTTCAACCCATCGCGCCAACTGCCCCTCCGGGTTTTTGAACTGCAACAGCCACCTAAGCGCAGAATGATCAGTCCGCAACGAAAAATTTTGGCCATACTGGTACTTGTGATAATGTTTTATGCATTCTAACACCGCCAGGAGCTCACGACGTGTCATGCAGTAATTTCTCTCATGCTTTGAAAGTATTCGGCTATAATAGCCTATTACTTTTTCGACTCCATCCACCACTTGGAAGAGTACCCCTTCTATACCGAAGCCACTTGCGTCGGTATCTAGCAAAAATCTACCTTAAGCAACCGGGTATGCCAGAACTGGTGCCGTGCACAATAACTCCTCCAGCTTCTGAAATGCCCGTTCCTGCAAGTCTCCCCATTGCACTATAGGTCAAATGGAAATTGTCCTGTGCGAAGTTAATAACTACTACAAAAACATGGTATTCAAACCAAAGACTGTAAGAATTCCACAAGCAAGTTTAACCCCATTTAAAAAAATGAAATTTAACCCATTAATGACCAATAATTAACCCTTTTTCAACCATTAAAGCAAACAAAATACATTGAACTGATTATTTTATTATTTATTATTATTAATTTGTATATATATTTCTGCCACACTAGCTTAACCCTACGATTCATAACCGGGTACCCGTGTACCTTTTTTGACTTTGAAGTGCCGCTGTGCCTATAATTTTTGAGATATGGACATAAAACTCCGAATCATGAGAGATTTTGGCTAAACTAAGATTTAAATACCAAAAAATTCAAAATATTTTCAATATTTTCTTTAAAAAATGATTTTAAATGTTTTACCCCCATAAACACACAACCGGGTCCCCGGGTACCCTAATGCAATTCCTATGTAAATGCCTGACATGTAAATGAAAAAACGTTTTTTTGTGTTGTTTTTATTGGAAATAAATGTCTTTTTTATTTATGTTATCATATTTTATATATATTATATTATAATTCATCCGAATCACTATCGTTGTTATTGTGGCAATTGTAGCATTTAGTAATTGCGTACTCATCGCATATCGGCGTGCTACATATGCTGCAATTTTTTCTAGTTTTTCTTCTGCGCTTATTTGGAAGAAGGTTGCACATGTAGCACACGCCCGTATGTGCTTTTCTGCCCCTTTGTCGTGCTGACGGAGTTGTTGACGGACCTGGAGCACAAGGCACACTCTCCAACGGCCTTCCGATAATGCTTTCAATTGCATTTTTTGTTCAAAATTGGCGCACGCTTTGCACATTTGAAATTCTATTTTCTATAACAGGAATGCACAGGTTTTCTGCCAGTTGACGCAGGAAATTCTTCCTGCGCGTCGTGGTGTATCGTGCAGTTGGATTAGTTCCATAATATATGATGTGTGATGCAAATGCGCTCACATCAATGATGTTATTGGTCATCTTCTTGTTTGTTGCTGGGTCGTTTATTCTTGGAGCGTTTGGTCCATAACGTCCACCCCACCTTTTGTTTGGTTGTAAAAATTGATAATTTCTGGTTTCCCATTCTCGTCAATTTGTGCATCATCATGCATACTAGAAAGAAGGATGACCGAGTTGGACTTCCGCTGCTTATATGAGAGCAGTGTTACGTTGTCGTGGAAGCCAAATAAACTTGAACCAACGTCTTTTTTTGTCTTCTTTCATCTCCGCAGGGATGTAAGCTTTGTTGCGGCGGAGTGTACCCACAATGTTTAGCTTTTCTACTTTTAGTTGTCTAGCCAACGGCAGCGTCGTAAAAAAATTATCCATAGTGATATTTCGTCCGTTACCGTAGTATGACCCAACTAAATCTCACCACTCTTTCGCCAACACCAACTTCACGACCAGTTTCTTGTTTGCCAGTATATATTTGGCCATGAAGTGGATATGAGTTTTTGGCATCGCAAATCCACCATACTTTTATACCATATTTTGCTGGTTTCGAGGGTATATATTGTGTGAATTTGGTTCTACCACGGTATGGATATAATTGTTCATCAATGGTCAAATATTCTGATGGCACATAATATCTGGCAAGATTTGCATTGAGCATTATCCAAATATCGCGAATTGGCGCCGCTTTGTCTTGACGCTGCCGCTCTACCCGTGTTCTGGGGTCGTCAAACCGCATAAAAAGCAGCAAATCGAAAAACCTGTTTATTCCCATGGTGGCGCGGAATATTGGGTGAGCCTGTGACGTCCACAAATCTCTTAAGTTTTCGTCATTAGAATGATTTGTGCCAGCCATCAACATCATTCCAATGAACGCATACATTTCGTTGATTGTCGTGTCTTTCCACTTCAACTGACGTCTATTGGGATTCGCTTCATTGTACGCATTATATTTGGCATGCGCTTTTCTATTTGTGTGGCGCACTATTATATCCACCATTTCCACTGTGAGGTATGATTTGAAACACTGCAAAGCGTCATATTTTCAGTAATCCGCGCTGGACCACAGCGATTTCTGAATATATTGTGGCTTCTCACTTGTTGGCAACTACGTGGTGTTCGTTGCAATTGTGTGCCGTCACGTGCAGTTATGTAGTCTGCTGGGTTTGTTGTTGGTGCATCTTCTTGCATATCATCATCTTCACTTTGGTCATCAAAGAAAATTTCCTCTGGTGCGTCAATAGCAGCTGCAATTTCGTTTGCGTTATCACCATTCAAATCTTCATTCTCTGATTCCGAAACTTCGCCAGTATAGGACACATTTCCTTCATTTTGGTCTTCCACAGGGTCCACTTCAAGGTCCTCATCTTGAGTCACTTCCTCAAATAAACGTTGAATATATGTGCTTCTTGCTTCATCACTCAAATTCCAGTATTCCCTTGTAGACAAATATCGGTCGTTGCGGCTCATTTTTCACCAACTTCACTGTTCAAATATTCAACACAGAATGACGAAGCAAATGAAATATTTCAATTTTACGACACAAATGAACATCTGCTATCTAATTCAAAAGCAATTATGCAAGTAGGTACCGAAAATAAGCAAATAAACAACCCTTACATAAAACCAGTTTGTGCCTACTTGTGTCGCTTTAGGTACTTACTTATATACGAACAGAAACCAGTTTTTTTTTCCAAATATCAAATTTGTACAGTTGAGAACGCAAAATATAATCAACAACAAAAATATTTAGAGGAAAATATTATTTTATTTCAATAAACGCAAAACAACCTACTTCGGGTACCCGGGTACCTGGTTATGAAATTAAAGGAGTTTTGCTGGTTATGAATCGTACGGTTAAGGCATAAGTATGTGATTGCTCGTTAATGCAAGAATATCGTTAAGTTGAATATATTTCTGTCACACTCGAGCTTAAGATTATGAACATAAAAAGAAAAACCAATAAAGTAAGAAAATCGGCGTCAGTCGATATACAGCAAGAGAAGCGAATTGACGTTTTTTTAATCAAGCGGTCATCTCCCACAATATGTAACTTGATAAATTTTAAATATTTATACACATATTATGTACATATGTAAACATATTACTAATATCAGCCATGTATTTCATTTCAGGTTGAAGTGTTTGATGTTTTGTTTGTAAGAGAACAAGAAAAAAGACACGTCGTTCACTGCATGTCATGCGCCCGCAAACTAGCTCCTAATTTGGAGGGAATAGTATGCTTGGAAGAATATCGATTATCAGAACTTTGTTAAATATACGATGCTTTTGCACTTCACCAAACCCACTCACTGCCTCAAACTACAGCATGATACACATTATACAGTAACGCATCGATTTGGTGTTAATAGCAAAGTGTATATATATACTATATATATATATATATATATATATATATATATATATATATATATATATATATATATATATATATATATATGTGTGTGTGTGTGTGTGTGTGTGTGTGTTTATTTATTTATATATGTATATAAATACTTATAACTTTCTATATACATTTATAATTTTCTAATAACACTTATACACAGAACTTCATTGTAATTATTATAATAAAATACACGAATAGTACAATTGATGTTTAATAAATTTGTAACTCAAACTGCTTCAAAAACCCAACCTTTGACCCTTCGTACTTAAAATTTCACGGGGGCCAAAGTTTGGCACTTTCTGACAAAATTTAAATTTCTAATAAGTGTAAGTTGTAAACGTGACTCAAAATATAAGACTTTATGTAAAAAAAAAAAAAAAAACTATAAGCACTACGTATTTTTCAATATTTTACTGACAGGTACTTATGAATGGGAGCATATTTCAAAATATTGCAAAACATGGGCACTCATAAATGTGGGTGCAATTTCTATAAAAAAAACTATGTAGGTAACTAACGGAAAAACCCAAATAATTCAAAAAGTGCACTTTCCTTTTTTTCTATTAATTGTCCACGCAAATTTATTACTTATTATTTTGCTACTGCAATAGTAAAAACCAAATAACCTTTTGTTTATTACTTTTTTTAATTCTGAGAATCATAAAAAAGTCATCAATGTATTTTCCAAAGAATTTTGGGCATATCTCGAGCAAATTTTTTTAAATTCATACCTTTACTTAATTGTGAATAAAAGCGAAATGCGTTCAAGTATTTTCATGATTTAGGTCTCATTTTGTTCATAGGTTATGAGACTTTACGTGAAAGTAATACGACTTGACAGTTTTTTACGGTTTTGGATTTTTTATGAATTAAAAAAAAAATTAATTTTTCAGGCAAAAAATATTTTTTTCTCCATACATTTATTTATAACTGCGAAACTGTTGCTTATGTAGCGAAACCTTATATCACAATAACTTAGTGCAAAAATTATGTGTTTGTCATTTTCGTTTTTTCGCGATTATTGCTCAACATGTTTGACGCAACTTTAATTGCTTATACATAAATTTTTTTGGATACACAGTTTGCTTTTCTCAATGACATTAGTATCAAATTGGATACAGAACACATTGTAAAAACTTTAGGCACAACGTTTAGGAATCAGTTGGAATGTATTACTGCTGTAAATTAGCTTAAATGCATATCGGATAAGCATCTTGTGAAGTGCACCAAGCAAATGTTTGGGATTGCATTATAAATAAAGATAATGAACCAACTTTATTTTATATAGGAAATTTGTGTATAATAATATTTAATAGCTTCCCTTTCCATATGTCGTTTATCATGGGTTGAATATCGAAGAGAAGAACAATGATTCTGGAAATCTTCCATCTTGCCAACGATAAGATTGTTGTCCAACAACTGCTAGAAATCTTAGCAAGTTAGTGAGGAATCATTTCTATATAAATATGTTTTTACATGATTTAGTTTATAAAATATTGTTACGTTTTTACCTCTTACCGGTTAAAATCCAACTACTACGTCAACGTTAATGTGTGCCGCTTATATACTCTTAATGATCATTTCTCGAACAATCATCATGTTTGTAGAAGCTGAGCAGATCATCGTACACTTAAATTACACCTGAACAAAAGACATACGATGGTATGACTATTAAGTTGAAAGTTGTTTTGCCATCCGCACTTTCCCATTTACGGTACATGCACCCGTTTACCAGCTGCAAACTGTTCCATTGCGCCCAATAAGCCTTAGCAAGTGGGCTATCAGCCGCCATTTCATTGCGTGCCATTATTTTTCCGAGCACCAAATCATTTTTCTGCGCTGTTGGCCAGTCTTCGTGAGAGTCTATCTGCGTCAGCCAAAAATCAATGACACACTCTTTCTGTTCGGCCTTAACGCAATGTCTGCATTCTACGCTGCACGGTCGTCTCGAGAGGGCATTTGCGTTATTGTGTTTTGTCCCTCTTCTATGCTCGATGCTAAAATCATAGCTCTGCAGCCGTTCAATCCATCGCGCCAACTGCCCCTCCGGGTTTTTGAACTGCAACAGCCACCTAAGCGCAGAATGATCAGTCCGCAACGAAAAATTTTGGCCATACAGGTACTTATGATAATGTTGTATGCATTCTAACACCTCCAGGAGCTCACGACGTGTCACGCAGTAATTTCTCTCAGGCTTTGAAAGTATTCGGCTATAATAGCCTATTACTTTTTCGACTCCATCCACCACTTGGAAGAGTACCCCTTCTATACCGAAGCCACTTGCGTCGGTATCTAGCAAAAATCTTCCTTAAGGAACCGGGTATGCCAGAACTGGTGCCGTGCACAATAACTCCTTCAGCTTCTGAAATGCCCGTTCCTGCAAGTCTCCCCATTGCACTATAGGTCAAATGGAAATTTTCCTGTGCGAAGTTAATAACTATTACAAAAACATGGTATTCAAACCAAAGCCTGTAAGAATTCCACAAGCAAGTTTAACCCTATTTAAAGAAATGAAATTTAACCCATTAATGACCAATAATTAACCCTTTTTCAACCATTAAAGCAAACAAAATACATTGAACTGATTATTTTATTATTTATTATTATTAAGTTGTATATATATTTCTGTCACACTCGAGCTTAAGATTATGAACATAAAAAGAAAAACCAATAAAGTAAGAAAAGCGGCGTCAGTCGATATACAGCAAGAGAAGCGAATTGACGTTTTTTTAATCAAGCGGTCATCTCCCACAATATGTAACTTGATAAATTTTAAATATTTATACACATATTATGTACATATGTAAACATATTACTAATATCAGCCATGTATTTCATTTCAGGTTGAAGTGTTTGATGTTTTGTTTGTAAGAGAACAAGAAAAAAGACACGTCGTTCACTGCATGTCATGCGCCCGCAAACTAGCTCCTAATTTGGAGGGAATAATATGCTTATCAGAACTTTGTCAAATATACGATGCTTTTACACTTCACCAAACCCACTCACTGCCTCAAACTACAGCATGATACACATTATACAGTAATGCATCGATTTGGTGTTAATAGCAAAGTATATATATATATATATATATATATATATATATATATATATATATATATATATATATATATATATATATATATATATATATATATATATATATATATGTGTGTGTGTGTGTGTGTGTTTATTTATTTATATATGTATATAAATACTTATAACTTTCTATATACATTTACAATTTTTTAATAATACTTATACAAAAAACTTCATTGTAATTATTATAATAAAATACACGAATAGTACAATTGATGTTTAACTAAACCTAAATGTGGGTTTGCCGTCTGCGGAGTTGACTCGGTCGCTTTTATCGTCTGTTACCGCATCAACAAACTTTAAGAAAAATTAACAGTTCATTTACCTTTTCCAAAGTGAATATATCAACTCCGACGTATCTTTTGCATTATGTTCTATTGCTATCAGTTATAATAACTCTAATTCTAACGAAGCTGTCAGCCGAAATTTTAGCAAAACAAAAGCAGCTGATAGCTAATTGAATCAGTTACTTCAATTTAACACAAACATTTAATTGAAAAGTAGCTAATGAAAATATCGCGAAGGTGATGCGCAGCCGACCGGAACTGTTTTTTTTTTACATATGTGATTTTAAAGGGTGGTCCAACCAAAACGCACGATGATAATCGCAAATAAAACAAAAAGTTTTCATAGAATTACCTTAATATTTGTTATTATGATAGAAGGATCTATGACAAGTATGTGTAAAATAAAATATCGGCTAAATGCTGGCAAGGGCTTCGGTGGATTACCTCTATCCGATGGACCATATTTTCAATGACTGAGACATAATTAAAGTTCAATCTCGTTAATGTGCTAAATTATCTCATTGTTTAGCTCCTGAATTGTTTTTGGCTCATAGCATGTTTCCACGACAACTTGAATCTCCTGTTTCGCTTTCTGAAGCAAGTTTATGAATCATGCTGTTTACACGACTCATCTACCGCTTCGATTTTATAATTTTTTTTGTTTCCATTGTTTTTTAACTTTTATAAAATATAAATAAATTAGCTTTTCACTGAATTCAAATTTATTATTACACCTAGGAAACACACACAAAAAACAATTATATTTTTTAACTTTTCGCTTTTAATTTTGCTTTGTTTACAAAAATATTTAATTTTGACAACTAGTGCAGATAAACTTACGATAAAAATTAGAGAAGAGAGGATTTTTTCTTGATTCGCAAGTAGATTCAATATGAATCTACCTGCTTCGCTCTCAAAATTATGTATGGCGAAGCAAGTTGATTCGCTCATGATTGGGGTGTGAAGCAAGAATAGAGAGCGAAGCAGGTGCCGTGGAAACATGCTATTACTGACATACACTTTTTCTTTTAAATATCCTAAAGAAAGAAGTCCAAAGGTGTCAAATCACAGATCGTTGCACCCGATTAACATCGCCACGACGTGAGTTAATACGGTCATTGAATTTCTCGCGCGAAAGTGCCATTGATTCGTGGGCTGCGTGGCACCATGCTGTTAGAACCATATATCGTCCAGGTCTAAATCCTCAATTTCTGGCCACAAGAAGCCCGTTATCATCTCGCAAAAGCGAACACCATTCACGGTAACTACTTGGCCAACCTCGTTTTCGAAGAAGTACGCCGCCAGTCATTAGACCGCGTCAAACAGTCACTCGTGGATTCTCATTTGGCCAAATGAGGCAATTTGACTTGTTAGCGAATACACTGAGGTTAAAGTGTGCCTCGTCACTGAAAGTGTTTTTTTTTTGCTAAGTCCCCCATTCACACACATTCGCGAAATTTTTTCCGGAGAACGAACTTGCACAGGTATTCTCCCGATTATGGACATATTTGATTATGCTGAGCAAGAAAATCACCAAGTTTACGAAATGCATTTTGATTTGAACGCATATTTTTGTAAAAGGCTTCAACAATCTTAACGCGCAGCTCAATAAGTACCTCTACATGGTAGAATTTGTCAAACAAATATCAAATTAAGTTGGGAAAAAACTTGACGTTAAGGTGTGACTCACAATTAACATCGTGCATTATAGTTGCACCACCCTTTAGTATTGTAAAATTATAACTTAAGTTTTATTGCAAGAGACATTGAAAGACAGTGTATGCCTAACTTCTTTTGCAGCACGTGTAGAACAAAATTATAAAAATTGAATGGTATTTTTCTTCGACAAATCCTACGCATTTCGTGTGTATAAAAAATAAAAAACAGCACAAGTAGTTGCTGACTATAAGACTCAGTCGTATTTCCCTCTCATGTAAAGACAATGACAATCGCCCTAATTCTAGTTGTCAACACCGACAATTAACGATGTTGTCTAGTGTTGCCTACTTCAACTTGTCATTCCAGTTGTCGTTATCGGAAATTGCCGTTCTCTATCAATATGAGTTTGGCATTCTATAATAAAATGTGTTGGAGATATTGTGTTGAGTCGGCACTGATTTTGTCGTCGTAATTTTAGATAACGACTATGGAAAAAATTAAAGTAACAAATGCAAACCAGTTTGAAAAATTAGTGGAAGAATTACAGAAAAATCCCTCTCTTGCAGTGGGATTTCGTAGAGGCACTATTCCCAACAATTTTAAAACGCTGTGGGAAGAAAAATATTTAGAACTAGGCCTAATCATCGAACAGCCAAAGCAAAGAGAAGGAAACACAAATGATGGAAAAACTGCAAGAAGATTTTTTTTCAGATCCAGAAATTGCGGCATTTATCACAGTTGTACATTTGGAACTAACACGGCGAATTAACATGGTACGACTATTAAGTTGAAAGTTGTTTTGCCATCCGAACTTTCCCATTTACGGTACAAGCACCCGTTTACCAGCTGTAAGCTGTTCCTCCCCCCAGGGGGCGCGGTCAATTCATCCTGTCTTGGTGGCTTGGTGTTGAACCTCCTGGGGTATAGGGTTATCAGGTTTCCGGACCTAGGCCTTTTTGCTGATAACCCCTAAAAACTTGTATGTTGCTACCCAATCCCTGAAACAACAGGGCAACGGGCGCGCATGCAAGTAAACTAAAGGTAAAAGCGGGTTCGCTCGCTCGTCCGGAGGGGTAGTTGGTCTTTCCAGACCTTGACCTTTGGCCAATTGCCCTAAAACTTAATATGTTACTACCCAATCCCTGAATACCAGGGTAACGGGCGTGCATATAAGTAATTAAGGAAGTAGCTTGCTACGCTAGTTTGGGTAGATGTGTTACCGATGCCTCAGGTGTGCAAGGAACCTAAAATCGGAGGTGCTTTTAACACGCGGCTGACCAGAGTCCTATCTGGTGCCACGGGAACCAGTAGCCCCTAGGACGTGTCCTAGACTGGTTATTGGTGAGGCCCCTTCGGGGATCACGTGGTGGCTGTGGTTAAAACCCAAAGATACGCGGGGAGAGGTATGGGCTGGATGAGTGTGTCTTCAATCATGGGCTAGTGGCATGATGTGGATGTTCTCTTCAGGCCATATATCTCTAGGCGCTGTTGCTATTCGACAGAGCTGCTCTAATGGTTACGGTAGGTGAAGCTTCAGGTCAGATTGGGGTAAAAGTTCCACTGCCGTGCCATTTGGGTAGTAGGAGGTTAGATAGATCCAAGCATCTTAGCAAGGTGTCTGTACATGGTCCAGCAGCCTGTACGGAACTTGCTACCATGTTGTCCCTGTCAGGGCCACATGTTAGTTGGCGCTCCGTCATGTGCCCTTGGCGGGGGCTACTGGGGCGGTGGTGAACGTGCTTTATTCACCCTTGTGCAATAGTGCACCGTCAGGTTAGGCCTTCGGGCAGGTACTGACGTGAATCTTTTGCAACTCTGTAAGCTGTTCCATTGCGCCCATTAAGCCTTAGCAAGTGGGCTCTCAGCCGCCATTTCATTGCGTGCCATTATTTTTCCGAGCACCAAATCATTTTTCTGCGCTTTTGGCCAGTCTTCGTGAGAGTCTATCTGCGTCAGCCGAACATCAATGACACACTCTTTCTGTTCGGCCTTAACGCAATGTCTGCATTCTACGCTGCACGGTCGTCTCGAGAGGGCATTTGCGTTATTGTGTTTTGCCCCTCTTCTATGCTCGATGCTAAAATCATAGCTCTGCAGCCGTCTAATCCATCGCGCCAACTGCACCTCCGGGTTTTTGAACTGCAACAGCCACCTAAGCGCAGAATGATCAGTCCGCAACGAAAAATTTTGGCCATACAGGTACTTGTGATAATGTTTTATGCATTCTAACACCTCCAGGAGCTCACGACGTGTCACGCAGTAATTTCTCTCAGGCTTTGAAAGTATTCGGCTATAATAGCCTATTACTTTTTCGACTCCATCCACCACTTGGAAGAGTACCCCTTCTATGCCGAAGCCACTTTCGTCGGTATCTAGCAAACATCTTCCTTAAGCAACCGGGTATGCCAGAACTGGTGCCGTGCACAATAACTCCTTCAGCTTCTGAAATGCCCGTTCCTGCAAGTCTCCCCATTGCACTATAGGTCAAATGGAAATTTTCCTGTGCGAAGTTAATAACTACTACAAAAACATGGTATTCAAACCAAAGCCTGTAAGAATTCCACAAGCAAGTTTAACCCTATTTAAAAAAATGAAATTTAACCCATTAATGACCAATAATTAACCCTTTTTCAACCATTAAAGCAAACAAAATACATTGAACTGATTATTTTATTATTTATTATTATTAAGTTGTATATATATTTCTGTCACACTAGCTTAAGGCATAAGTATGTGATTGCTCGTTAATGCAAGAATATCGTTAAGTTGAATATATTTCTGTCACACTCGAGCTTAAGATTATGAACATAAAAAGAAAAACCAATAAAGTAAGAAAAGCGGTGTCAGTCGATATACAGCAAGAGAAGCGAATTGACGTTTTTTTAATCAAGCGGTCATCTCCTACAGTATGTAACTTGATAAATTTTAAATATTTATACACATATTATGTACATATGTAAACATATTACTAATATCAGCCATGTATTTCATTTCAGGTTGAAGTGTTTGATGTTTTGTTTGTAAGAGAATAAGAAAAAAGACACGTCGTTCACTGCATGTCATGCGCCCGCAAACTAGCTCATAATTTGGAGGGAATAATATGCTTGGAAGAATATCGATTATCAGAACTTTGTCAAATATACGATGCTTTTACACTTCACCAAACCCACTCACTGCCTCAAACTACAGCATGATACACATTATACAGTAACGCATCGATTTGGTGTTAATAGCAAAGTGTATATATATATATATATATATATATATATATATATATATATATATATATATATATATGTGTGTGTGTGTGTGTGTGTGTTTATTTTTTTATATCTATATATATAAAATTGGATGTGTGTATGTATGTATGTATGTATATATGTATGTATGTATGTAACGTAATGGCTCCAAAACGGTTGGGCCGATTTTGACGAAATTTTCAGGGAACCTTCAGAATACTCGGGCGGGTGACACTGTGAAGTCCGATTTTATATATATTTTCGGTCTGTGGGCGGAGGGGCGTGGCAAAATCCAATTTTCATATTGCACCACCAATGACATATACATATATTTATTTTTTGTGCTTTTTTTATTTTATTTTACTTTTTTTGGAAAGCCGTTGTCATGTTCTTCTAAACGAGATATCAAACGCTTTAATCGGTTATGTAGTTCCGAAGATATTTTGAGCTGACGGTGTCAGCTATATGTACATAAAATTTACGTGTATGTTCGTGATCGCTAAAATCAAAAACTACTGGACCGATTTTGACCAAACTTTATATACATGTTCTACGGGACTTGAGGAGTGTTTCTGTGCAGGTTGAAGTTCGTCCGACAGATGGCCCAATATTTTGTTTTTTGTGTTTTGCCCAATAGAGATTAGCGCGATAAGCCTATGCTGCATTTTACTGAATTCGCCGTGTCCTTAACCAGCGTGTAGTGGGGTTAATTAGCCCGATACCTTTATTTGAACAATAATTGCTATGTCGATTTAGTGCAAATTTGAAGGCAAAACAAGGTTTGCCCGGGTCAGCTAGTATGTATATACTAGCGGACCAGGCGAACTTCGCCTCGCCCCAATTTTCAGCCTTCAGACAAACTTTCGATTTTTTCATTTGAAAAGTCATTAAGGTATAATTTCAAACAAAATTTCATTCAAAAACTCGATTTTTCCAATTTTCCGGAGGGATTTTCCATAAAAACCTTTTCCCCGAAAATACGAACAACTGACAAAAAGTTTTACAGAAATCGGCCAAGCCGTTCTCATTTTATGAATTATTGGATTTTGCTACGCCCCTCCGCCCACAGACCGAAAATAAAAAATCGGTCACAGTGTCACCCGCCTGAGTATTCTGAAGGTTCCCTGAAAATTTCGTCAAAATCGGCCCAGCCGTTTTGGAGCCATTACGTTACATACATACATACATACATACATACATACATACACACATCGTATTTTATATATATAGAAATACTTATAACTTTCTATATACATTTATAATTTTCTAATAATACTTATACAAAGAACTTCATTGTAATTATTATAATAAAATACACGAATAGTACAATTGATGTTTAACTAAACCTATATGTGGGTTTGCCGGCTGCGGAGTTGACTGAACTGTTTTTTTTTTACATATGTGATTTTAAAGGGTGGTCCAACCAAAACGCACGATGATAATCGCAAATAAAAAAAAAATTTCATAGAATTGCCTTAATATTTGTTATTATGATAGAAGGATCTATGACAAGTATGTGTAAAATAAAATATCGGCTAAATGCTGGCAACGGCTTCGGTGGATTACCTCTATCCGATGGACCATATTTTCAATGACTGAGACATAATTAAAGTTCAATGTCGTTGTTAATGCTTGTAATTAACACTAATGTGAGTCGCCGGCACTTGAACCAGGACTCTTGTTTATCTTTAAAGGTTACGTGAAAATGAATCGCCGGCACTTGAACCAGGATTCGATAATAATTAAAATACGTGTCTTTGATTGTGAATCTTTTTCTAGATTAATTTATTTTGTATTATACCTTTTCTTATATAATAATATTTTGCAAAATTTACAACTTAAAAATATAAACAAAAAAATACATACAGTGTAATTGAAAAATACTCTAATTACAGTTAAACAAACAAAAAACAAAAATAAATTGCAATTCATGCAAAATAATTTAAACCAGCAAAAAGCGAGTGTTATGAGTTCCATGACTTTTGTCGCTGATGTATTAAATTACTATTTTAAGTTCAATGCCGTTTATTTAATTAATAATAAATAAACCTTGAAACTAAAAGAAACTTTAAGCCAACTGCGTATGCAAAATTTAGTCAGGGTTTAATGACTCTTACTTGCTTTTACAAATAAGCAAAAATACAAAGGTAATATTATTTCCCTTTGCAGTAAGAAAAAGAATTAATTCCTATATGTGTTAACATGCTGCCCGCACAAATGACTGGCTTGACTCAAAACAACTAACACCCCTTGCTAATTTGTTACAAATTAGATTTATAGAATTCAATAGATAAGAAGATTAAGCCTGGCCAGTGTTAACATTCGGTAGTTTGATGCCGAGGGGCTGGAATTGGACTGAAGCTGGTCTTCCACCTTTTATACCTGCAGATCGTAATGATGACAGTTGTCGATATCAACGCAAGCGCTGCGTATCCGACAATTATCCCATGGTTATTATGTTTGACTTCGCTTGCAAGGTGCGTCGTTTTGGAGATTTGGGATAACTCTTGCTGAACTAATTCTAGTTCATGTACTGTTGGCTTGATTTGTTTTGCGCTGAAGTTCATACTGTCATACTGTTTTATCCAACCAATTACGGGATTAAAGTTCGTTGGTGAAGCTTGTAGAGACGTGATAATTTGTTGACGACCTTGTATGGTAATGAGGTAATTTTTTATGACACAGTCAGGGCGCATGGTTATTAACCCGCTGGTTTCTAATGTAATGTGTATAATGTCATTACCGCATACTGCATTCAACTTGATAGTATCTGATGTGGAAAACACAAATTGATTTGGACGATTTAGCTGCTGCAATACTGTGGTATCTTCCAGCTTACGGAAGACGCATCTTGGATCAGTTTGATCATTTAGTAGATCAATTTCACATTTGTTGATCATTGGGCTACGAGTTGCTTGATATGTTGCTGGCATGCCTGGACAGATTAGTTCGTCGTCACGCAATTTCCAGCAAGTGTTAATTTCATGTTGTGACATTGGAAAGAATTCGTCATGATGTAAACTAATAGCGAGAAATTCTGTTGAGGTTTCTACAGCTAAAAGTGTTTTATTTATCGTTGCTACAATTGGAGCAATGTGTAAGAGCTGGTACTCTTGTGGATCAGTAAGGGGTAGATTGATGGTGAATATTACGTGGTTCTCTGCGATAATTTCATTGACCTTGATGAGTTTGTATACTTCTAATAAGTTGTTTTGATGAATTGGTAACTGCAAGTTTGCTGGTAAATGAGCCTTTATCTTCCTGATTTCTTCATTGAGTTGTTGAGGAGTGAGTAACAAAGGATTAATTTTGTCGTGATTGCTATCAATTAGAACGTCCATGATTGCCGAGTGTATGCGTTGTACATTGTTGGTGACAATGAGCATTTGCACGGAAAGCATGAGTATGCGTTGTTCGACCTTAACATTGTGGAGTTGATTGCTAGTTTCGCCAAATTTATCCTGTACGTCCAGCTGATACCTTTTGATAATGTTGATGGTGGAATTAACTAGTGAGGTTTGATTCCTTAGTAGCCTGTCTAAATATTCATCATTTCTTTCAAGCTCCTTAATTGTTTTTGACATTTGTGTTTCGTAGTTAGAGTCTAAAACGCCAAATAGTGAATTGGAAATATTTCCAACTATGTCGATTGCCCCTCTTTTCTTTCTTTTGACAGTGAATAAATTGAATTCTGTCTGCAAGTCTTTTTTTTTACATGATCAAAGTAGTCCAGCAGATTCTTACATGTCACCTTGTTCAGCGTATTGTTGCATAGATACTGAAGCATTGTTGTTCCATCAGTCAAAATAGTTAACACATATAAGAATTAATTCTTTTTCTTACTGCAAAGGGAAATAATATTACCTTTGTATTTTTGCTTATTTGTAAAAGCAAGTAAGAGTCATTAAACCCTGACTAAATTTTGCATACGCAGTTGGCTTAAAGTTTCTTTTAGTTTCAAGGTTTATTTATTATTAATTAAATAAATGGCATTGAACTTAAAATAGTAATTTAATACATCAGCGACAAAAGTCATGGAACTCATAACACTAGCCTTTTGCTGGTTTAAATTATTTTGCATGAATTGCAATTTATTTTTGTTTTTTGTTTTTTGTTTTTTTAACTGTAATTAGAGTATTTTTCAATTACACTGTATGTATTTTTTTGTTTATATTTTTAAGTTGTAAATTTTGCAAAATATTATTATATAAGAAAAGGTAAAATACAAAATAAATTAATCTAGAAAAAGATTCACAAGCAAAGACACGCATTTTTATTATTATCGAATCCTGGTTCAAGTGTCGGCGATTCATTTTCACGTAACCTTTAAAGATAAACAAGAGTCCTGGTTCAAGTGCCGGCGACTCACATTAGTGTTAATTACAAGCATTAACATTTGGTGACCCCGACGTGATGAACTTGGTTATGTTTATTTGATTTGCCATGGCTACAGGAAAAAGCAACAATGTTAATATGGTAAGCAGCAAGGTTGAGTTTTAGGCGTGAATGTTTTGTTGGAGGTGCTTCGCCGGTTAGTGTCTCTGATGCCTTAACTTTTTTCGCTGGACATATTATGGGCAACGATGCCACTTGTGCTATTTCTTCAGATTGCTCTTGTGCTTCGTTAATTTCCGGAAATAGTGGAGCCAATCTGTGGATAGGTCGTTTGAAGGTTCCTCTTTGAGTTTTTACATCGCACACCCTTACCAAGCTATCATCGCCCTTATATACCTTTATTATTCGCCCCAAGGGCCATTGTAGCACTGGAATATTATCTTCCTTAATTATTACCAACGTGTTTGGGTGAATCTTGCTGATTGCGCTCTTCCATTTATGCCGCTGTTGTAATTCGTTAAGGTATTCCTTGGACCATCGTTGCCAAAAATTATGTTTGAGTTGTGACACGAGTTGCCATCTGGTTTGTAAACTTCCTTTAGGAGATTGTGACCGAACATCAACGCTTGAGGTTAATTCTTCACCAATCAGAAAATGCCCTGGAGTAATAGCATTTAGATCGTTGGCATCTGATGAGTTTGGAATGAGAGGTCGAGAGTTGAGCATGGCTTCAATTTCGATCACTACAGTTTCTAGTTCTTAGTATGTAAGTGATGCCATTGAGAAATTTTTCATTAACATGTGCTTTGCTGACTTTACTGCTGCCTCCCACAGTCCTCCAAAATGGGGTGACCTTGGAGGGATGAACTGAAAATCGATTTCCTTTATGCTGCATGCCTCAATGATCGATTCCTGTGCTGGTTTTGCATGAATGACGCTATTAATTAAGCTCACTTAGTTGATTTCGGGCACCAACAAAATTTGTTGCGTTGTCGCAATACAGTGTTTTACAATGGCATCTTCTCGCTATGAACCTCTTCAGTGCCCCTATAAATGCTTCTGTTGTCAAGTCAGTGACCAATTCTAAGTGCACTGCCTTAGTGGCAAAGCAGCAAAACACCGCAAGGTACGCCTTTTGAGGTCGTTTTCCTCTCGTTTTGAAATGTACAAAAAATGGGCCGCAATAGTCCACTCCCGAATTCAGGAATGGCCGAGCTGGTTGCACTCGATGATTTGGAAGATTTCCCATTATTTGATTATACATACTTGGCCTTGCCCTTGTGCATCGTACACACCGTTGAACAATTGCTCTTGTTAAGCTTTTCCCTTTTATGGGCCAAAATCGCTGTCTTACTTGTGCTAGCAAGGCTTGAGGGCCACAATGATAGTGTTCTTTATGTATTTTTTCTATCAGGAGTTTCACAAGTGGATCTTGGCTTGGTAGTATCATTTGATGGATTGCATCGAATTGCTGTGTTGAGGAGCTCAGTCGTCCACCTATTCTAATTATACCTTCTTCATCCAAAAATGGAGTTAGTGAGCTTAGCGGATTCGTCTTTGGTACATATTTATCTTTAATAAGTGTCCTTCTGAGGTCATCGAAGTCGGATGTTTGTATTTGTCGTACAATTAGCTTGAGCGCTGCATCGAGTTCCATTGGAGAAAGCTGAATATGTTCTGCTCGAGATTCCTTTGGCCGCCTAGTGTTTCTAGAGAATCGCAACATATATGCGATGACCCTTTGTACATGTGTAAAAGAATTTTTCGACGGTATTGTGTAAATCCAAGCATTTCATTGGACTGAATGTTGAGTTGTTAGAACAGTTGCTGTATAGTTGAGGTCAGTTGTTGATTCCCGTTTGATGGGACTTGACCACAGCGATTTGGGATTGTAGAGGAATAATGGCCCGTACAACCACATGGTACAAGAAGATAACTCACGAGGTTTGATGCCTCTCGATAAGATGTCCGCAGGATTTTGTTTAGATGGGACATGTCGCCATTGGTCTGGAATCGTTAATCGAAGAATTTTTACAATGCGATGGGCTACGTATATCGGTAACTTTCCTGGATGATTGCTTAGCCAGCCAAGCACGATCTGGGAGTCAGACCAGCAGAAGGATTTTTTGTTCTGCCAGCCCAGATCAGCCTTCACTCTTGTCGTAAGTTCAGCTGCCAAAAGTGCTGCGCATAACTCTAGACGAGGTATTGTTTGTGGTTTTACGGGTGCTACGCGCGATTTTGAGCATAGAAGATTGACCTTTACTGTTTTGTCTTTTTGTACTATTCTGATATATACTGCTGCACCATAAGCCTTTTCTGATGCGTCCGCAAAGGCATGTAGTTCAACGTTTGTGTCTGCTTGATTGGTAAATACATACCTTGGAAATCTTACGTTATTCAATTCTATTAGATCTTCCCTATAGGTTGTCCATTCCTTTTTGACTGCCGTAGGAAGATTCTCATCCCACTCAAGTTTCATTTGCCATGTTTTTTGAAGTTGAATTTTTCCGGTTACCACCACAGGACCAATCAAGCCTAAGGGATCATATATGTGTGCCAAGTCGGAGCTCATGGTCCGTTTTGTTGTATTTTTGTGTTGTTGAGCATTGACCTTAATACAAAATACATCTGATTTCGGGAGCCACAAAAGTCCTAATGTTTTGGTTGATTGTGTTTTTTTTGATTCAAAGTTGAGATTAACTTCTTGATCTTCGGCTGCAATTTCATGTAATAATCGTTTATGGTTTGAACACCACTTCTTGAGTTTCATGCCAGCTGTGGCCAAAATGGTTATCAATTGCTGTTGTTTTATTAACGCTTCATGAATTGTATCAGCTCCCATTAAACCATCATCAACATAAAAATCTCTTCGCAGAGACAATGCTCCATGTGGATATTGTTCCTGGTAATCATCTGCCAGCTTGACAAGACAGCGTGTTGCTAGGTAAGGCGCAGCCCTGGTGCCGTATGTTACTGTGTTCAGTTGATATACGTTGATTGGCTGACTTTCATTTTCTCGCCACAGTATTAGCTGTAAGTTTCTATCTTCCTTGTTAATCCATATTTGTCGATACATTTTTTCAACGTCGGTCTTAATTACATACTTGTACATTCGAAATCGTAACAAGATTGCAAAGAGTTCACTCTGAACCGTAGGACCACTATGCATTATGTCGTTCAGAGATAGCCCCGATGATTTATGTGCTGAAGCGTCAAACACGACCCTTAATTTGGTTGATGAACTATCTGGTCGTAGTACACAATGGTGTGGTATGAAGTAATAAGGAGAGCTAAGTGTTGGATTGGTTTTGAGGCGCCCTTCGATGGAGTTAAACCTTTTGTATGCTATTCCTTTTGACTCTGCCAGCGTTGATGGATGATTGTTTAATGGAAGTTTTACCACAAATCTTCCATCTGCCGCTCGAAATGTTGAATTAAGAAAGTGTGATTCACAATGCAGTTCGTCTTCGGTCAACTTTGTTGTACTATCTGATGGTTCCTCAACCTCCCAAAATTTTGCAACTGCTTCTTCTAATTCCTTTGTTGTGCATATTCCGCAGACCTTGCTACTGATTGATGGTGATTCGACCCTTCCAGATATTACCCATCCAAGGACGGTATTTTGTAGTACTGGAAAATTGTCTCCCAATCTGAATTGGCCATCCATGAGTAGGTCAAAAATGATTTCTGCTCCTAGCAAGCAGTCAATTCGACCTGGCTTATTGAATTCTGGATCAGCTAATTGAATATTCTGCGGGATTCCCCAGGATTCAATGTTTAAATGATGAATCGGCTGATCGGAGACAATTTTCGGCAGGATGTGGGCGTCTACTTCAGCAACATAACTATTTATTGTTGATTGGAACTGAATGCTTGTCTGATGGCGCATCTTGGTTTTGTTAACTCCGATACCTTCGACGCTCACGCATGTTTGTCTGGATCTACCGCCAAGGGATTTCCATAGGCGGTCCGTTATTAGGTTTACTTGAGAACAGGAATCCAGAATGGCTCGACATTGTATTAACTGTCCAGTTACAGATGATAGTTGAATGACTGCCGTTCCTAATAACACATAATAGGGATCCTTATTGGAGTGATTGGTTAATAAGCTAACCTTATTAGACGTGTGGTCATGAGCCACTTCTACCTTTTTAAGAGCTGGCGGATGGCAGCCTTGTTGTTTAATATCTTCGCCTTGGGATTGTGTAGTAGGGTGTTATGGGTTGTAGTGCATCTACTACAATATCGTGAAGTGCATTCCTTGACTCGATGTCCTGGCTTCAGGCAGTTAACACAGAGATTTAAGTCCTTCACCCATTTCCATCGTTGGTTTAATTCGGCATTGATGAATTTTCTACAAGCGTAAATTTTATGAGCCTCCCTGTTACATATTTTACAAGTTTTATTTGGTTCTGATGCTGTCACCGAGGCGCAAATTCGTGATGTTACCCGTTCTAATTTTCCCCGTGTCTCCCAGGATTGAAATCTGCGCTCTAGAAAATTTAATAGTTCATCAATAGCGACCAATCGCCTGTTGTTGGTCAGACTTTGCTCGAAGGCAGTTTGGGTATCTTGATCCAATTTCTGTAATACAATATGGACCAGAATGTTTTTACATCGCACACCCTTACCTCGCCCTTATATACCTTTATTATTCGTCCCAAGGGCCATTGTAGCACTGGAATATTATCTTCCTTAATTATTACCAACGTGTTTGGGTGAATCTTGCTGATTGCGCTCTTCCATTTATGCCGCTGTTGTAATTCGTTAAGGTATTCCTTGGACCATCGTTGCCAAAAATTATGTTTGAGTTGTGACACGAGTTGCCATCTGGTTTGTAAACTTCCTTTAGGAGATTGTGACCGAACATCAACGCTTGAGGTTAATTCTTCACCAATCAGAAAATGCCCTGGAGTAATAGCATTTAGATCGTTGGCATCTGATGAGTTTGGAATGAGAGGTCGAGAGTTGAGCATGGCTTCAATTTCGATCACTACAGTTTCTAGTTCTTCGTATGTAAGTGATGCCATTGAGACATTTTTTTTTTTGTTTTGATTGTGAATCTTTTTCTAGATTAATTTATTTTGTATTTTACCTTTTCTTATATAGTAATATTTTGCAAAATTTACAACTTTAAAATATAAACAAAAAAATACATACAGTGTAATTGAAAAATACTCTAATTACAGTTAAACAAACAAAAAACAAAAATAAATTGCAATTCATGCAAAATAATTTAAACTAGCAAAAGGCGAGTGTTATGAGTTCCATGACTTTTGTCGCTGATGTATTAAATTACTATTTTAAGTTCAATGCCGTTTATTTAATTAATAATAAATAAACCTTGAAACTAAAAGAAAGTTTAAGCCAACTGCGTATGCAAAATTTAGTCAGGGTTTAATGACTCTTACTTGCTTTTACAAATAAGCAAAAATACAAAGGTAATATTATTTCCCTTTGCAGTAAGAAAAAGAATTAATTCTTATATGTGTTAACAGTCGTTAATGTGCTAAATTATCTCATCGTTTAGCTCCTGAATTATTTTTGGCTTACTGACATACACTTTTTCTTTTAAATATCCTAAAGAAAGAAGTCCAAAGTTGTCAAATCACAGATCGTTGCACCCGATTAACATCGCCACGACGTGAGTTAATACCATCATTGAATTTCTCGCGCGAAAGTGCCATTGATTCGTGGGCTGCGTGGCACCATGCTGTTAGAACCATATATCGTCCAGGTCTAAATCCTCAATTTCTGGCCACAAGAAGCCCGTTATCATCTCGCAAAAGCGAACACCATTCACGGTAACTACTTGGCCAACCTCGTTTTCGAAGAAGTACGCCGCCAGTCATTAGACCGCGTCAAACAGTCCCTTGTGGATTCTCATTTGGCCAAATGAGGCAATTTGACTTGTTAGCGAATACACTGAGGTTAAAGTGTGCCTCGTCACTGAAAGTGTTTTTTCCCCCATTCACACACATTCGCGAAATGTTTTCCGGAGAACGAACTTGCACAGGTATTTTGACATTTCCTAGAGACCCGGTTTGCTGATATTTTCGCACTATTCTCCCGATTATGAACATATTTGATCGATTATGCTGAGCACGAAAATCACAAAGTTTACGAAATACATTTTGATTTGAACGCATATTTTTGTAAAAGGCTTCAACAATCTTAACGTGCAACTCAATAAGTACCTCTACATGGTAGAATTTGTCAAACAAATATCAAATTAAGTTGGGAAAAAACTTGACGTTAAGGTGTGACTCACAATTAACATCGTGCATTATAGTTGCACCACCCTTTAGTATTGTAAAATTATAACTTAAGTTTTATTGCAAGAGACATTGAAAGACAGTGTATGCCTAACTTGTTTTGCAGCACGTGTAGAACAAAATTATAAAAATTGAATGGTATTTTTCTTCGACAAATCCTACGTATTTCATGTGTATAAAAAATAAAAAACAGCACAAGTAGTTGCGACTATAAGACTCAGTCGTATTTTCCTCTCATGTAAAGACAATGACAATCGCCCTAATTCTAGTTGTCAACACCGACAATTAACGATGTTGTCTAGTGTTGCCTACTTCAATTTGTCATTCCAGTTGTCGTTATCGGAAATTGCCGTTCTCTATCAATATGAGTTTGGCATTCTATAATAAAATGTGTTGGAGATATTATGTTGAGTCGGCACCGATTTTGTCGTCGCAATTTTAGATAACGACTATGGAAAAAATTAAAGTAACAAATGCAAACCAGTTGATGCCTTTTGTGTTGCGCAGACAGCGAATTTGATATCAGGATCACGAATTCGGTTCTCAAAAGTCTCCGCTTTAAAATGATCCAAAAACGAGTGAGTTTCTCCTGTAGAGTCTCATTGGGTCTCTGTTCTCTGCCTCTTAGCTTCATTCTGTGGATCTCCCTCTTATGCTCTCCACCATACTTACGTCGCAGAGCCGCCATAATGTCCTCATAGTTATTTGTTGATGTAGTGGGCATAGTTTCCAGGACTTGTAAGGCAGCGCCTTTTAATGCCAAGATTAACTCAGTGCATTTCTCCTCCGCGACCCATGCATTTCTGTTGGCTACAGTTTCAAATTGATACTGAAAAATGTTGAAAGGCGTGTTGCCATCAAAGGTGGGCGCTCTTGCTCTACTCGCACCTTTCGGAATAACTCGCATCCGCCCCTCCTGCAGTTGAAGATTACGTACCCTTGCTTCCAGGCTGTGTAGCTTCTGATCAACACCATTCTCCAGCATATCAAACTTCTCATGAACATCTTTTTCTAGCACATCAAATTTTCTATTGACGCCGTGAACTTCTCTCTCTATGCCAGTCAATTTATCTTTAATGATGTTAACCCTCACGTTCACGGCCTCAGATATCCATCAGGTTTTAATTTGTTGCTTTCAGCATCTCTTTTGTAGCACCAGAGCTTTCTTCCATTTTCTGCAACATCATTTCCTTGACAGACTGCATCGTTTCATTATTGGCCTTAGAGCTTTCTTCCAATTTCTGGAACATCATTTCATTATTGGCCTTAGAGCTTTCTTCCATTTTCTGGAACATCATTTCATTATTCTGGATAGACTGCATAATCACGGCAAGCTTGTAGCTGAACGTGTAGTCATCTCCGGTTCTTTTTCTTCGAACGCATGGGTATTGATGTCCAGGCCAAGCCAAATAAACTCCCCCGCTAGCCTCTTCTGCAGCTCTGCTTTGTTACAAGCTGCGGGCAGGTCCAGTTTGGTCAACTCTTGTTTTAGCTGTTTCACCTTAAGCTTGTCAAACTTCATTTTGCAATCCCACTTCTAACAACAATTGTTACATTTTTACCTCTTTAAAAACGTTTTCCGTGGATTCTTTAATTGCAATGAAATTAATGCACACTACTTCGATGATGTGTGCCGCTTATATACTTATATTTAATGATCATTTCTCGAACAACCATCATGTTTGTATTAGCTGAGCACACAAATCGTACACTTAAATTAAACGTGAACACAAGACATACGCACATATGTATATACATACACGCTCCAATCAGACGTACTCAATATACAACAACAAGAATAATCATGAGTTTATTCGTTGTTTCAATCACTTAGCAGCGGTGCGTTTCCTATGTAAATGCCTGACATGTAAATGAAAAAACGTTTTTTTGTGTTGTTTTTATTGGAAATAAATGTCTTTTTTATCTATTTTGTCATATTTTATATATATTATATTATAATTCATCCGAATCACTATCGTTGTTATTGTGGCAATTGTAGCATTTAGTAATTGTTATGGCGTGCTCATCGCATATCGGCGTGCTACATATGCTGCAATTTTTTCTAGTTTTTCTTCTGCGCTTATTTGGAAGAAGGTTGCACATGTAGCACACGCCCGTATGTGCTTTTCTGCCCCTTTGTCGTGCTGATGGAGTTATTGACGGACCTGCAGCACAAAGCACACTCTCCAACGGCCTTCCGATGATGCTTTCAATTGCATTTTTTGTTGAAAATTGGCGCACGCTTTGCACATTTGAAATTCTATTTTCTATAACAGGAATGCACAGGTTTTCTGCCAGTTGACGCAGGAAATTCTTCCTGCGCGTCGTGATGTATCGTGCAGTTGGATTATTTCCATAATATATGATGTGTGATGCAAATGCGCTCACATCAATGATGTTATAGAAAAATGCCATCGGCCATCTTCTTGTTTGTCGCTGGGTCGTGTATTCTTGGAGCGTTTGGTCCATAACGCCCACCCCACCTTTTGTTTGGTTGTAAAAATTGATAATTTCTGGTTTCCCATTCTCGTCAATTTGTGCATCATCATGCATACTAGAAAGAAGGATGACCGAGTTGGACTTCCGCTGCTTATATGAGAGCAGTGTTACGTTGCCGTGGAAGCCAAATAAACTTGAACCAACGTCTTTTTTTTGTCTTCTTTCATATCCGCAGGGATGTAAGCTTTGTTGCGGCGGAGTGTACCCACAATGCTGAGCTTTTCTACTTTTAGTTGCCTAGCCAACGGCAGCGTCGTAAAAAAATTATCCATGGTGATATTTCGTCCGCTACCGTAGTATGGCCCAACTAAATCTCTCACCACTCTTTCGCCAACACCAACTTCACGACCAGTTTCTTGTTTGTAAGTATATATTTGGCCATGAAGTGGATATGAGTTTTTGGCATCGCAAATCCACCATACTTTTATACCATATTTTGCTGGCTTCGAGGGTATATATTGTGTGAATTTGGTTCTACCACGGTATGGATATAATTGTTCATCAATGGTCAAATATTCTGATGGCACATAATATCTGGAAAGATTTGCATTGAGCATTATCCAAATATCGCGAATTGGCGCCGCTTTGTCTTGACGCTGCCGCTCTACCCGTGTTCTGGGGTCGTCAAACCGCATAAAACGCAGCAAATCGAAAAACATGTTTATTCCCATGGTGGCGCGAAATATTGGGTGAGCCTGTGACGTCCACAAATCTCTTAAGTTTTCGTCATTGGAATAATTTGTGCCAGCCATCAACATCATTCCAATGAACGCATACATTTCGTTGATTGTCGTGTCTTTCCACTTAAACTGACGTCTATTGGGATTCGCTTCATTGTACGCATTATATGTGGCATGGGCTTTTCTATTTGTGTGGCGCACTATTATATCTACCATTTCCACTGTGAGGTATGATTTGAAACACTGCAAAGGCGTCATATTTTCAGTAATCCGCGCTGGACCACAGCGGTTTCTGAATATATTGTGGTTTCTCACTTGTTGGCAACTACGTGGTGTTCGCTGCCATTGTGTGCCGTCACGTGCAGTCATGTAGTCTGCTGGGTTTGTTGTTGGTGCATCTTCTTGCATATCATCATCTTCACTTTCGTCATCAAAGAAAATTTCCTCTGGTGCGTCAATAGCAGCTGCAATTTCGTTTGCGTTGTCAACATTCAAATCTTCATTCTCTGATTCCGAAACTTCGCCAGTATAGGACACATTTCCATCATGTTGGTCTTCCACAGGTTCCACTTCAAGGTCCTTATCTTGAGTCACTTCCTCAAATAATCGTTGAATATATGTGCTTCTTGCTTCATCACTCAAATTCTAGTATTCCCTTGTAGACAAATATCGGTCGTTGCGGCTCATTTTTCACCAACTTCACTGTTCAAATATTCAACACAGAATGACGAAGCAAATGAAATATTTCAATTTTACGACACAAATGAACATCTGCTATCTAATTCAAAAGCAATTATGCAAGTAGGTACGGAAAATAAGCAAAATAAGCAAATAAACAACCCTTACATAAAACCAGTTTCTGCCTACTTGTGTCGCTTTAGGTACTTATATACGAACAGAAACCAGTTTTTTTTTCCAAATATCAAATTTGTACAGTTGAGAACGCAAAATATAATCAACAACAAAAATATTTACAGGAAAATATTATTTTATTTCAATAAACGCAAAACAACCCATTTCGGGTACCCGGGTACCTGGTTATGAAATTAAAAGGGTTTTGCTGGTTATGAATCGTACGTTTAAGGCATAAGTATGTGATTGCTCGTTAATGCAAGAATATCGTTAAGTTGAATATATTTCTGTCACACTCGAGCTTAAGATTATGAACATAAAAAGAAAAACCAATAAAGTAAGAAAAGCGGCGTCAGTCGATATACAGCAAGAGAAGCGAATTGACGTTTTTTTAATCAAGCGGTCATCTCCTACAATATGTAACTTGATAAATTTTAAATATTTATACACATATTATGTACATATGTAAACATATTACTAATATCAGCCATGTATTTCATTTCAGGTTGAAGTGTTTGATGTTTTGTTTGTAAGAGAACAAGAAAAAAGACTCGTCGTTCACTGCATGTCATGCGCCCGCAAACTAGCTCATAATTTGGAGGGAATAATATGCTTGGAAGAATATCGATTATCAGAACTTTGTCAAATATACGATGCTTTTACACTTCACCAAACCCACTCACTGCCTCAAACTACAGCATGATGCACATTATACAGTAACGCATCGATTTGGTGTTAATAGCAATATATATATATATATATATATATATATATATATATATATATATATATATATATATATATATATATATATATATATATATATATATATATATATGTATATATATATATATATATATATATATATATATATATATATATATATATATATATATATGTATATATATATATATATATACATATATATATATATATATATATATATATATATATATATATATGTGTGTGTGTGTGTGTTTATTTATTTATATATGTATATAAATACTTATAACTTTCTATATACATTTATAATTTTCTAATAATACTTATACAAAGAACTTCATTGTAATTATTATAATAAAATACACGAATAGTACAATTGATGTTTAACTAAACCTAAATGTGGGTTTGCCGGCTGCGGAGTTGACTGAACTGTTTTTTTTACATATGTGATTTTAAAGGGTGGTCCAACCAAAACGCACGATGATAATCGCAAATAAAACAAAAAGTTTTCATAGAATTACCTTAATATTTGTTATTATGATAGAAGGATCTATGACAAGTATGTGTAAAATAAAATATCGGCTAAATGCTGGCAACGGCTTCGGTGGATTACCTCTATCCGATGGACCATATTTTCAATGACTGAGACATAATTAAAGTTCAATGTCGTTAATGTGCTAAATTATCTCATCGTTTAGCTCCTGAATTGTTTTTGGCTTACTGGCATACACCTTTTTCTTTTAAATATCCTAAAGAAAGAAGTCCAAAGGTGTCAAATCACAGATCGTTGCACCCGATTAACATCGCCACGACGTGAGTTAATACGGTCATTGAATTTCTCGCGCGAAAGTGCCATTGATTCGTGGGCTGCGTGGCACCATGCTGTTAGAACCATATATCGTCCAGGTCTAAATCCTCAATTTCTGGCCACAAGAAGCCCGTTATCATCTCGCAAAAGCGAACACCATTCACGGTAACTACTTGGCCAACCTCGTTTTCGAAGAAGTACGCCGCCAGTCATTAGACCGCGTCAAACAGTCACTCGTGGATTCTCATTTGGCCAAATGAGGCAATTTGACTTGTTAGCGAATACACTGAGGTTAAAGTGTGCCTCGTCACTGAAAGTGTTTTTTTTTTCTCTGCTAAGTCCCCCATTCACACACATTCGCCAAATGTTTTCCGGAGAACGAACTTGCACAGGTATTTTGACATTTCCTAGAGACCCGGTTTGCTGATATTTTCGCACTATTCTCCCGATTATGGACATATTTGATCGATTATGCTGAGCAAGAAAATCACGAAGTTTACGAAATGCATTTTGATTTGAACGCATATTTTTGTAAAAGGCATCCACAATCTTAACGCGCAGCTCAATAAGTACCTCTACATGGTAGAATTTGTCAAACAAATATCAAATTAAGTTGGGAAAAAACTTGACGTTAAGGTGTGACTCACAATTAACATCGTGCATTATAGTTGCACCACCCTTTATTATTGTAAAATTATAACTTAAGTTTTATTGCAAGAGACATTGAAAGACAGTGTATGCCTAACTTCTTTTGCAGCACGTGTAGAACAAAATTATAAAAATTGAATGGTATTTTTCTTCGACAAATCCTACGCATTTCGTGTGTATAAAAAATAAAAAACAGCACAAGTAGTTGCTGACTATAAGACTCAGTCGTATTTCCCTCTCATGTAAAGACAATGACAATCGCCCTAATTCTAGTTGTCAACACCGACAATTAACGATGTTGTCTAGTGTTGCCTACTTCAATTTGTCATTCCAGTTGTCGTTATCGGAAATTGCCGTTCTCTATCAATATGAGTTTGGCATTCTATAATAAAATGTGTTGGAGATATTGTGTTGAGTCGGCACCGATTTTGTCGTCGCAATTTTAGATAACGACTATGGAAAAAATTAAAGTAACAAATGCAAACCAGTTGATGCCTTTTGTGTTGCGCAGACAGCGAATTTGATATCAGGATCACGAATTCGGTTATCAAAAGTCTCCGCTTTAAAATGATCCAAAAACGAGTGAGTTTCTCCTGTAGAGTCTCATTGGGTCTCTGTTCTCTGCCTCTTAGCTTCATTCTGTGGATCTCCCTCTTATGCTCTCCACCATACTTACGTCGCAGAGCCGCCATAATGTCCTCATAGTTATTTGTTGATGTAGCGGGCATAGTTTCCAGGACTTGTAAGGCAGCGCCTTTTAATGCCAAGATTAACTCAGTGCATTTCTCCTCCGCGACCCATGCATTTCTGTTGGCTACAGTTTCAAATTGATACTGAAAAATGTTGAAAGGAGTGCTGCCATCAAAGCAGCACTCCTTGCGCTCTTGCTCTACTCGCACCTTCCGGAATAACTCGCATCCGCCCCTCCTGCAGTTGAAGATTACGTACCCTTGCTTCCAGGCTGTGTAGCTTATGATCGACACCATTCTCCAGCATATCAAACTTCTCATGAACATCTTTTTCTAGCATATCAAATTTTCTATTGACGCCGTGAACTTCTCTCTCCATGCCAGTCAATTTATCTTTAATGATGTTAACCCTCACGTTCACGGCCTCAGATATCCATCAGGTTTTAATTTGTTGCTTTCAGCATCTCTTTTGTAGCACCAGAGCTTTCTTCCATTTTCTGCAACATCATTTCCTTGACAGACTGCATCGTTTCATTATTGGCCTTAGAGCTTTCTTCCAATTTCTGGAACATCATTTCATTATTGGCCTTAGAGCTTTCTTCCATTTTCTGGAACATCATTTCATTATTCTGGATAGACTGCATAATCACGGCAAGCTTGTAGCTGAACGTTATATATTTTAATGATCATTTCACGAACAACCATCATGTTTGTATTAGCTGAGCATACCAATCAGACACTTAAATTAAACGTGAACACAAGACATACGCACATATGTACACGCTCCAATCAGACGTACTCAATATACAACAACAAGAATAATCATGAGTGTATTCGTTGTTTCAATCACTTAGCAGCGGTGCGTATTTAACATGTGTGTTTTTGTGTACATTCAACCACCGCTTTATTAAACAACGTGTATCTACGTATGCATGTATGTATAGTTGTTATATGTTCATTTGCAATTAATAATAAAAGCAAATAAGAATTCATTCAGTATATTCTAGAATAATTACAATAGGACTGTTCACAACAAAATTTGTAACACTGCCGCCCGATTAAGCCTGTTCAGGTCAGAACCACTGCTTCCGTATTTTGCGAGCCGCTCTAATTGTAACACCTTCATTTTAGATCGGAGCTATTGTGTTCTGTAGCCTATATACAACATCGTTCAATCTCTTTATCACCTTGTATGGTCCATCCCAATGTGTTTGTAGTTTGGGAGACAGTCCTTTCTTCCTCTGTGGGTTAAACAGTAGAACCAGTTGTCCCTCGCGGCATCCATCAGAATTTGCAGCTCCATCGTACCTGGCTTTCATTTTATCGCTGACCGCTCAGATTCCGTTACGTACGAATTCTTGCAGGTCGTGCATGTGCTGTCTCTCCTGCGAAGCAATCCCAGTTTCCTAATTCTTTGGTGTAGCTTTAATGCCGAATTCTAAGTCACCAGGCAATCTCAGCCCCGTCCCAAAGATGATTTTCGCTGGTGTTCTAGATGTTGAATCATGCACAGCCCACCTATATGCCAATAGGAATTTTTGAATGTGCTCATCCCAGTCCCTCTGATTCTCGCTCACTACTTTCCGCAAGTAGTCCTCTAATGTGCGGTTAAATCTTTCAACCATACCGCCAGATTGCAGATGAGCGGTGTTGTCCTAGTTTTTCTTATGCCATACAGCTCGCACATTTCCTTGAAAACGGCAGACTCAAAGTTTCTACCTTGATCGAAGTGCAACTCCATCGGAACACCATATCGGCACACCCAGTTAATGAAGAAAACTTTTACCACAGTTTGAGCTTCCTGGTTTTGTTAACGCCAAAATGACCTCCACTTGGACCATTATGGAACTCTCGCAAAAACGTCCGGTATCTTGGACGATGGTACGACTATAAAGTTGAAAGTTGTTTTGCCATCCGCACTTTCCCATTTACGGTACAAGCACCCGTTTACCAGCTGTAAGCTGTTCCATTGCACCCAATAAGCCTTAGCAAGTGGGCTCTCAGCCGCCATTTCATAGCGTGCAGGCCGGCTATCACTCTCCTTAGCTGCCATTATTTTTCCGAGCACCAAATCATTTTTCTGCGCTGTTGGTCAGTCTTCGTGAGAGTCTATCTGCGTCAGCCGAACATCAATGACAAACTCTTTCTGTTCGGCCTTAACGCAATGTCTGCATTCTACGCTGCACGGTCGTCTCGAGAGGGCATTTTCGTTATTGTGTTTTGCCCCTCTTCTATGCCGTTCAATCCATCGCGCCAACTGCCCCTCCGGGTTTTTTGAACTGCACCAGCCACCTAAGCGCAGAATGATCAGTCCGCAACGAAAAATTTTGCCCATACAGGTACTTGTGATAATGTTTTATGCATTCTAACACCGCCAGGAGCTCACGACGTGTCACGCAGGAATTTCTCTCAGGTTTTGAAAGTATTCGGCTATAATAGCCTATTACTTTTTCGACTCCATCCACCACCTGGAATAGTACCCCTTCTATACCGAAGCCACTTGCGTCGGTATCTAGCAAAAATCTTCCTCCAGCAACCGGGTATGCCAGAACTGGTGCCGTGCACAATAACTCCTTCAGCTTTTAAAATGCCCGTACCAGCTATAGGTCAAATGGAAATTTTTCTGTGCGAAGTTAATAACTACTACAAAAACATGGTATTCAAACCGAAGCCTGTAAAATTCCACAAGCAAGTTTAACCCTATTTAAAAAAAAATTAAGTTTAACCCATTAATGACCAATAATTAACCCTTTTTCAACAATTAAAGCAAACATAATACATTGAACTGATTATTTTATTATATTATAACATTTAGAAATTGCTTAAATCTATTTCATTTTGTAAATTTAAATCAAAAAGGTTATTGGTGCGGATGTTTTTGCGGGCGTGATGCAACCGATCGCCTTTGTATATTTTGTGTCGCGATTTAGAAGCTTCTTCTCCAAGAAAGTAAGTAAGTAAGTAATGAAATGGGGTTTGGCCCAGGATAGCCTTTTGCACTGCGACCATTGCTGATCTATTGTGCTTCCTCTGTCCTTAACAGTTTAATACGTTCCCAAATAGGATCAGCTCCTTCAGTGGGAGCATTAGCAGATCCTCTTCACTCAGCGTATATGCATGTAGAGTCCTGTGTCTCCTGTGGCACAATGCCCCACAATTTGTTATCAAGTGTTCCATCGACTCCTCATCTTCACCGCAAAATCTGCAGATGTCCGTGTCAGATAAGCCCATTCTGTATAGGTGGGCTTTGCAGGTGTAATGGCCTGTGAGCGCCCCTACCAGCGTCCGTAGGCTTTTCCTGTCCAGTCTTAGAGCCAGATCCGCCCTCCCAGCGTCAAAGCTTAGGAATTTCTTGGAGTGACATAATCCATTGATGTCATTCCAATGTTGTGCAATCCTGGACGATGTCCATTTCGAAATCTCCCCTTTAAGGAGACTTTTGTTGAAACCAAAAGAAGGGGTGGGTCCAATGAAGTTCCGCTCAGCCCCTCTTCACGCACAGATGTCCGCCATCTCATTCCCGGCATGCCCCTGATGCCCTGTTACCCATATCAGAGTAATCTGATTATGAGTCGCCAGGTCATTGAGCCTGTTTTGACATTCCAGTAATAATCTGGACATGTACGTACAGCCTCTCAGGGCCTTAAGAACCGATTGGCTGTCCGAGAATATCTTAACCCGTATTCCCCTGTGTCCTCTATCGGATAGGATAGGACAGTTTCCAGTATCGCGTAAAGTTCCGCTTGGAAAATTGTCGTATCCTTGCTCAATGTTATAGACCTGTGTGCTCTAGGCCCCACTATTCCCGCCCCAACTCCTTGGAGCGTTTTTGAGCCGTCCGTGTACCACATTTGCGATCCATCTCTTAGCCATCCTGGGTTTGCGCACCATTCTTCTCTTGTGGGGAAGAGGACCTTGTATTTCCTGTCGAAGCAGTATACCGGGTCCATATGGTCGCCCGCCTGAGACATATCAAGTATGTCCCCGATTCCCCTGAGGGATAGCCAGATGATCAGTTAGGTTGCCCGCCCTAAGGTTCTCTTTTCCGTAGATAGAGATTGCCCTTATAGCTGCCTCCTCTTGTATAGCTAGATGGAGCGGTGCAAGGTTCAGAAGAGCTTCCATACCCAACGTTGGGGTTGTTTTCATGGCCCCTGTGACGCATAGGTATGTAAGTCTTTGTAACCTGCACAGTCTCGATATAGGTGTCCGTTGCTCAGTCTTCCTCCACCATACCAGAGCCCCGTACAGTATGGTTGGTCTCACCATCTGGATATCCAGAAGGTCATTTTGGGGCTCAGACCCCAGGATCTACCAAGTAGTTGCCTCGCTGTCCAAAGGCTCCTCGTGGCCTTTCCCAGTACTGACTCGAGGTGCGGTTCCCAAGTGAGTTTCATATCCAAGACGAGACCCAGATATTTTACCCTCTCCTTGGGAACTATCTCGATGCCACCCTTCCAGAGACTGGGTAAATTAATCACCCTTTTCCTGGTAAATGGTACAATGATCGTCTTCGCTGGGTTAACAGATAGCCCTTCCGAAGTGCACCATTCATGCATCTTGTCTAGGGCGTCTTGCATTTGGTCCGTAATCGTCCCTGCATGGTTCCCCCTGATTATTACGGAGATATCGTCCGCATAGCCGATGGTTCTGTGTCCCCTCCGGTTAAGTAGCCCGATCAGGTCATCCACTAATACAGACCATAGAAGGGGAGATAATACTCCGCCCTGTGGGCATCCCTTAACCGCGGTGACTGTGAGATTCGTGGATCCAACTGAGGCCCTAATCGACCTTTGGTTCAGCATGCAGCTGACCCATCGTACTATCACAGGATCAGCTCCTCTAGTAGTGAGTGCTGTTTCCATTGCGAGGAAGTTCGCATTGTCGAAGGCACCCTCAATGTCCATGAATGCACACAGGGCTATTTCCTTCGATTCCATGGCCTTTTCAATATCCCGAACAATATTTTGCAGTGCCGTGGTAGTTGATTTGCCCTTCTGGTAGGCAAATTGGAGCCTATGCAGAGGTCTCATGAAAAGTACCTCCGTCCTGAGGTATTGGTCCAATAGTTTTTCAATCGTCTTCAACATAAAAGATGATAGACTAAGTGGTCTGTAGGACTTGGGAGATTCTGGGGGTCTGTTTCCACTCTTGGGTATGAATATGACCCCTACCGCTCTCCAAGTCCTTGGGACATGTCCTATTGTTAAACTTGATCGAAATATGTTAACCATCTTCCGATAGAGGATGGTACCACCTCTTGACAACAGGGCCGAAAAGATACCATCCGGCCCCGGTGATTTGTAAGGTCTGAAAGAATTTACAGCCCATTTTATCCTCTCAAAGGTCACTATTTTCCTGATGACCTGGTTCGTCGCCCTTCGCTGGGCATGCGGCCATGCCGCTGGAGTTTCAGCGTCCGAAGCTCCAAACCTGCAATCAGGAAAGTGAGTTCTAAGTAGAAGCTCTAGTGTCCCTTTGAAAGTATCTGTATAGATGCCATCTGGCCCCTTCAGTGTGCTTATCGGGTTCGTGCCCCCCTTCGAAAGTGCTTTGTGCAGCCTGGCTGTGGCCGGGACGTCCTTAAGATCTTCACAGAAAAGTTTCCATGATTTTCTCTTGGACTTCCTTAGCTCCTTGTTGTAAGTGGTTAGGGCCTCTCTGTACTCTTCCCAATTTCCAGTTTTTTTGGCTCTGTTGAATTCCAGTCTTGCCTCTCTTCGCAGTTTCCCAAGATTTCTGTTCCACCAAGGTACCCTCTTCGTGGAGGATTTTATCCTGACAGGACAGTTGTCTTGAAATGAGGATATGATTGCATCAGTTAGTCTCCCGACTGATGCATCTAATTCCTCAGGTGATGTAATGGAAAATGTTTTTCCAGTGATCCTAGACTGCAGATCCTGCGAGTATTTTATTCAATCTGTTGCCCTGGGGTTTCTGTAGAGCGATTGACTCTTCACCAATCCCCTAACTTCAAAAAGGATGTGTTTATGATCCGACATGGAGTCCTCTTCAGAGACCTTCCAATCCCTGATCATATCAAGTGATTTGTTAGTTATAAGTGTCAGATCGAGAACCTCTTCTCTGATGGCGTTGCAAAACTTTGGGCTATTCCCCCTATTTGCAATCCCCATGTTAGTAAGTAATAAGTATTCTAGGAGTGACTCACCTCTTTTATTTGTATCAGTGCTTCCCCATACTGTATTGTAGGCATTCGCATCACAGCCAATGATGAGGGTTTTCCTATGCCATTTACAATGATCCACTAGTCCCTTTATTTTCAGAGGTGGTGCTTCGTCTGTGTCCCCCGGGAAGTAGGCTGAGGCAATAACAACCTCTATCCTGTTTCCATTGGAGTCCAACTCGACTAGCGCCACTGCACTGTCGCCATCCATAAATTCTGTAAGAGGCAAGTAATTAGTATTGGTGTTTATGATAAGCGCAGCCCTTGGTTTGACTGCGCGCGTGTCATAAATTACCTGGGTGTTTTGTACATTGAGGCCTCGTATGCGGCCTCCTGATATCCAGGGCTCTTGTAAAAGCCCTATGTTGATGGTGCCAGCAGCAAATCTTCTGCTAATTTCGGCTGATGCAACCTTAGCATGATGAAGATTTGCCTGGATGCACCTCATTTTGTAGTTTCTGATGTGGAAGGAGGGCTTTCGTCCTCTTCTTCCAACTCCACTGCCTCCATTTGTTGAACAAGCGCATCCGCATTTATGTTCTCAGCCTTGAGCCTGTGTACAACTTGGCCAAACCGGAAGTTTTGCTTCCCTTTTGACTTCGTCACACTAGCTGCTGATTTTTGGTCCACGGAAAGAACCAACGTGACCAGAGAGCCTTTTTCGGCTCTTTTTAATAAACGCCACGTTTCGACGAGGAGACCCTGATTCTGTCCCTGTAACATATCCAAGATCTTGCTCGTCTCCAGCGCAGTCGAGTTTGGGAAGTATCCCACTGCAATGCGAGATTGAGGAATCTTATGTTCCTCTATGGCATGCAGTGAGATTCCCTCCCATGGTAATGTGTCGGTGATATTTGTTTTCACCCACTCAGCTGACATGCTGTCCTTACAGTGCAAGCTAAGGTATCCTGCCTTGTAAGTACAGCCAAAAAAAGCAGGTTTTATGGCCTGATCTTTGCCAGCTACAATTTTTTCCAGAATCATATTCTGGATGGAGTCCATTTGCTGGGTTGTGAGGGACGTATTTGGATAGTCCCTTGCTAGAACCGCAGTCTTGACTGCCATTGTTATGTCCTTATATGAGGCTGTGGGCCACCTCTGTGTGGACACCGATGGGTTGTCTGACTGCTTTGATTTAGCAGCTTGTGATGTGGATGGTTTTTTATCATCCTTTATCCTCTTTTTCAGTGAGGATTCAGGTGGCGTCTCCTCTTCAGACCTTTGCCTTTTTGGGCCATGTTTAATGCCCCCAGGTTTCTGGTCTACGGCCATAGGTTGCAAGGCCTTGGCGTATTCCTCCTCGTTACTAAGGCCCTTCTTGATTAGATATGCCAGCCTTCTCCAAGAACATCTATTGGTAGTGCGCTGTTTTATATTATTTGTTTTGAGTGTATGAGCACTTTATGGACGGTGGCAGTCATTGGCAACCAGGGATATAGCTCCTGAAAACGTTTTGCCGTTTCAAAGCAATATATTTCAAATTTATTTGAATCGATTTTAAACTGGCAGGATAAGAAAATTAAAAGGATTCCGCTCGACGAGCAGTGTTTCCGTCATTTGTGGGCATGTCCACACGAAGTACAAACTTTCTCCAAAAATCGTTTTGTATTTTTTTTCTTTTTAAGATAGTTACTTTATCATATCTTCGTATCTGCCACTTTTGTAATTTGCATTTATAGCGTAAATGTAATACAAACTCGAAAAATCTTATCCAACAATGAAGGGGGCTAAGTCCAAACTTTAAGTTTTCCTCTTTGGCACAGAATACTTCACTTTTATTATCAAATATGTTCATGAATTCTTTAGGTGTAGCAGCACAAATGGGACAAGCCTGGTTTGATTTCCTTAAAGACATTTATATTTCTGCGACATTTTTTCCCACTTTTGAGCCAATTTTACGCAAAAAAATGTGTTGTTTGCTTTATATTTTCATTAATTTCATCCGAAATAGTATTAAATATGGTTTTGTCAACAATGTTTTTGAAAACCGCATCAAATTTGCCTTTCTTATTACATTCTTTTCGCCATATTTCAAACATATCATTTTTTTGATACAGAGGTTACCTACAGAAAAAGGCATAACTCAGAAAACGCAAATAATCGCAATTTGTCACAAACCAAAATTAACTCATTACATTATATTTAATCCACTTCTTCAATTTGAAAGAGGTCAAATAATATGCAAAATCAAAATAATATCACACGTCTTTGTTTTGAAGCATTTCTAATTAAAAAACAAAAACAACAATAGTAAAACGGCACTTTGATTTTTATCAATTTAGCAAAGAAAAAGTTGTCATTTGACCTATTGTGCATTGGTATGGTCGTGACTGGACTGATCGCTGGTAAAATTTGGCTCAAATCGTTTATGGTATGATCAAAGTCGCAGAAAACTGCGCAATTCGTGGATGTGGCCAGTCCCTTACATCTTTTATTTTATCTTCGTCCGTCGAAATACGATCTGCAGTTACACGATGTCCCAAATATTTCACCTCTTTTGGTTGAGAACTTCCGCCAAATGGAGGAACACTTTGTTCCGGCCAGCGTGTCTAGGGTATCGTCAATCCTGGGTAGTGGATAACTATCCTTTTTCGTAACATCGTTTAGTTTCCGGTAGTCCACATAAAATCTAGTAGTACCATCCTTTACCAGGACTACCGGTGAGCTCCCCGGGCTTGTTGACAGTTCGATTATCTCACTGCCGCATTTCATTGGTTAATTCCTTAACTTCGTTACGCTTCACTGTGGCGCCTTTTCCCACAAACCGTGGCAAAAAAGAAAAGTCCAAAAAAAGGTGATTTTGAGAAAAAAAAAGACATTTTAGAATTGAAGTGTCAGAAATATTGCCATGTGATCACTATTTTTTTTTTGGTATTGTTTTAAAGGTTTATTTATTGTTTTTCAAAAAAAGCAACAAAATGTCCACCAGATACCCTACTTTTTCGGCAGTTGCCATTTTTCAGACACCCTATATTTAGGTAGTTTTTAGAAATACAATAGAGAATATCTAAAAATGGGCAAAAATGGTCACGCCCATATTTTCTTAGCATATTTACTACACAGTACTTTAAATAATTTAGCTAAATTGGGCCACAAAAAATTACATCTTTTCTTAAAATTGGAAGAAAGATGTTAGGCCCCTTTCACATTCGGCAACTATACTTGCGCAAGTATAATTTTCATTTTCACTTATTTTCTTTTGAACTTGCTTCTATTTTCACATTCAGCAACTTTGTTAAGCAATTTTAATTTTCTTGTTCACTTCTACTCCACTTTTTCATTTTTAAATTTTTATTCAAAGCGGGTATATTAACGAATATAAAATTTTAACGAAATTAGACAACACGCCGAAGAAGAAATAAAAGACAATGTCAAAAACAAATAAATATCCCAAGCCAAGAATGACAGCAGAAACAGAATTGCCAAGTACAAGCAAGTCTGTACTTGAATCTCGGCAATTATTCCCCCTTCAACCCGACCTTTCCTCTCACACCAACAAACACAAGAATTGCGCAAGTATAGTTGCCGAATGTGAAAGGGGCCTTACAATCTTATAGCCAGCGTTGCCACAGCCAAGATATTTTTGTAACCAAAATTAAAAAAAAAATTGCCAAATAAGGAAAAAAGCTACAAAAATTTTAATATTTTTTTTATTTTATGCTATCTTACAGCACAAAAATGTAAATATAAGTGGAACTGAGTGACATATTTTTGTTAATATATGCGTATGTGCCTACTTAAAAATATGTATGTAGCCTTATTTCATTGAAATATATATAATCGTATAGAAAGATCAAATCTTAGTTTTTTTTTTACAAAAATAAGAGAAAAATAACTTGTACTTAATGTTATAAAATGTATTTAGGTTTAAGATTTCTCTTTATTTATAAGCATTTTCCTTTTGTTTGTTTTTTTTCACGGTTATATTTATTTATTGAATCTTCAAAAATTGGACTAACAATAAGTATTCAAATCTTAATATATATATATATATATATATATATATATATATATATATATATATATATATATATATATATATATATATATATATATATATATATATATATATATATATATATTAGAGAGCTGCACAAGCATACGAAAAATGTCTTACAAGCAATTTCCTTAAATTTCAAATAGTGTGTGCTTATTACTCTCTCATTTCAAAACATATACTTCCAAAGATATGTGTTCTGCTTAACAGTAAAAACATTGAAGAATAGAACAAAACCGAAGTAGAACAATGTTGGAACAAAATAAAGCCGAACAGAACAAAGGTTCTATAGAACATTAAAACTGAAGTAGAACATTCAAAACATGCTTGAATGTTTTGATAGTAGACCTAGACCAAAACAAACTCACACATTAAGAAACATTTGCGTTCTGTTGTAAATAAGAAAACGCTTTAAAGAGGTTTTAGTTACAATGAAATAATATACATACATACATACATATCTATGTACATACGTACATACATATGTATGTAAATTGTATGAGAACTACATACATATGACTTCTTTTATTTTTTTTTTTATTATTTTTTCTTGAATGTGTTGTGAACGAAAAGAAAAACACAAGTTTTTTAACACGCATCATCTACATACTTGTGTGTATGTGTGTGTATGGTTTAATGTGTTGTTTTACCATCTCAGTAATTCTTTCAGTAGCCTGAGTAGGAAATGTTCTATTGTACTTGGTGGTTCTGCTATCATTTACCGTATTTTTACTTCATTGTCGGTATTTGTTTGGATATTCTAGTTGTTCTGAAAACACAAGCACTAACAAGCACTGTAGAGAATAACTTTTCAAATGCTGTTTGGTTTGTTTTGGTCAGATTCATGTTTTGTTATTTTTGTGTTGTTATTTATGCTTACACTGAAATACTGTGTTTGGAAGTAGTGTACAATAGAACACAGAACTTTTAGAATATTTTGTGCAGCTCTCTAATATATATATATATATATATATATATATATATATATATATATATATATATATATATATACATCTTTTCTTGAAATTGGAAGAAAGATGTTACAATCTTATAGCCAGCGTTGCCACAGCCAAGATATTTTTGTAACCAAAATTAAAAAAAAAATTGCCAAATAAGGAAAAAAGCTACAAAAATTTTAATATTTTTTTTATTTTATGCTATCTTACAGCACAAAAATGTAAATATAAGTGGAACTGAGTGACATATTTTTGTTAATATATGCATATGTGCCTACTTAAAAATATGTATGTAGCCTTATTTCATTGAAATATATATAATCGTATAGAAAGATCAAATCTTAGTTTTCTTTTTTTACAAAAATAAGAGAAAAATAACTTGTACTTAATGTTATAAAATGTATTTAGGTTTAAGATTTCTCTTTATTTATAAGCATTTTCCTTTTGTTTGTTTTTTTTTCACGGTTATATTTATTTATTGAATCTTCAAAAATTGGACTAACAATAAGTATTCAAATCTTAATATATATATATATATATATATATATATATATATATATATATATATATATATATATATATATATATATATATATATATATTATATATATATATATATAATTATTAGGACCAACCAGTGTCAGACATAAACTTAGTGATAATAATTAATAATATATAAATGTAGTGTTAAGCACAAAAATATTTTCAAAAAGTTTCATCTGGAGTGCGGCGTATTAAAGCCGTAGTGTCCCTCTTTTTCAAGCGGATGTGTCCAGTAAAGTTTAAGATATTACGAGCAAGGGGATTAGGATGGGACTCGAGTTTTGCTAAATATTTGCCTGCATATTTTGCAATTTCTGCAGTCACAAGTGGCATATTTAAATCACGCTGTAAAATTGAATTTTTCATGTACCATGGAGCCGATGTTATTAACCTTAAAATTTTGTTTTGCTTTCGTTGGATTCTCTCTACATTGGAAGCTGAAGCAGTGCCCCATAGCTGAATTCCGTAACACCATATGGGTTTCAACAGCGACTTGTATATTAAAAGCTTACAATCTAGACTGAGGGTAGAATTTCTACCAATCAGCCAATGTATCTGAGTTAATTTAAGTGTTATTTGTGTATTTTTTTTTTAAGTTTTATTTGTGTCAGTTGTACATGTTGAACCTTCGTAGTGAATAGACGTATTAGCGGAGTTTTTTTTACATACTAAACAAACAAAAATACAAACAAAAAAATATTCGTAATAAGTTCTGATTTTGTGAAATTTGCTTTATTTGTACTAATAATACTTTTCATATAATCTGAAACAACAAAAACAAAAAAAAAAACACAAACAAAATGACTGAGGAATACTCTGCATGAGTACCTCAAAAACAAACAATTGTGAAGTGAGTTCTAACGGCAGAAATGCGTATTTTACTGTGAGTTCTGATATTCTTAGTGCAAACAATAAAACTAAAAAATCCGATGATAGTATTTTTCTAACGGCAAAGCCAATTTTACGCGAGCGATCAACTTCGCTTACTCCGATGCCAAGTCGTGATTCGGTAACATTACCATTGCCTAGTTCATCTCTATTTAAGTCAGCTCCATTATCCGCTCCGGGCTCGTGTTCATCACTTAACCAAGTTATTCAGAAACCAAAGGTGCCTATCGGAATGGAGCGATATATTACAGTAGTAAAGCGCGGGCGAAGCCCAAATTCATCAAAAATCTCATCGGTTCCCAAGGTATCCAGGGATAACGACGCCGCCATAGTTAACCGTCAAAAGCGTTTTAAAATATTGCAGGATGACAATGAGAAACCCGAAGCATCCTCGAAAAAAACCTCCAAACCACCGCTCATTTATTTGAGGAAAAAAATTCAAACACCCTTATCAAAAAATTAATATCGGTCATTGGTGAAAAGGCATTTCACATTGTTCCAACAAAACGTGGTAACATTGACGAAACTAAAATCCAAATATATGAAGAAAAAGATTTCCGAAAAATGGTTAATGAATTGGAAAAAAATAAAACAAGTTTTTACACATTCCAGCTTAAGAGCGCCAAGGGCCTACAGGTCGTATTGAAGGGCATAGATTCTTACGTTGTCCCTGCTGAAATAAAAGATGCTCTTGTCAAGAATATGGCCATACGAAAACTTATTGCAAATTACCTACTGTTTGTGTTGTGTGCGGTGAATTGCACGAGACTGCCATTTGCAATAAGTCGAAAGACCAGAAGGAAAAAAGTGCAGTAATTGTGGAGGTAATCACACTGCTAACTACAGAGGTTGTCCTGTATACTCCTTCGTTAAACAGGCTATGAGTCAAAAACCTAAAGTAAACCCAGCGCAAACAGGAAATACGTACTCCGCCACTTATCCTCTAATGGCACAACCAATCACTCCACAAGTATCGTATGCTGACGCTGTGAAGATCAACTCTGTTCCAGTGCAAAAAGTGTCACCACCAAATAATAAAACAAATGCTAACGCAAGCTTTAATTTCAGTCGCCTTGAAAATACTATTGATAATCTTGTGCAAACTATAAACAATTTTACAACAAATATGACTAACATGATGCAAGAAATGCTGCGAATGCAGAACACACTGCTTCTAGCATTAGTTAACAAGACATGAACACGTTAAAATTATGTTTCTGGAACGCAAACGGCATTCGCCAACATAAAAATGAACTTGAGCACTTCCTCACGGTAAAAAATATTGATATATGATACAAAGGACCCGAGAGGAAGAGCATGCGGAGGATCAGCAGTTCTAATAAAGTCAAGACTCAAGCACTATATTCTTGAGAACATTTGTGAAGACCATCTACAAGCAACAAATATTTGCATCGAAAATTTTGGTTCAAATTTCGTGATATCATCAATTTACTCCCCTACCAGATTTTCAATCACTGAGAATCAATACGAGGATTTTTACAAAACTCTTGCACCTTGTTTCGTAGCAGCTGGCGACTACAATGCAAAACATACGTTCTGGGGATCGCGTCCTATTACACCAAGAGGTCCAGCGTTGTTCAACACAATTTCAAAAATGGGCTTGGACGTCATTTCGAGCGGGGAGCCCACTTACTGGCCTACTGACATACAAAAAATTCCAGATGTTATAGATTTTGGCGTCATGAAAAAGATCTCTAGGGATTTAATTCATGTTGAATTTTCTCATGATCTCTCCTCCGATCACTCTCCAACGATCGTTACAATTTGTAGCCCTCTAAGAAGTGACTTTCCTCACCCATAAGTGAAGGTGATAAATCGTGTTAATTGGCTGGGGTTCAAAAAATATCTCAGTAGTCATTGTACGGAGAACATTACGCTAAGAACTTCCGATGATATTGAATTTAACATTGCCAATCTTACTGAAAATATTAAACAGGCTGCTAAACATGCCACTACTTCCCATCCGCAGACTGGGTTTAATAGAATTTATTCTGCGGATATTGAACGTCTCGTATGTGAAAAAAGAAGACCTAGAAGGGAATGGCAACAGCACAGATCACCTCATCGTAAAACCAGACTTAGAGAATGCATTTAAAGACTCCAAGAGTTGCTTCTATCTGAAATATCTGCTTCTCTTAAGAACTATCTGGAAGGTCTCGATGTCACAGCAGCATCTAATTACTCCTTGTGGCGCGCTGCTAAAAAACTTAAAACACCCGTTGAGTCTAAACCACCTCTGCGCACTTCTACTGGAGGTTGGGCAAGAACTAATACTGAAAAAGGTAACATATTTGCTGGGCATTTAAAATACGTATTTACCCCAAACATATGTACTGGTGCTGTTGATTTACCGAGTATAGTTGCTCTACCCCCTCGACCCATGAAATTTAAGATGCGTGATGTACAAAAACTAATTGCTGAAACCAACCCAAAGAAGGCTCCGGGTGATGGAATTAGTAAAAAGATGCTGATGAAGTTGCCTCGTATTGCTATTAGAATCCTGTTATTTATTTTCAATTGCATTTTACGATTGCAGTATTATCCACACAGCTGGAAACTTGCCATGGTCAAAATGATTCCAAAGGCGGACAAAGATCTTACTAAGGCTGAGTCATATAGGCCAATAAGTTTGCTGTCAACAATTTCAAAGATCTTGGAAAAACTGCTCATGACAAAATTGTCCCCAATTCTGGCTGATAATGGGTGCATACCGGACCATCAATTTGGTTTTAGAATTCAGCATAGTACCGTTGAACGAACTCATAGATTGGTTCATTTCATAAGAAGAACATTTGAAGAAAAGAAGTATTGTTCTTCCCTCTCTCAGGCATTTGATAAAGTGTGGCATGAAGGCCTAATTTTAAAATTGAAGACATATCTGCCAATAAACATTGTAAATCTTTTGGAAAGTTACATTCTTGCCCGGAAGTTCACTGTTGTGGAAGGAGACTTCATGAGTGTGCCCGAAACTATTTCATCCGGTGTGCCACAGGGGAGTATACTGGGACCAGTTTTGTATTTGATTTATACCTGTGATATGTTCTTAAGCAGTAATATCCTCACCTCTACATTTGCCGATGATACAGCCTGCCTTAGTATGCATGAAAACCCTCACGGGGCATACCGTTATCTTCAGGAACATATTAACCTGTTGGAACTGTGGCTGAACTTATGGAGAATAAAAGTAAATGAACAAAAGTGTGATCATGTCATATTTACCCTACGAAGAGACACTTGTGCCCCCATTCGAATCAACAATCAAGTTGTTCCTCATCATTCACAGGTGAAATACCTTGGTATACAAATTGACCGACGGCTTACATGCAAACAGCACATTGATTCTAAGCTGACACAAATTTTTTTTTCACTACTATTTATTTATACTTAATATTGAAAATTCATTATTTGGGATATTCTCCCCAACTAATCGTTAGAAACAATTAGAGCTTTCGCAAAATGCTTACAAAAAATCAAAAGTTTGTTGTGGCTTTAGCTCTTCATATGCCGACATTTCATTGGTTGCTAAATAAACTTGGTAAAATGAAAACTGCAGTTGTATATAATCCAATTAATTGCGGCCTAGATTTATGTTTCGCAAATCAGGTAGTTTGAACCTTTTTATTTTTGGGTATAAATTAATCTACAATTGTGTGATGCAATCAGTTAAGGTTTTACTTTGCAAAAGTAGTGATCAGTACCAGATCTCATAATGTCATTTCAAAATTCGGAATTGTTCGAGTTATTTAGAAAATCACATAATGAAAATGTATTTAATTTGGCTATTGTGGAAAAATTCCACAGTTTACCAGGATACCACGAAAAGAATGTTAAAAACAAAAATTACTTCGTTTTCTTCAATATTCGTAAAAAATGGCTTGCCTCAAACCGTACGACAAAAACCTTTATGGAAAAGTACTCAGGCTGGCCAAATGGAGTAACAACTTTTGAAGATATCGAAGAACCGCATACATCTTTGTACAGCAGAAAAGGAAGACCTGCTTAAACTATAAACGAGTGTTCGGAGTGCACAAAAAAGTAAACTTCAAAATGCTGCAAAAGATATATCTACATCGAATCTGTCAGAAGCATTATGTCTTAAGTACGTAAAAGATAAATCAAGGTCTGATATTACAAAGGCTGTGGAGCTTGCTATCCCAGATCGACTGCGAAGGATTAAAGAAAGTACTCCAACTCCTCCGAATGCATTACCCACAAAGTATAGCATATAAGAAGCCTTAGAGTTACTTATGGACTTGGGATTGTCAGAGGAGAAATATAATATTTTACGAAGGTCTTTAAAGAATCATAATGTGAATGTTCTTCCTGGATATAAAAAGGTTACCTCTGTCAAAAAAAAGCAGTACCATGTAATGTAAATTTACTGAAGTATCAGCAAAAGTGGAACTGCAAGACTTAGTGGATCATACATCTAAACGCTTAGTTCAAAGTTTTCCTGAAAAAGAAAGAGCATTACTTCCAGACAGGCTTACATTGATAAACAAGTGGGGATGTGATGGATCATCTGATCAAAGTGCTTACAAACAAACAATATCGACAATTGACATAACTATTACAGATGTAAATATGTTTATGGCTTCTATAGTTCCTTTACGACTTAGAAGTGAAATTTTTGAGCATTGGAAAAATCCTCGTCAGTCCATTTTTGCCGTCCGATATTTTCTAAATATACAGGAGAGTCTTCAGAAATAATTAAGTCTACAGTAAACGATATAAAAAATCAAATTTCCGAACTAAAGCCTTCTGTTACTGAAATGAAGAATGGAAAAAAGGTTTTCATTAATTATGAATTTTGTCTTACAATGATTGATGACAAAGTCTTAAATGTAATAACAGATATTTCTTCAACTTTGAAGTGTGAAATTTGCAAAAAGTCACAGAAGGACTTTCAAAATTTTAATGATTCAAGTGATGAGCAAAACTATGAATATGGAATTTTTCCGTTACATGCCAAAATTAGGTGCATGGAGTTTATTTTAAAATTAGCGTATACAACTCCGAGAGAAGGAGAAAGTTTTCATGAGAATGCAACACCAAAAGAAAAACTAACTGCTCGAAAAAATATTATACAAAATGAATTTCTTAGGATTCTTGGACTAAAAATAGACTGCCCAAAGCAGGGATATGGAAATACTAACGATGGTAACATGTCCAGATCTTTTTTTGAAAATGATGAGATAACAGCCAAAATTACTGGTGTCGACAACTGTATTATAAAAAAGGTTGGCAGTTATTCTAAATGTTATATACTCTAGAGAAATGGTAAATGGACCAAAGTTTCAGGATTACCCAGCTTTTGGCTCAAAAGTACCCTGAGAAGAAACTTACTCCTACGGTCCATAAGATTTTGGCTCATGGCCAAAATTTAATTGACTATCAATGCTTACCAATTGCAGAGTTATCAGAAGAAGCCCAGGAATGCAAAAATAAAGATAACAAGTACTTTAGATATGCGAATACTTGCAAAATTTCACGGATTAGACAGAATGAGGATCTTCTTAATATGTTGGCAACCTCTTCAGACCCACTGATTTCATCGCGGAGACATGTCAGATCTCGAAAGTATTTGGAAGAAAATAATTATAGGTCCTATATGTTAAGTCTATTACATATCGCTTAAAATGTTAATGACTATTTTGTAGAAAACTAACTATTAAAAAAATTAATAAAAATAACTCAATATCATATTAAATCAATAATTTTTATCTGTAATATAAATAAAAAGAGTTATATTAATATAACATGTTATAATATATATAATTTTTGTAATCAAGCGTTAGGTCTTTTTTTTTAAATAATAATTTTTTTCAATATTTCGACGCCTCTTTGGGCGTCTTCTTCAGGAAATTTTTTTATTAAAATTTCTCATATTTGAGAAATTTTAAAAATATCATTACTTCAAAATATATGATTTTTGGGACAAGAAAGGTCAAAGGTGTCATCGTGTCCAATGCCTATCACAATAAGGGAGCTCTTATTTTGATCCTTGGAGTTCATCTATACTAAGTTAAGGCACTGTAACAATGTAAGAATTTTATTTACTCTAAGACATTGAACTTGAAATTAAATTCATTTTTACTTACGCTAAGTATTTTTAAGAATTTCATTGTTAAAGCCTAACAGCTAAAATTATGAATTTGTTTTTGTGTTTGGTCAGCATAAATGAGCATTAAACTTTTTGTAGTGTACTGTTGGCATTGGGAATGTTGTAATATGATTTTTGTATTGAATATTTTTAATAAATTATTTTCCTGCGCCATCAAGTTCTGGTAACTAAAAAAAAAGAATTTGTCAAAATTGCAAATTCCCGTGAGAATGCCAAATTTCCTCCCTATTGATTTGTTGTTGTGCCACATTAGTGCTGACCAAGGAATAAATTAGTATATAAGTTGGAAGTTTTTAAAAATAAAATCAGAATTTATTGAACAGCTAAAATAGAAATAGCTTCTTTAATTTCTCATTTAAAATCGGCACTGTTGGGTGCTGAAGAAAAACGGCTGCAGAGCTTAGCAAATACTGCAAACAATCCTTTTTTTCCTTTTTATATAAATTCATCACATGGCGATCCAGCCAATCTAACAGAATCCTGTAAATGAACAAAAAAATTTATTTAGAAGATCCTGCGCGTTCAAAAGAAATCGTTTTTTCCTACAAATTTTTTTTCTCCCCTTGCTGGATAATTCTACAAAATTTAAATAATTCTACTCTAAAAAGCCAAATTTCGATGACTCAACAAGAAGTAGAGGACATTTTTGAAAAGTGGCAAAAATATCTGGTCGAAGAATACGTTCCAGAAGGAACACCAATTGAAGCAACACCTACCTATACACCCACAAAAAAGTCTGCTGGCCCTAAACCAATTATTATAGAACCTTATCAGGCAAGACAGAAAAATTACAAACAGCTATTACAAAATTTTAGAAACAAGACAAGTAAAAGGAAGAAGTGAGGAAGGAAATTAAAATTTCAGAAAGCCTGCAAGGACCTGCAGCGCATAATAGCAATCAGTGAGGGAAAGCAAAAACAGCGACTAATACAGGAACTATTAGAACTTAGGAAATAAATAAAAAATAAAAAAGAAATAAAAAAAATAATAAAAAATATATATGTAATAATAATAAAATTTCTAAGATTAAATGTAACGTTAAATTGTACTTTAAAGATTTAGAAATAAGATAAAACCCAAAAAAAAAATTTGACATAAGTAATGAATATAGAACTACATACTTTTCAAGTAACAGAGGAAGATAGAATAGAATATACATTAGAACAAATCAAAATGGGCATCGCAGATGCGAAAGTAGAGGGCCATGCGATTGCTAACGCTACAAATGCAAATAAGATAACAATAGACCAGGAAATAATATTAATTTTATTAATGATTTTCGTGATAGTAGTCATATTCAAGTTTCTACAACACTATATAAAAAACAGGTTGTGAGAAACTCTGTACAAAATGCCTGAATAATAAAACAAAAATTTAAATAAAATATTTTCTCATGCTGCAAAAATAATTCAATGGATCAGATATTTGAAGAATTAGAAAAATTAATTGCGAACGCTAGAAAATCAATAAAAAGAAAATATACAAAAGAAACTATACAAGAAACACTAAAGTTAATAGAACAGTTAAGTGAAATCGGAAATCTTGTAGGACATTTAGCAAATCCCTTGAGAGACGAAAAGATTATTCAATTTAGATACTTAGAAGAAACAGCAATTCAGCTATTGACAGAACATAAAGAGGAAAAATTACAAATAGAGGAAGAAGTTAGAAATCTTAAAATCATGTCGAACTTTGACAGTAGAAAGGCTTCGGAAACAATACCAGTCTTCGACGGAAAGCCTAAACATGTTAACATTTTCCTTTCAATGATAGAAACGGTACATTCTGAACTTAATGAACAAGGAAGAAAGAACCTGATAAAATATGTATTGGCAATAAAATTAGTGGACAAAGTCGGAGACATTTTGATCATACAGGATACGCCTGAAACTTTCGATGAACTGAAGACAGCCTTGGCAAAACATTTCAAATCAACAAGAACGTTAAGCAGCATACATTATGAATTAAGGAATACAAAACAAAAAGGAAATCTACTTAATTACAAAGAACGGATTAACACTTTGATAGCGGACTTGACATTGCACAGTGGGGCCTTTTGACTTTTTTCGTTGCAAAACTCATAACTTTTGAACTGATAAAGATATTTAAAAATTTTAATAAGCATTTGAAAGGAAACTTGTAGCATAATATGATTTAATTCTTTTAAACCACAGCAACATGAAAGATTTAATTACTTTAAAGGCATTCATTAAATAACCATAAGGGCATCATGTGTCACTTAAAAAACTTATTAACGAAGACTGGCAAACACATGCGAATTGTCTAAAAATACTGCCGCCCTTTACACCTCTTGAAGTGGCCGGCAAACACATGCGAATTGTTTAAAAAACACTGCCGCCTTTACACCTCTTGAAGTGACAATTATTTTATTGCTGTGTGTGTGTGTGGCACACTTAAAGACTATCATGTGAAGTTAATTTATTTTCTCTAAATTAGCCACGCATATTAGGTTACACCAAAACACTCGCCGCTATGGGAAACAATAAATAATTTTAAGAAAAATCAAATTACACTTAAATTCTTAAAAACATTCCCACAGTGTTAACAAACAACCTTGAAAAATAAAATCTAGAATCTACTCATAATTAGTATATAAGCTGAAATAATTGTAAGAATAATTTAATCTGAAATCTAGAGCAATACTAACAGCAGCTCCTGCTAAATTGCTTTAAATAAAGATTCACAATTTTTTGATAAAACCAAAACAAAATATATTTTTCCATTTTAATACTTTTTTGGTTTTATGGCGATCCTGCCAAATTCTTAATAAGGAAAATGTAGCAAATTTTGCTTATCCTTATTTAGATAATAAAATAATAGGATCCAACACACAGAGCTTAAGCTTAGTTGGATCTCTATTTTAAATTTTCTTTTGAACTAGAACACCAAATAGTAATTTTTCAAACACCAAAGAAGACACGCGGAGATCCTGCAATTCCATTAACAAGATTGGAAGATGTATTCGATCGACCTGGTAGAACCAAATCCTTTTAAAACCACACCTTCAATGAAACTGAAGCAGTGTATAACTTGGCATTTCAAGAAAAAGCTCAGCCGTATACCGATTTACATTATAGACATAGCAAATTGATGTATAGCAAAACAATGCACGCTCAGGCTCAACAGCAATAATTACATCATCAGCTACAGCACCAACAATATCGTCAACAAATCCCTTATCACCATGCTGCAAACCAAATACAGCAAATGCCCCAACAACCATTAACTCATCCACCGATTACTCATCATTATCAACATCAAGATTATAGATTATTTTGAACATTATATTATCAAAATATTAAAGAAATATTAGAATTCTAAAACAGGGTTTGAAATTCATATAATGATATTCACAAATTTATTTTTAGCGAAACACTAAGTTTATAAATTATTCCAATAGACTTTTAACCAAATATCTCTGCAAAATAGGTTATAAAAAAAAAATTTATTGTAAAATAAAATTGTAAAATGGGTAAAACCCAATCAAAAGTAGAAAACCCAAACGCAAATGTAATAAATAAATTAGAAATAGTAGATTGTAGTAAAGAAATTAACTCTTTATGGGTTCTAACACTAATTTTGGTAATATTAGCAGCTATTAACTTAGCACTTAAAGTATATATATATCATAAGAGATCACTTAGAAAGAAATATGCCAGTAGGGCGCATGATTTAGATAAAGTTTAATTTGTTTTTTTTTTTTTACTTTATGGATTGGAAAGATATTCTACAAAAAGCTAGAAATATTAAAGAAAATTTCGACCGTTCGTACAAATGTTTAAATCAGGATAGACCAATAAAAAATGAAACAGTCAGGTATCATCTACAAAACCTACTGCAATACCTAGAAGAAATAAGAATTTTATTTAATGTAAATTACAAAAGACTTACAACAGCTCACCAAAGAGCTGCTGATGCGTTCTTTCTTGACCTAACAATTCGTATAACAAAAATTGCAACCAAAAAGGGTATAGACATAGAGTTACCAACTACAATACATGAACACGTCAACGTAGAAATTTATACAGAAAACAATATGAGTCAAACAATAGTTGAATTTTTAAACACAGCTTCCAAGCTGATACCCGAATTTGACGGTAAGTCAGAAAACCTTCCGTCTTTTATTGACTCTTTAAACCTGGTAAAAACAATACAAGGTACTAATGAGTCAACTGCAGTTTCACTAGTTAAAACAAAGTTAAAGGGCACTGCAAGAAACCTAATAAGTAGCGAAAACACCATAAATGAAATAATTCAAAAACTAAAAACTTCAGTTAAAGGGGAATCAGTAGAGGTTCTCACTGCAAAAATCATGAACATAAAACAAAATAACAAAACTGCTAACGCATATTGTGATGAAATTGAAAATCTAAGTAAATCCCTAGAAAATGCATACATTCACGACGGAGTGCCATGCGAATTGGCCACAAAATACTCTACGCAAGTTGCTGTAAAAGCACTTACCAAAAACTGTACCATCGATAAAGTAAAAATTATCATGGAAGCAGGACAATTTAATAGCATGAATGATGCTATAAGCAAATTTGTCAACAGTTGCACAGAGGCAACTGGACAACAAAATGCTATATTACACTACCGGCAGAGACAAAATAATAGGTACAATTTTTTCCGTGGAAACGCCCATCGCGGAAGAAATAATTTCCCACGAAATAACAGCCTAAATAATAGACCATCTTTTAACAATAATAGGCAGTCAAATAATTTTAATAATAATAGTTACAATCAACGTCCTAACAATTATCGTAGGAACGGAAATTACATAAGAGCAACAGAATCAAACCAAATTGATTCGGAAAACCAACAAGATCCCCTAAGAGAAATTCAATAAATAACAAAATATACAATCTTAACCTCAACTTATGTTACTGCGTACAATTTTTAATAGACAAAACCAATACACCAATAACCCTACTAATAGATACAGGAGCTGACATTTCACTAATAAAATTAAAATACTTCTCCATAAATGAAATAAATACTAACAATATAACAACTCTAAGCGGAATAGGACAAGGTAAAATACGATCACTTGGAAGCATATTTTTTGATTTAAAACATAAAAATTGGCTAATTCCACACAATTTCCAAGTTGTAAAAAATGATTTCCCCATACCATGTGACGGAATTATTGGTATGGACTTTATTAAAAAATATAACTGTATTTTAGATTTCAATAACACGTATGATCACTTTGTCCTACGCCCTTTTTATATTAACCAATCTATAGAAATACCAATCCAAAATAATGGTGATGATGTAATTCTGCCACCAAGGTCAGAAGTCATACGCCAAGTTAAACTACTATCTACAGAAACCGAATTATTAATTCCTAACCAGGAAATAGAACCGGGTATTTTTATTGCAAACACAATAGTAACGACAAATAAAGCTTTCATTCGTATATTAAACACTAATAATACTATCAGTAAATTTAACCAAGCTAAAATAACAACCGAAAACATCTCAAACTATAACATATTTAAAAATAAATCAAAGTCAAACATTGAAAGAAACAATGCAATTTTAAAAATTCTGAAGAAAAATTTTCCTGAACAATTTGAAAATACATTAACAAAACTTTGCAGTTCATATTGTGATATTTTCGGTTTAGAATCAGAAACAATAACAACAAATAATTTCTATGAACAAAAGTTGAGAGTAAAAGATACAACTCCTGTATATATTAAAAACTATAGAATCCCACATTCACACAAAGAGGAAATAGATAAACAAGTCAAAAAACTGGTAAATGATAAAATAGTGGAACCATCTTACTCTGAATATAACAGCCCAATTCTGTTAGTACCTAAAAAATCACTACCTAATTCAGAAGATAAAAGGTGGCGACTCGTGATAGATTACAGGCAAATAAACAAGAAATTAGTGGCAGACAAATTTCCATTACCACGAATAGATGATATTCTGGATCAATTAGGAAGAGCTAAATATTTTTCTTGCCTTGACTTAATGTCAGGATTTCATCAAATAGCCTTAGATAAAAATTCACGAGACTTAACATCGTTTTCAACAACAAATGGTTCTTACAGATTCACAAGGTTACCATACGGTTTGAAAATTGCTCCCAATTCTTTTCAAAGAATGATGACACTAGCATTTAGTGGATTAAAACCCGATCAAGCATTCCTTTACATGGATGACTTAGTCGTATTAGGGTGTTCTGAAAAACACATGCTTTCAAATTTACAAAACGTCTTCGACTTATGTCGTAAATTTAACCTTAAATTACATTCTGAAAAATGTTCATTCTTCATGAAAGAAGTGACATATCTTGGTCACAAATGTACAGATAGAGGAATATTACCAGATGATAGTAAATATTCAATAATAGAAAATCATCCTACACCAACAGATGCGGATAGTGCAAAAAGATTTATCGCATTTTGTAATTACTATCGAAGATTTATCAAAAACTTTTCTGAATATTCCAGACACCTATCAAGACTAGCCAAGAAAAACGTTAAATTCGAATGGACAAAAGATTGTGATTTTGCGTTTAAATATTTGAAGAAAGCATTAATGAGCCCCACTTTACTACAATACCCAGATTTCACAAAAGAATTCTGCATTACAACAGACGCAAGTAAATTCGCTTGTGGAGCAGTATTAACCCAAGAATATGGTGGTAAACATTTACCCATTGCATACGCCTCAAAAACATTCACTAAAGGCGAAATCAACAAATCAACAATCGAACAAGAATTAACTGCCATACATTGGGCCATAACGCATTTCAGACCATACATATATGGAAAACATTTTCTTGTTCGTACTGATCACAGACCGCTATCTTATCTATTTTCAATGAAAAATCCCAGTTCAAAATTAACAAGAATGAGACTTGATCTAGAGGAATACAATTTTACAGTTGAGTACCTTAGGGGGAAAGATAATTATGTTGCCGACGCACTTTCAAGAATAAGCATAAATGACCTAAAAGACATGAATATTAAAATTTGTTCTATATTAAGAGTCACGACTAGATCGATGACCGATGAAAAAGAAAACAGAAAAAATAGAAATAATATAAATAATCAGCATAATATTAATAAAAAGAAAAATAATGAGCCCAGTATATATGTACCATTAAACAACACTGACGTCAAAAAATATTATAAACTTAAGATTTTCCCCGGAAGATGCTACATCAAACGAGGAAAATCTATAGTAACATATATACAAATTGATGATTTGTTTACTAAAGGGAACTTTGACTTAGGACAATTTCTCCCTAGGCTCGAATATGTGGCCGGTAAACATAATATAAATAAATTACAAGTGGCACCTAGTGAGAAAATTTTCGAATTTATCTCAATTAATGAATTTAAAAATATGGGCAATAAAATATTAAAGAATATTAAAGTAGCGCTACTAAATGAGGTGACCCAAATTAATAGTAAGAATGCCAAGGCAATTCTCGAAATAATGCTGAAATATCACGATGATCCCATAGAAGGAGGACATTGCGGAATTTATAGAACAATAGAAAAAATTAAAAGATATTATTATTGGAAAAATATGTCTAAGGATATATCAATTTATGTAAAATCATGTCATAAATGTCAAACATCAAAAACAACAAAACATTTAAAGAGTCCAATGACAATTACAGAAACACCAGATAAACCATTTAACACGGTGTATGTAGATACAATAGGTCCATTTCCAATATCTATTTACGGAAATGAATATGCTGTCACACTAATATGTGACTTAACTAAATATTTAGTAACTATACCAATACAAGACAAAAGCGCTAAAACAGTCGCTAAAGCAATTTTTGAAAACTTCATACTCACCTACGGTCCAATGAAAACGTTCATTTCGGACATGGGCACTGAGTATACAAATGAAACATTGCAAGAAATTTGTAAATTTTTAAAAATAGAAAAAATAACTTCCACTGCATATCATCACCAAACGTTAGGAACGATAGAAAGAAGCCACAGAACTTTTAATGAGTACGTGCGTTCTTACATTAAACTTGACAAGACAGATTGGGACGAATGGTTAAAATATTTTACATATTGTTTTAATACAACACCATCAACAGTTCACAATTACTGTCCATATGAGCTAGTTTTTTCAAAACTTCCTAACAAGTTCGAACAATTTAATAAAATTGATAAAATTAGTCCTTTATATAATATAGACAATTATGCCAAAGAGGCAAAATTTAGATTAGAAATAGCATATAAGAGGGCCCAACAATTATTAGATAAGAATAAAACTAAGCAAAAACAAAATTATGATAAAAATATTTTAGATTACAATTTAAAAATAGGAGATTTAGTTTTACTTAAAAATGAAGCAGGTCACAAAGTAGAACCAAACTACAAGGGACCATTTGAAATTAAGAACATAGATGTAAGAAATAATGTTACTATAGTTGATAAGAAAAATAATAAAAAACAAATTGTACATAAAAATAGACTTAAGTTATATTATAACAAATAATACATGGCAAAAAAAAAAACCTTTAGTTAAGCAATCCGGATTGTTAATAAGCAAATACATAATAAAAATATCAATTTAATAGTTAAGATCATAAATCAATTTTATTTGTAATTTTTTCTTATATTTAAAAAAAAAATATATTTTGTAAAAGAATGTCCATAAAACTATCGTTATATGAACATTCTTGCGAAAAGTGGAGGTGTAGCATAATATGATTTAATTCTTTTAAACCACAGCAACATGAAAGATTTAATTACTTTAAAGGCATTCATTAAATAACCATAAGGGCATCATGTGTCACTTAAAAAACTTATTAACGAAGACTGGCAAACACATGCGAATTGTCTAAAAATACTGCCGCCCTTTACACCTCTTGAAGTGGCCGGCAAACACATGCGAATTGTTTAAAAAACACTGCCGCCTTTACACCTCTTGAAGTGACAATTATTTTATTGCTGTGTGTGTGTGTGGCACACTTAAAGACTATCATGTGAAGTTAATTTATTTTCTCTAAATTAGCCACGCATATTAGGTTACACCAAAACACTCGCCGCTATGGGAAACAATAAATAATTTTAAGAAAAATCAAATTACACTTAAATTCTTAAAAACATTCCCACAGTGTTAACAAACAACCTTGAAAAATAAAATCTAGAATCTACTCATAATTAGTATATAAGCTGAAATAATTGTAAGAATAATTTAATCTGAAATCTAGAGCAATACTAACAGCAGCTCCTGCTAAATTGCTTTAAATAAAGATTCAAAACATTTTTATAAACCAAAATAAAATATCTTTTATTTATAATCCCTTTTTGGTTTTAAACTCCTTTAACTCTAATATACATGATTTGCACGATCATAGGTTAAGCGCGGCACTATGCACAGTGTCTGTTTTCGACTGTTTTTATTGCAAACATCATAACTTTTAAGGTAAGAAAGATATTTTAATAAAAATGAGTATCATTATTGACCATAGCTTTGTGGAGGCACTATGTACAGTGGTTTTTTGTTGAAAACACTAAAATTTTTGATAGGCATTGGACACGATGACACCTTTGATTTTTCTTGTCGCAAAAATCATATACATATTTTGAAGTGATGATATTTTTAAAATTTCTCAAACATTTAAAACACAACTTTTTGTGCTTTAAATGACATTTAAATGACCAGATGACCCATCACATCCTCACTTGTTTATCAATGTAAGCCTATCTGGAAATAATGCTCTTTCTTTTTCAGGAAAACTTTGAACTAATCGTTTAGATGTATGATACATTAAGTCTTGCAGTTCAACTTCTGCTGATACTTCAGTAACTTATACATTACATGGTACTGCTTCTTTTTTGGCAGAGGTAACCTTTTTATATCCAGGAAGAACATTCACATTATGATTCTTTAAAGAGCTTCGTAAAATATTATATTTCTCCTTTGACAATCCCAACTCCATAAATAACGCTAAGGCTCCTTCTATGGTATACTTTGTGGGTAATGCATTCGGAGGAGTTGGAATACTTCCTTTAATCCTTCGCAGTCGATCTGGGCTAGCAAGCTCCACAGCTTTTGTAATATCAGGCCTTGATTTAAATTTATCTTTTACGTACTTAAGACATAATGCTTCTGACAGATTCGATGCAGATATATCTTTTGTAGCATTTTGAAGTTTTTTGTGTACTTCGAACACTCGTTATAGTTTTATCAGATCATTCTTTTCTGCTGTCCAAAGATGTATGCGGTTCTTCGATGTCTTCAAAAGTTGTTACTCCATTTAGCCAGTCTGAGTACTTTTCCATAAAGGTTTTTGTCGTACGGTTTGAGGCAAGCCATTTTTTACGAATATCCAGGAAAACGAAGTGATTTTTGTTTTTAACATCCTTTTCGTGGTATCCTGGTAAACCGTGGAATTTTTCCACAATAGCCTAATTAAATACATTTTCATTATGTGATTTTCTAAATAACTCGAACAATTCCGAATTTTGAAATGACATTATGAGTTCTGGTAGTGATCACTACTTTTGCAAAGTAAAACCTTAACTGATTGCATCACACAATTGCAGATTAATTTATACCCAAAAATAAAAAGGTTCAAACTACCTGATTTGTGAAAAATAAATCTAGGCCACAATTAACTGAATTATATACAACTGCAGTTTTTATTTTACTTAGTATTAAAACCAAGTTTTAAAACTACCTGCCTATTTTCATAATGTGTTCTTAAATTTAAATAAATAAACAAATTGTAATAATTATGCCTACCTGATTGACACAGCAAAATTTTGTTTATCAATTACATGGGATTCATACTATGACTTTTTGTGGTGACTTTTCAAGACTTTATTGACGAATGGTGTACAAAAGATATCAATTTAAAAGAGAACTAGCAAACCCGGCGAACTCCGTTTCGCCAACATATGGCTTCGTTTTATGTAACATTTCGTTTGGTGATTAAAAGAAGAAGAAAAAAAATTTTTGGTTTTACATTTGAAAGGGAAAAATTTTATTTCATTTCACAACAGTAATGAGTTCATTTCGATTACAAAAATGAAATGTTATTTAGTTGAACTTCTCTAAGTAAATGAAAGTGAATCCAAAGTAAATACTGAATCGAAGCGTTATACGTGTCCGCAAATTATCCGTTTCATTGAAGTGCTCTTTGGTAAACCACATTTTTTGTTTTTTGGTCTGACGTTAACACAAACAAAGCGGATGGTTTCCCAACTCGTGAACACGCAACGTGTGTCACCAAAAACTCGATACTTAGTAAGCACATTCATTATAACCTTGAGTTTTTGCTGAAATACTCTGGCGATTATGTCATGGCGATCTTGCGGTTTTTGGCCCGGTTCCAACTTACGTTCAATTTCCGTCCACTTCGGATTGAATGTGAACGTAATAAATAAATCCGGAGTTCCATAATTTCGCACGTACGTCATAGCGTCTTGAGCGTATTCGTGCATGTGGCGTGGGCTGCCGATATAAGATGATGGGAGAATCGTCAGACGTCCAATATTCTGAACATCACCATCTAAATGAATAGCATTACGCAAGTGTATATAGTCCTCAGATCATAGCTTTGCTTGATTGAATCGGATGAACGCTAAATGTTCGGTCTCGACTTTGACATACATGTCGACAGCGAATTGCTGGAATAGCCGACGGCACTTCAGAATGACATACTCCTCATGTGTACGAATCATCATACGATACGCATAGTAATTCACTGCGCTTAGATTTTTATTCCTTGATACGCCTGAAAATGCAAAATTAAATGAATTGTTAATAGAAACCAATAATTGCAATAATTAGTGTGTGAATATTGTACCTGTAATTGGATCGACCATCTTCAACGTGATGTCGTATCCGTCTTCCCCTTGCCAATAAATGATTGGATATTGTAACGCATCGTACAAACGATGTGTGTCGTTTACACGATGCATGATATTGCTTCTTCGCTGAACGACAATGTCACGCGTTTTAGTTGGATCGCCAATAATAATTGCAGTAACATCATTAACGGTGGGTGCATTGAATCTTCGCACATGTTCACCTGTTGGAGTACAATCCGCTCTTATGACAAATTTGTGCGTATCCGATGGCATTCGTTCCAATGCTGTTTTGAACATATTAACCACAGCATTATTAGCGTGAAAAAATTCTTGCAACTGTTCAATAATTCGTCTCTTTAACTGTTGTGTTCCCTGTATACTGCACCGCACATTCAGCTGATCCACCATCGACGAAATTAAATATATTTGCAGAAATTGATGCGGTTCATCTGGTGTTGGCACCATTGAACCATGCAAATGATATATGTATTTGTCCTTGTATCTGTAATTGCAAATAATCATTTGTTGAAGTGTACGGTGTAACTTCTGATCGTGTGATGGTGTAGTGTGTGGTGTATATGTAGTTGTTATGTGTTGCAATTCATTGTGTTGGTGTGAGTGATTGGTTATGTGTGTTGTATCTTTTACCTTGCAAGTCGGCATGAAGCCGACTTCTTGAATGATATTAGCTCCAAAGGAAATCATGCGAAAGCAGTTATTGTATTCAAGGATGTGTTGAAGAAAATGGCTGGAATCGGGATCACTTCCATCGAACAATGGTTTCAGTGGCTGTGGTGGTGTAAGTAATGGATCCAGTTTGACTTTTCCACTTGCGCAGCACAATCCAGCCGTTTCTCTTTTGAACTTTAACGCATTGCAATATGTATCGGCATATAGTCGTCATTGGTCCAATATCTAAATTTTCATCATCACTGCAGTTCGCAGTGGGATCATATTGGAATGCCAAGCGATTGTATGATGCCAATGATCTTCCTGTGCTCACGCGTTGTCTCAATCGGGCATTTTCTCTTATTATAGTTTGTCTTTCTTCGCTTAAGTTCTGTGAATACACTTGTTGCTGGCTTGTATGTCTTGTCCGGCGGCCGATGTTCGCACGTCGTCCTCTAGGCATTTTGGACTACCACTCTGTCGGTGAAATTAACCTCAAATGCACTATCCACATAATTTACACAGTTCAACTTACCACCAATAAAAATTTGCACAATACACGTGATTGATTTGATGGTTTCCAATTGAAATGTTAGAAAGCGAATAACATATTTTTTTCACAATTTCACAGTGAACACAATACCGGTTTGTCACATGAACTTAACTGAGCAGAAAACAATGAGTAGCTGTCAAACAATGTATCACGCACCGGAGCCATCTACTTAAAATATTGGTTTGTAGTACATGCTATGTATCAGAGATGGCGCTGCATGTGAAAAAAGATTTTCCCGCTTTTCTATTGAAATTTTTCCTGAATTTTCTTTGCTATAAACCTCACGGAGCCCGAGACCTTTCCAACGAATCCAAAACCGTGGAAATCGGTTCGTACGTTCTGGAGTTATAGCGTCAGGAAGGAAAACCCGACTTATTTTTATATAATAGATTAAAGAAAAATGTAGGGAAAAAGTCACTGCGAAAATTTCGTATTAACGGAAAGCAATAAATATTAGTAAGAACTGATGCAGTGAAAACAATTATATAGAGAGAATAATTTCTTTTCATATTTGTAACGCATCTTTGTTACATATATAAAATAATTTTTTATCTTTTAGTATTAAAATACATTTTATAATTAATTTTGTAGTTTGGCTTATAAAATGCGATTGAACGAAGTAGCCTGTTTAAATTTAAATAAAACACAAACAAAAGGAAAATATTCATAAATAAAGAGAAATCTTAAACCTAAATAAATTAAAAAAGCTAATGGCATTAGCAAAAATTAATAAATATACATATGTACATACTTATAGTAACAAACCAAACAAGTTTGTCATAAGTAAAAAAAGAAAATAAGCAAATTAAAAAGCATGTGTATGGTTGGTAAAGAATAGGTAACAATGGCAAGACTGTTGTAAGTTAGTGATGTGTAATTTGAGCTTTTCATTACAAAAAATGCTTTCACAAAAATTGTGATACGATGAATCAAAACAATTCACGTATTACATTTACAGTGAAAATTTTTATAAATAGCTGAAATATGCATCAACTGACACCACAGAAGTGGACCAAATACAAGAACGCTGATGATGAAAGTGTGGCGGCTTTCGAAAACAGCATGTTGTTCCGTTCTACTAGTGTTTGTCAGAAAGATTTACACATTTGTCTTTGTTGTAATTTGTTCTTTAATAACTATCACATGTAATTTGGCTTATAAAATACGATTGAACGAAGTAGCCTGTTTAAACTTAAATAAAACACAAACAAAAGAGGTCGAACATTGTCCAACACAATTTCAAAAATGGGTTTGGAATTCATTTCGAGCGGGGAGCCCACTTACTGGCCTACTGACATACAAAAAATTCCGGATGTTATAGATTTTGGCGTCATGAAAAATATCCCTAGGGATTTAATTCATGTTGAAGCTTCACATGATTTTTCCTCCGATCACTCTCCCATAATCGTTACAAATTGTATCCCTCTAAGAAGTGACTTTCCTCACCCATATGTGAAGGCGATAAATCGTGTTAACTGGCTGCGGTTCAAAAAATATCTCAGTAGTCATTGTACGAAAAACATTAGGCTTAGAATTTCCAATGATATTGAATTCAACATTGCCAATCTTACCGAAAATATTAAACAGGCTGCTAAACATGCCACTACCTCCCATCCGCACACTGGGTTTAATAGAATTTATTCTGCGGATATTGAACGTCTCGTATGTGAAAAAAGAAGAGCTAGAAGGGAATGGCAACAGCACAGATCGCCAAACATAAAATCAGACTTAGAGAATGCACTAAACGACACCAAGACTTGCTTGCATCTGAAAAATCTGTTTCTCTCAAGAACTATCTGGAAGGTCTCGATGTCACAGCAGCATCTAATTACTCCTTGCGGCGCGCTGCTAAAAAACTTAAAACACCCGTTGAGTCTAAACCACCTCTGCGCACTTCTACCAGAGGTTGGGCAAGAACTAATACTGAAAAAGGAAACATATTTGCTGGGCATTTAAAATACGTATTTACCCCAAACACATGTACTGGTGCTGTTGATTTACCGAGTGTAGTTGCTCTACCCCCTCGACCCATAAAGTTTAAAATGCGTGATGTACAAAAACTTATTGCTGAAACCAACCCGAAGAAGGCCCCGGGTATTGATGGAATTACTAACAAGATGCTAATGAAGTTGCCTCGTATTGCTATTAGAATCCTGTTATTTATTTTCAATGGCATTTTAGGATTGTAGTATTATCCACACAGCTGGAAACTTGCCATGGTCAAAATGATTCCAAAGGCGGGCAAAGATCTTACCAAGGCTGAGTCATATAGGCCAATAAGTTTGCTGTCAACAATTTCAAAACTCTTCGAAAAACTGCTCATGACAAAATTGTCCCCAATTCTAGCTGTAAAGAACAAAAGTGTGTTCATGTCACATTTACCCTACGAAGAGAAACTTCTTCCTCCATTCGAATCAACAATCATATTGTTCCTCAACATTCACAGGTGAAATACCTTGGTATACACCTTGACCGACTGCTTACATGCAAACAGCACATTGACTCTAAGCTGACACAATTTTTTTTTTCACTACTATTTATTTATACTTAATATTAAAAATTTATTATTTGGGATATTCTCCCCAACTAATCGTTAGAAACAATTAGAGCTTTAGCAAAATGCTTACAAAAAATCAAAAGTTTGTTGTGGCTTTAGCTCTTCATACGCCGACATTTCATTGGTTGCTAAAACCAAAAAAATAAAAAAAAATAGACTCACGTTGAGTAAATTGTTTGTTGTGTTGGTTTGTATAGAAACATTCTAAACCTACTATAATTATGTATTTATTGTAATTCATATGCAATATTGAAATTCTCATATTGTATTTGATTTATGTGACATAAACATCCGAGGTTGAATATTTTCAAACTTCTTAAACTTCACTGACGATTTGGTTTTAGCAACCAATGAAATGTCGGCATATGAAGAGCTAAAGCCACAACAAACTTTTGATTTTTTGTATACTGTAGTGTAGTCACATCGGCACTTGTGTACTTGATGCGACCACACAGAAAAACAAAAAGGTTTTGTTTACACAAACAAACCAACCCCAATTAATGTCAATGTCTCATTAACCTATATCAGTAACACTTATTTTGGTAATAACCACTTGAATTCTTTAGTGCAACTTGATGCCCGCGCAGTAATATTCCAACATTAATAATTTTTGTTTGAATGCAGTTCATTGTCCACTTGAACTGATTTTGTCATATTCATTTATTTGGAGTATCGTATTCATTCATAATTAAAAACTAAAGGAATGCTGAATGCCTGCTATTAAGAAAGCAAAACTAAAACATGTAAAATTATAATACTTCTGAGTGACACACTTTTGAGTGTCATATTAAATTGAGTACATTCATATGCACTAATCAACGATTGGTCAAAAGAAATATTGTAATCGATTTACTATGAAACTAAAAGAAACAAATGTACATTTACGATAAGCTAGAATAAGTTAGAAAGGAATAGTTTATTCCGATAAGTAGGTATATAAGCCCATTCAAAATTGGAATAAATCATCAATTAACTTTGATCAGAAACAACTATCGCTTGTGTCTTTTTCTAATAAAAGAGAAAACATTACATGGCGATCCTGCCAACTTGGTTTTAAATACAGCAGTTTTGCTTAAAAATCAAGGGCATACCTGGAGTTCAACATACACAGCTTATGCTTAGTTGAATCCTTGTATATACATTTTTTCAAACCAAAGAAAAATACATTACATGGCAGAAAGAAAATCCTGCATTTCCATTAACATGATTGGAAAATGTATTCGATCGACCTGATACAGCCAAATATGTTTTACACCACACCTTCAAAGAAGCTGAAGCAGTATATAACTTGGCATTTCAAAAAAAAAAAAAAAAAAAAAACAGCCGTATACCGATTTACATCATAGACATAGCAAATTGATGTATAGCAAAACAATGCACGCTCAGGCTCAACAGCAACAATTACATCATCATCCTTAGCACACTCCGTACAGAAATCCATCAACAGCTACAGCACCAACAATATCGTCAACAAATCCCTTATCACCAATACTGCAATGCCCAAATTTCGAAAAACCTTTCATTTTAACAACAGACGCTTCAAACATTGCATTAGGAGCTGTTTTGTCTCAAGGAGATATCGGAAAAGATAAACCAATATCCTTTGCGAGTCGTTCATTGAATAAGCACGAAAGGAATAAACCAGTTATCGAAAAAGAACTACTTGGTATACATTGGGGAATACAATTTTTTAGACCCTACCTACATGGCAGAAAATTTATTGTAGTAACAGATCATCGCCCACTAATCGCATTATTCTCACACAAAAACCCAAGTTCAAATTTGACTAGAATTCGAATGGAATTATCAGATTATGACTTTGAAATAATTTACAAAAAAGGAAAAAATAATACCAATGCAGACGCACTATCAAGAATACAATTGAACTCCGATATATTAAAAACAATGATACCAGAAAAAATTGATGAAAAAGAAAATAAAGCGCTGGTGATAACTAGAAATATGAAGAAAAATATGATACAGAACGAGGAAAATCAAAATGAAGAAAATGAAGAAAACAAAAAAGAAAAGAAAAATGGTAATACAAAACCTATTGAGCCTGATCAACTCAAAATATGGGAATGTACATCCAAAAGAGATACGAAACTTGCAAGAAAATTGAAGTTTGTATTCGAAAAGTCGACTAAAAAAATAAAAGTTGGAAACGATTCTGCTCTAAATGAAACGTACGTCAGATGTAGCGATAATCCCGATTATTTAGATAATATGTTGGAGAAACTACCTTCTGTTTTAGGCAGAACAAATTGTGTTAAGTTCGCACTAAAGAAAAGTTACGAAATATTTAAAAAGATAAGTATAGAAAAATTCAAAGAGAAAATGAACAGAAATAAAGAAAATGACGTCATAATAATATTGTATAGTACTCCTCAAAGAATAACAGATGAAGAAAGAAAAATGGAATTAATTAAATTGTATCACAGCACACCAGAAAAACTTTAATAAAACTGAAACACAAATACATATGGAAGAATATGTATAAAATGGTAAAAAAATACGTTTTAGAGTGCGACCTGTGTCAAAGAAACAAACAAGTAAGACACACAAGAGAACCGTTATGCGTTACAGATACGCCAAAAGATAGTTTTTCCACTGTAGTTATCGATCCCCCCAGGGGGCGCGGTCAATGCACCCTGTCTTGGTGGCTTGGTGTTGAACCTCCTGGGGTAGAGGGTTATCAGGTTTCCGGACCTAGGCCTTTTTGCTGATAACCCCTAAAAACTTGTATGTTGCTACCCAATCCCTGAAACAACAGGGCAACGGGCGCGCATGCAAGTAAACTAAAGGTAAAAGCGGGTTCGCTCGCTCGTCCGGAGGGGTAGTTGGTCTTTCCAGACCTTGACCTTTGGCCAATTGCCCTAAAACTTAATATGTTACCACCCAATCCCTGAATACCAGGGTAACGGGCGTGCATATAAGTAATTAAGGAAGTAGCTTGCTACGCTAGTCTGGGTAGAGGTGTTACCGATGCCTCAGGTGTGCAAGGAACCTAAAATCGGAGGTGATTTTAACACACGCGGCTGACCAGAGTCCCATCTGGTGCCACGGGAACCAGTAGCCCCTAGGACTTGTCCTAGACTGGTTATTGGTGAGGCCCCTTCGGGGATCACGTGGTGGCTGTGGTTAAAACCTAAAGATACGCGGGGAGAGGTATGGGCTGGATGAGTGTGTCTTCAATCATGGGTTAGTGGCATGATGTTGATGTTCTCTTCAGGCCGTATATCTCTAGGTGCTGTTGCTATTCGACAGAGCTGCTCTAATGGTTACGGTAGGTGAAGCTTCAGGTCAGATTGGGGTAAAAGTTCCACTGCCGTGCCATTTTTGTAGTAGGAGGTTAGATAGCTCCAAGCATCTTAGCAAGGTGTCCGTACATGGTCCAGCAGCCTGTACGGAACTTGCTACCATGTTGTCCCTGTTGGGGGCACATGTTAGTTGGCGTTTCCTCATGTGCCCTTGGCGGGGGCTACTGGGGCGGTGGTGAACGTGCTTTATTCACCCTTGTGCAATAGTGCACCGTCAGGTTAGGCCTTCGGGCAGGTACTGACGTGAATCTTTTGCAACTCTGTAGTTATCGATACAGTTGGACCCTTACGACCTTCTGGAAACTATCGCCATATATTAACAATGCAGTGTGAGTTGACTAAGTATATAATCGCTGCACCAATGGAAAACAAAGAATCCAAAACAGTTGCAAAATGTTTGATAGATAATTTAATTTTAAAATATGGCATATTTAAAACTCTAAAAACAGACAGAGGTACAGAATTTGTAAATGAATTAATGAAAGAAATATGCACTTTGTTAAAAATAGACCACAAAACATCAACACCGTACCATCATGAGACACTTGGTACCGTAGAAAGAAATCACAGAGTTCTAAATGAATACTTTTTGTCATTCGTAAACGATGATTATTGGCATCATTGGATACCATATTATGCTTTTGCATATAATATAACCCCTCACGTAGATACAAATTATTCACCATTTGAATTAATTTTTGGTAAACTGCCTGAATTACCTGGTGAAAACTTCAGGACTAGAGACGGAATATATAATTTGGAAAACTATGCAAATGAAATAAAATTAAGACTAAAACAATCATTAGAAAACGCTAGAAAACTTATAGAAATAACAAAAAAGAATAGAAGCTCAAAATCACACAACAAAACAAATTGTATAAATCTCAACATAGGAGACTTAGTTTTAATAAAATTAGAAAATAGAAAGAAAAATGAGCCACCATACAATGATCCTTACGAAATAAATATAAATAATGTAAATGTAGAATTAAAAATGAATGGAAAAACAAAAATTTTACATAAAAAACTAGCGGGCCCGTTGCCTGCTTCGCACGGCAAAACAAAATAAGAAAAGAAACACACTTGTTTTTAATAAAGTTGGTTTTGTTCCCAAAAAACACACTCACTTCACATACGCACCGCACACACATGCGTTATCGGATTTTAACCAAACTTCATATAAACGATATATGGGCCACTGCCTACGTAGTGTATAAGTTTGGTTGAAATCGCTCGACGCGTTTATGATTAGTTCGGCGACGTACATATACGGACTTATTTTTATATATATAGATTATTAAAGAAATATAAGAAATGAAAATTATTGTAACATTAAATTACAAAATAGAATATAAATAAGACATCTAGAGCATAACAATTATAATAACAAAAAAATGTAACACAAAAAAAATGTTTAATATAAGTTTCAAAACAAAAAAAAAAAAAAAACAATAACATATACACACGCTTAAGAAAACCTGTAAGTATTGTACCACGCAGACAGCATATTGTATACATATACATACATAAATATTGAATTAAAATTTTAAAATTTCGTCAAGTAACAAAATTATAAAATTTTAACTGAAAGATTGGGGGTGTAGTGTAGTCACATCGGCACTTGTGTACTTGATGCGACCACACAGAAAAACAGAAAGGTTTTGTTTACACAAACAAACCAACCCCAATTAATGTCAATGTCTCATTAACCTATATCAGTAACACTTATTTTGGTAATAACCACTTGAATTCTTTAGTGCAACTTGATGCCCGCGCAGTAATATTCCAACATTAATAATTTTTGTTTGAATGCAGTTCATTGTCCACTTGAACTGATTTTGTCATATTCATTTATTTGGAGTATCGTATTCATTCATAATTAAAAACTAAAGGAATGCTGAATGCCTGCTATTAAGAAAGCAAAACTAAAACATGTAAAATTATAATACTTCTGAGTGACACACTTTTGAGTGTCATATTAAATTGAGTACATTCATATGCACTAATCAGCGATTGGTCAAAAGAAATATTGTAATCGATTTACTATGAAACTAAAAGAAACAAATATACATTTACGATAAGCTAGAATAAGTTAGAAAGGAATAGTTTATTCCGATAAGTAGGTATATAAGCCCATTCAAAATTGGAATAAATCATCAATTAACTTTGATCAGAAACAACTATCGCTTGTGTCTTTTTCTAATAAAAGAGAAAACATTACAATACTATTTATTTATTGTATCTTCAAATCGAACTAACAATAAGTATTCAAATCTTAAGTATAAATATAATAATTAGGCCCAACCAGTGTCGGACATAAACTTAGTGATAGTAATTAATAATAAATAAATGTAGTGTTAAGCACAAAAATATTTTCAAAAAGTTTCATCTGGCGTGCGGCGTATTAAAGCCGTAGTGTCCCTCTTTTTCAAGCGGATGTGTCCAGTAAAGTTCGAGATATTAGGAGCAAGGAGATTAGGATGGGTTTCGAGTTTTGCTAAATATTTGCCTGCATATTTTGCAATTTCTGCAGTCACAAGTGGCATATTTAAATCACGATGTAATTGAATTTTTCATGTACCAAGGAGCCGATGTTATTAACCTTAAAATTTTGTTTTGCATTCGTTGGATTCTCTCTACATTGGAAGCTGAAGCAGTGCCCCATAGCTGAATTCCGTAACACCATATGGGTTTTAAAAGCGACTTGTATATTAAAAGTTTACAATCTAGACTGAGGGTAGAATTTCTATCAAGCAGCCAATGTATCTGGGTTAATTTAAGCTTCATTTGTGTTAGCTTAGAGTCAATGTGGTGTTTCCATGTAAGCCGTCGGTCAAGGTGTATACCAAGGTATTTCACCTGTGAATGTTGAGGAACAACTTGATTGTTGATTCGAATGGGGGAACAAGTGTCTCTTCGTAGGGTAAATGTGACATGAACACACTTTTGTTCATTTACTTTTATTCTCCATAAGTTCAGCCACAGTTCCAACAGGTTAATATGTTCCTGAAGATAACGGGATGCCTCGTGAGGGTTTTCATGCATACTAAGGCAGGCTGTATCATCGGCAAATGTAGAGGTGAGGATATTACTGCTCAAAGGCATATCACAGGTATAAATCAAATACAAAACAGGCCTCAGTATACTGCCCTGTGGCATATCGGATGAGATAGTTTCGGGCACACTCATGAAGTCTCCTTCCATAACAGTGAACTTCCGGGCAAGAATGTAGCTTTCCAAAAGAATTACAATGTTTATTGGTAAATATGTCTTCAGTTTTAAAATTAAGCCTTCATGCCACACTTTATCAAATGCTTGAGAAACATCAATAAAGAGGGAACAACAATACTTCTTTCCTTCAAATGTTCTTCTTATAAAATGAACCATTCTATGAGTTTGTTCAACGGTACTATGCTGACTTCTAAAACCAAATTGATGATCCCGTATACACCCATTATTAGTTAGAATTGAGGAAAATTTTTTCATGAGCAGCTTTTCGAAGAGTTTTGAAATTGTTGACAGTAAACTTATTGGCCTATATGGTTCAGCCTTGGTAAGATCTTTGCCCGCTTTCGGAATCATTTTGACCATGGCAAGTTTCCAACCGTGTGGATAATACTCCAGTCGTAAAATGCCATTAAAAATAAATAACAGGATTCTAATAGCAATACGAGGCAACTTCATCAGCATCTTGTTACTAATTCCATCAATACCCTGGGTCTTCTTCGGGTTGGTTTCAGCAATTAGTTTTTGTACATCACGCATCTTAAACTTTATGGGTCGAGGGGGTAGAACAACTACACTCGGCAAATCAACAGCACCAGTACATGTGTTTGGGGTAAATACGTATTTTAAATGCTCAGCAAATATATTATCTTTTTCAGTATTGCTTCTTGCCCAATCTGCGGTAGAAGTGCGCAAGGGTGGTTTAAAATCAACGGGTGTATTAAGTTTTTTTAGCAGCGCGCCACAAGGAGTAATTAGATCTGCTGTGACATCGAAACCTTCCAGATAGTTCTTAAGATAAGCAGACTTTTCAGATGCCAGCAACTCTTGAAGTCGTTTAGTGCATTCTTTAAGTCTGATTTTATGTTGCGGTGATCTGTGCTGTTGCCATTCATTTCTAGCTCTTCTTTTTTCACATACGAGACGTTCAATATCCGCCGAATAAATTCTATTAAACCCAGTCTGCGGATAGGAAGTAGTGACATGTTTAGCAGCCTGTTTAGCAGCCTGTTTAATATTTTCAGTAAGATTGGCAATGTTAAATTCAATATCATCGGAAGTTCTTGGCGTGATGTTCTCCGTACAATGACTACTGAGATATTTTTTGAACCCCAGCCAATTAACACGATTTATCACCTTCACATATGGGTGAGGAAAGTCACTTCTTAGAGGGCTACAAATTGTAACGATCGTTGGAGAGTGATCGAGGAGAGATCATGAGAAACTTCAACATGAATTAAATCCCTAGAGATGTTTTTCATGACGCCAAAATCTATAACATCTGGAATTTTTTGTATGTCAGTAGGCCAGTAAGTGGGCTCCCCGCTCGAAATGACGTCCAAGCCCATTTTTGAAATTGTGTTGAACAACGCTCGACCTCTAGGTGTAATAAGACGCGATCCCCAGAACGTATGTTTTGCATTGTAGTCGCCAGCTGCTACGAAACAAGGTCCAAGAGTTTTGTAAAAATCCTCGTATTGATCCTCAGTGATTGAAAATCTGGGAGGGGAGTAAATTGATGATATCACGAAATTTGAACCAAAATTTTCGACGCAAATATTTGTTGCTTGTAGATGGTCTTCACAAATGTTCTCAAGAATATAGTGCTTGAGTCTTGACTTTATTAGAACTGCTGATCCTCCGCATGCTCTTCCTCTCGGGTCCTTTGTATCATATAAGGTATAGCCACTCATTCTAAAAAGGCTACTCGAAGTCAAATGAGTCTCAGATACCAACATTATATCAATATTTTTTACCGTGAGGAAGTGCTCAAGTTCATTTTTATGTTGGCGAATGCCGTTTGCGTTCCAGAAACATAATTTTAACGTGTTCATGGCTTGTTAACTAATGCTAGAAGCAGTGTGTTCTGCATTCGCAGCATTTCTTGCATCATGTTAGTCATATTTGTTGTAAAATTGTTTATAGTTTGCACCAGATTATCAATAGTATTTTCAAGGCGACTGAAATTAAAGCTTGCGTTAGCATTTGTTTTATTATTTGGTGGTGACACTTTTTGCACGGGAACAGAGTGAATTTTCACAGCGTCAGCATACGATACTTGTGGAGTGATTGGTTGGGCCATTAGAGCATAAGTGGCGGAGTACGTATTTCCTGTTTGCGCTGGGTATACTTCAGGCTTTTGACTCATAGCCTGTTTAACGAAGGAGTATACAGGACAACCTCTGTAGTTAGCAGTGTGATTACCTCCACAATTACTGCCTTTTTTCCTTCTGGTCTTTCGACTTATTGCAAGTGGCAGTCTCGTGCAATTCACCGCACACAACACAAACAGTAGGTAATAAGTTTTCGTATGGCCATATTCTTGACAATTATGGCACTGTACGGGTCCTGAACGCTTGTGTGGTTCTTCAACTGTGATTTTCCGGTATAATAAATATTTTAAATCATAAATGGGATGGGTCTCATTTTTCTTCAATATTACATCGTTTGGCTCCAGTTCAACGCGAAATAGGGGTTGGGGGATCTTCTCCCTGTTTATTATGTTGGATACATTTTTTAACTTGAATCCTTTCAGGGTGAGAGCATCTTTTATTTCAGCAGGGACAACGTAAGAATCTATGCCCTTCAATACGACCTGTAGGCCCTTGGCGCTCTTAAGCTGGAATGTGTAAAAACTTGTTTTATTTTTTCCAATTCATTAACCATTTTCCGGAAATCTTTTTCTTCATATATTTGGATTTTAGTTTCGTCAATATTACCACGTTTTATTGGAACAATGTGATATGCCTTTTCACCAATGACCGATATTAATTTTTTGATAAGGGTGTTTGAATTTTTCTCCCAAATAAATGAGCGGTGGTTTGGAGGTTTTTTTCGAGGATGCTTCGGGTTTGTCATTGTCATCCTGCAACGGTTTTGACGGCTAACTATGGCGGCGTCGTTATCCCTGTATATCTTGGGAACCGATGAGATTTTTGATGAATTTGGGCTTCGCCCGCGCTTTACTACTGTAATATATCGGTCCATTCCGATAGGCACCTTTGGTTTCTGAATAACTTGGTTAAGTGATGAACACGAGCCCGGAGCGGATAATGGAGCTGACTTAAATAGAGATGAACTAGGCAATAGTAATGTTACCGAATCACCACTTGGCATCGGATTAAGCGAAGATGATCGCTCGCGTAAAATTGGCTTTGCCGTTAGAAAAATACTATCATCGGATTTTTTTATTTTTATTGTTTGCATTAAGAATATCAGAACTCACAGTAAAATAGGCATTTCTGCCGTTAGAACTCACCTCACAATTGTTTGTTTTTGAGGTACTCATGCAGAGTATTCCTCAGTCACTTTGTTTGTGTTTTTTTTTTGTTGTTTCAGATTATATGAAAAATATTATTAGTGCATATAAAGCAAATTTCACAAAATCAGAACTTATTACGAATATTTTTTTTGTTTGTATTTTTGTTTGTTTAGTATGTAAAAAAAAACTCCGCTAACACGTTTGTTCACTACGAAGGTTCAACATGTACTGCTGACACAAATAAAACTTAAAAAAAAATACACAAATAACACTTAAATTAACTCAGATACATTGGCTGCTTGGTAGAAATTTAACCCTCAGTCTAGATTGTAAGCTTTTAATATACAAGTCGCTGTTGAAACCCATATGGTGTTACGGAATTCAGCTATGGGGCACTGCTTCAGCTTCCAATGTAGAGAGAATCCAACGAAGGCAAACAAAATTTTAAGGTTAATAACATCGGCTCCATGGTACATGAAAAATTCAATTTTACAGCGTGATTTAAATATGCCACTTGTGATTGCAGAAATTGCAAAATATGCAGGCAAATATTTAGCAAAACTCGAGTCCCATCCTAATCCCCTTGTTCGTAATATCTTGAACTTTACTGGACACATCCGCTTGAAAAAGAGGGACACTACGGCTTTAATACGCCGCACTCCAGATGAAACTTTTTGAAAATATTTTTGTGCTTAACACTACATTTATGTATTATTAATTACTATCACTAAGTTTATGTCTGACACTGGTTGGTCCTAATAATTATATATATATTTAAGATTTGAATACTTATTGTTAGTTCAATTTTTTAAGATTCAATAAATAAATATAACCATGAAAAAAAAAATCAAAAGGAAAATGTTCATAAATAAAGAGAAATCTTAAACCTACATACATTTTATAACATAAGGTACAACTTATTTTTCTCTTATTTTTGTAAAAAAAGAAAACTAAGATTTGATCTTTCTATACGATTATATATATTTCAATGAAATAAGGCTACGTACATATTTTTAAGTAGGCACATATGCATACATTAACAAAAATATGTCATTCAGTTCCACTTATATTTACATTTTTGTGCTGTAAGATAGCATAAAATAAAAAAAATATTAAAATTTTTGTAGCTTTTTTCCTTATTTGGCAATTTTTTTTTTAATTTTGGTTACAAAAATATCTTGGCTGTGGCAACGCTGGCTATAAGATTGTAACATCTTTCTTCCAATTTCAAGAAAACCTGTAATTTTTTTGTGGCCCAATTTAGCTAAATTATTTAAAGTACTGTGTAGTAAATATGCTAAGAAAATATGGGCGTGACCATTTTTGCCCATTTTTAGATATTCTCTATTTTATTTGTAAAAACTACCTAAATATAGGGTGTCTGAAAAACGGCAACTGCCGAAAGAGTAGGGTATCTGGTGGACATTTTCTTAATTTTTTTAAAAAAACAATAAATATACCTTTAAAACAATACCAAAAAAGTAGTGATCACATGGCAATATTTCTGACACTTCAATTCTAAAATGTCTTTTTTTTCTCAAAATTACCTTTTTTGGACTTTTTAAAAAACTATCCACTTTAAACAGCTCCACCAGCTATAATTCTTATCCAATTAAGAAAAACGTTTTTGAATTATGATCAGTAAAATGGTCTTTATACGATGTATTCATTCATTTTACAAAACTTTGTCATCAAATATTGTATTTTTGCCACGGTTTTGGGAAAAGGCGCCACAGTGCTTTGGTACAAATTTCGGAACTGGAAGACAGTTCAAATCAAGTAGCTCGATCTACAATTAAGACTATGAATGAAAAACTAGCTTTAGAAATTTTTCAAGAAGGTTTATATAAAGATATTAGAACAGCTGTAATAGCCGCACAACCCAAGACTTTGGTACAAGCCTTTGATATTGCAAGTACACAGGAAAGATCGTTACAACTATCAGATATATTTACAACATTACAAATAAATAATAACAGACGAAACTATTACAATAACACATATAGAAACAATTAAGGTTTTAGAAACAACAGAAATACAAATTATATTAATCCACAGATGGATAGGAATTTCAACAATAACAGGAATAACTGAAACTATAACAACAATAACAGAAACTATAACAATAGCAACAGAAACTGTAACAGTAGCAACAGAAACCATAACAACAATAACAGAAACTACAACAATAACAGACACTATAACAACAACAAAAATAACTACAATAACCATAACAACAACAGAGGTAATAGATACAATAATAACACAAGAGAAGGAGGCTACTCCAATGTTCATACTATACAACAACAGGGAAACGTACAAACCCTGGGGACCCATTACGAATCTCCGAACAGGGAAAATTAAGAGTATATACACTAAATATTGGAACATTAAATTTTCTTTTCCTATCAGTAAAAAAACATCAAGTATCAATTAACATTTTTAATAGTCACAGGCTCAGAAATATCACTCTGTAAAGGAAATGTGCTATACAACTATTACAAGAATACTGACAACATTTGCCGATTGAGTGGCATTACAAATGACTTTAAAGAAACGTTAGGAACTACTGATTTACAAATAATACTAAGAGAACAAATATTAACACACAGATTTCAATTAGTAGAAGAAGAATTTCCAATCATTACTGATGGAATTTTAGGAATAGATTTTTTCTGTAAATACAGTTGTCAGATTAACTATAAGACTCTAACTTTAAATACTTGCATAGAGGGAGAACAAATAACAATCCCAATAGAAATTAACACAAAAAGAATACATAATATAATTATACCCCCGAGAACAGAGAAAATAGTACCTATAAACATTGATATAAAAGAAGATAGTGTCATATGTAGTAAGGAAATAATAAACGGAATATTTCTAGCAAACACTATAATACCCAAGGATGGTCATCGCTATGTTAAAATTTTGAACACATTAGAGGAACCAGTGCGCGTAGAGAAGTTGGGAGTCACAACAATACCACTAAAAATTTACACAATTTATAAAACTAATTAAGTTTATATTTTTATTTTTAATTGTGTGTCTCATGTTGTTGTTATCCGTTAGTCCAGCGATGAATAGTACACTGTAAAATCTTTTTTGTTCTGTATTGTTGTTCTGGTTGTCAATATTCTTGTTTTTAATTTTTCCGATCGTTTCGGCTATAACATTAGTTTTATGGGAAAATTCTTATTCTTCAAGGTGTTAGTAATTTGTATAATATTGGCATCGTGGAAATGTTGGTCGCTTATCGTTAGAACTTTGGTGATGAAATTTTTCGCTGTGTTAATTTTTTGATTTTTAGGGAGAGTTGAATTAAAGTTTATTATTCTTCCTGATGCGCTGTCCTTTCTATACTAATCAAAGGTGATTTTATTATTAATTCTATGTAGCTTAGTATCTAAATATGCAATGCAGTTATTTTGTAATATAGTAATATAATATAGTAATATAATGTTTGGCCAATAATTTTGGTATTCTGTGTTAAGCTATTTATTTAAGCTAATTGGGCCTTTTTTACATTTTATTCCCAACGTTTCGTCAATTATTTTTTGACTTCTTCAGGGGAATCTATTTATTACAAAGAAAACCTTTGGTGATATATAATTTATACGCATGTATGTTTATAATTAATTGTCATAATTATAATATAATAAATATAATTACTTACATTAAAAATTTAAATAAATTAAAAAAAAATTTTTTTCACGCATACATTTATTTATTGTATCTTCATAAACTGAACTAACAATAAGTATTCAAATCTTAAATATACATATATATAATTGTTAGGCCCAACCAGTGTCGGACATAAACTTAGTGATTATAATTAATAATACCTAAATGTCATGTTAAGCACAAAAAATATTTTCAAAGAATTTCATTTGGAGAGTTGCGTATTAATGCCGTAGAGTCCCTCTTTTTTAAGCGGATGTGTCCAGTAAAGTTCAAGATGTTACGAGCAAGAGGATTAGGGTGTGTCTCGAGGTTTGTTAAATATTTGCCTGCATATTTTACAATAATTGAATTTTTCATGTACCATGGAGCCAATGTTATTAACCTTAAAATTTTGTTTTGCAATCGTTGGAAAACAAGCAAAACAAGCTGAAGCAGTGCCCCATAGCTGAATTCCGTAACACCATATGGGTTTCAAAAGCGACTTGTATATTAAAAGTTTACAATCCAGACTGAGGGTCGAGTTAATTTAAGCTTCATTTGTGTCAGCTTAGAGACAATGTGGTGTTTCCATGTAAGCCGTCGGTCAAGGTGTATACCAAGGTATTTCACCTGTGAATGCTGAGGAACAAATTGGTTGTTGATTCGAATGGGGGAACAAGTGTCTCTTCGTAGGGTAAATGTGACATGAACACACTTTTGTTCATTTACTTTTATTCTCTCTCTCTCTCTCTCATATGTTGTTGAACCTTCGTAGTGAACGGACGTATTATCGGAGTTTTTTCTTACATACTAAACAAACAAAAATTACAAAAAAAATATTCTTAATAAGTACTGATTCGTAATAAGTACAGTTTTTGTTAAATTTGCATAACTTGCATTAATAATATTTTTCGTATAAACTGAAACAACAAAAACAAACAAAAAACCACAAACAAAGTGACTGAGGAATACTCTGTATGAGTACCTCAAAAACAAAAAAATTGTGAAGTGAGTTCTAATGGCAGAAATGCCTACTTTACTGTGAGTTCTGAAGCTCTTAATGCAAACAATAAAAATAAAAAATTTGATGATAGTCTTTTTCTAACGGCAAAGCCAATTTTACGTGAGCGATCAAATTCGCTTACTCCGATGCCAAGTAGTGATTCTATAACATTACCGCTGCCTACTACTTCTTTATTCAAAACAGCGCCATTATCCGCTCCGGGCTCGTGTTCACCACTTAACCCAGTTATCACTATAAACAATAATATTGAGAAACCTAAAGTGCCTGTCGGAATGGACAGATATATCACAGTAGTAAAGCGCGGGCGAAGCCCAAATTCATCTAAAATCTCATCGGCTCCCAAGATATCCAGGGATATCGACGCCAACTCGGGTAACCGTCTAAACCGTTTTAAAATTTTGCAAGATATCACCGACAAACCCGACTTACCCTCGAATAAAACCTCAAAACCACCACCAATCTATTTGAGGGAAAAAAATTCTAACACCCTTATTAAAAAATTAATTTCGGTCATTGGTGAAAAGGCATTTCACATTGTCCCAATCAAACGTGGTAATATTGATGAAACAAAGATTCAAATATACGAAGAAAAAGAAAATGGTTAACGAATTCGAAAAGAATAAAACAAGTTTCTACACATTCCAGCTGAAGAGTGCTAAAGGCCTACAGATCGTATTGAAAGGCATAGATTCTTATGTTGTTCCTGAGGAAATGAAAGATGCTCTCACCCTCCAGGGATTTAAGGTAAAGAATATCTCTAACATAATAAATAGGGAGAAGATCCCCCAACCTTTATTTCGTGTTGAATTGGAGCCAAATGATATAAAATTGAAGAAAAATGGGACCCATCCAATTTATAACCTAAAATATCTCTTATACCGAAAAATCACAGTTGAAGAACCACACAAGCGTTCTGGACCCGTACAGTGCCGTAATTGTCAAGAATATGGCCATACCAAAACTTATTGTAAATTACCTACTCTTTGTGTTGTGTGCGGTGAATTACACAACACTGCTATTTGCAATAAGTCGAAGGACCAGAAGGAAAAGAAGTGCAGTAATTGTGGAGGTAATCACACTGCTAACTACAGGGGATGTCCTGTATATTCTTTCGTTAAACAGGCTATGAGTCAAAAGCCTAAAGTAACCCCAGTGCAAGCAGGAAATACGTACTTCGCTACTCATCCCCTAATGGCCCAACCAATCACTTCACATGTATCGTATGCTGACGCTGTGAAGATCAACTCTATTCCCGTTCAAAAAGTGTCACCACCATCTAATACAACAAGTGCAAACCCAAGCTTTAATTTCAGTCGCCTTGAAGCTACTATAGACAATTTGGTGCAAACTATAAACAACTTTACGACAAATATGACTAGCATGATGCAAGAAATGCTGAGAATGCAGAACACACTGCTTCTAGCATTAGTTAATAAGCCATGAACACGTTAAAAGTATGTTTCTGGAACGCAAACGGCATTCGCCAACACAAATATGAACTTGAGCACTTCCTCACGGAAAAAAATATTGATATAATGTTGGTATCTGAGACTCATTTGACTCCGAGAAGCTTTTTTAAAATGAGTGGCTACACGTTATATGATACAAAGGACCCGAGAGGAAGAGCATGCGGAGGATCAGCAGTTCTAATAAAGTCAAGACTCAAACACTATATTCTTGAGAACACTTGTGATGACCATCTACAAGCAACAAATATTTGCATCGAAAATTTTTGTTCAAATCTTGTGATATCATCAGTTTACTCCCCTCCCAGATTTTCATTCACTAAGGATCAATACGAGGACTTTTACAAAACTCTTGGACCTTGTTTCGTAGCAGCTGGGGACTACAATGCAAAACATATGTTCTGGGGATCGCGTCTTATTACTCCTAGAGGTCGAGCATTGTTCAACACAATTTCAAAAATGGGTTTGGATGTCATTTCGAGCGGGGAGCCTACCTACTGGCCTACTGACATACAAAAAATTCCGGATGTTATAGATTTTGGTGTCATGAAAAATATCTCTATTGATTTAATTCATGTTGAAGCTTCCCATGATCTCTCCTCTGATCACTCTCCCACGATCGTTACAATTTGTAGCCCACTAAGGAGTGACTTACCTCACCCATATGCGAAGATGATAAATAATGTTAATTGGCTGGGGTTCAAAAAATATCTCAGTAGTCATTGTACGGAGGACATCAACCTAAGAACTCCCGATGATATTGAACTTAACATTGCCAATCTTACCGAGAATATTAAACAGGCTGCTAAACATGCCACTATTCTCCATAAGCTCAACCACAGCTCCAACAAGTTGATATGTTCCTGAAGATATCGGGATGCCTCGTGAGGGTTTTCATGCATACTAAGGCAGGCTGTATCATCGGCAAATGTAGAAGTGAGGATGTTACTGCTTAAAGGCATATCACAGGTATAAATCAAATACAAAACTGGCCCTAGTATACTGCCCTGTGGCACACCGGATGACATTGTTTCGGGCACACTCATGAAGTCTCCTTCCACGACAGTGAACTTCCGGGCAAGAATGTAACTTTCCAAAAGATTTACAATGTTTATTGGTAGATATGTCTTCAATTTTAGAATTAGGCCTTTATGCCACACTTTATCAAATGCCTGAGAAACATCAATAAAGAGGGAAGAACAATACTTCTTTTCTTCAAATGTTCTTCTTATAAAATGAACCAATCTATGAGTTTGTTCAATGGTGCTATGCTGACTTCTAAAACCAAATTGATGGTCCGGTATACACCCATTATTAGTTAGAATTGGGGACAATTTTGTCATGAGCAGCTTTTCAAAAAGCTTTGAAATTGTTGACAATAAACTTATTGGCCTCTATGACTCAGCCTCGGTAAGATCTTTGCCCGCCTTTGGAATCATTTTGATCATGGCAAGTTTCCAGCTGTGCGGATAATACTCCAGCCGTAAAATGCCATTAAAAATAAGTAACAAGATTCTAATAGCAACACGAGGCAACTTCATCAGCATCTTGTTACTAATTCCATCAATACCCGGAGCTTTCTTCGGGTTGATTTCAGCAATTAGTTTATTTACATCACGCATCCTAAATTTCATGGGTCGAGGGGGTAGAGCAACTATACTCGGCAAATCAACAGCACCAGTACATGTGTTTGGGCTAAACACGTTTTTTAAATGCCCAGCAATTATGTTACCTTTATCAGTATTAGTTCTTGCCCAACCTTCGGTAGAAGTGCGCAGGGGTGGTTTAGACTCAATGGGTGTTTTAATTTTTTTAGCAGCGCGCCACAAAGAGTAATTAGATGCTGCTGTGACATCGAGACCTTCCAGATAGTTCCTAAGAGAAGCAGATTTTTCAGATGCAAGCAACTCTTGGAGTCGTTTAGTGCATTCTCTAAGTCTAATTTTATTTTGGGGTGATCTATGCTGTTGCCATTCCCTTCTAGCTCTTCTTTTTTCATATACGAGACGTTCAATATCCGCAGAATAAATTTTATTAAACCCAGTCTGCGGATAGGAAGTAGTGGCATGTTTTTCAGCCTGTTTAATAATATTCTCGGTAAGATTGGCAATGTTAAATTCAATATCATCGGAAGTTCTTAGCTTGATGTTCTCCGTACAATGACTACTGAGATATTTTTTGAACCCCAGCCAATTAACATGATTTATCATCTTCACATGTGGGTAAGGTAAGTCTCTTCCTAGTAGGCTACAAATTGTAACGATCGTTGGAGAGTGATCGGAGGAGAGATCATGAGAAGCTTCAACATGAATTAAATCCCTAGAGATATTTTTCATGACTCCAAAATCTATAACATCCGGAATTTTTTGAATGTCAGTAGGCCATTAAGTGGGCTCCCCGCTCGAAATGACATCCAAACTCATTTTTGAAATTGTGTTGAACAATGCTCGACCTCTAGGTGTAATAAGACGCGATCCCCAGAACGTATGTTTTGCATTGTAGTCGCCAGCTGCTACGAAACAAGGTCCAAGAGTTTTGTAAAAATCCTCGTATTGATCCTCAGTGATTGAAAATCTGGAAGGGGAGTAAATTGATGATATCACGAGATTTGAACAAAAATTTTCGATGCAAATATTTGTTGCCTGCAGATGGTGCTCACAAATGTTCTCAAGAATATAGTGCTTGAGTCTTGACTTTATTAGAATTGCTGATCCTCCGCATGCTCTTCCTCTCGGATCCTTTGAATCCTATAAGGTGTAGCCATTAATTTTAAAAAGGCTTCTCGAAGTCAAATGAGTACCCGATACCAATATTATATCAATATTCCTCACCGTTAGAAAGTGCTCAAGTTCATTTCTATGTTGGCGAATGCCGTTTGCGTTCCAAAAACATACTTTTAACGTGTTCATGGCTTGTTAACTAATGCTAGAAGCAGTGTGTTCTGCATTCGGATCATTTCTTGCATCATGCTAGTCATGTTCGTTGTAAAGTTGTTTATAGTTTGCACCAGATTATCAATAGTACTTTCGAGGCGACTAAAATTAAAGGTTGCGTTTGCATTCGTTGAATTATTTGGTGGTGACACTTTTTGCATGGGAATAGAGTTGATCTTCACAGCGTCAGCATACGATACTTGAGTAGTGATTGGTGGGGCCATTATAGGATAAGTGGTGGAGAACGTATTTCCTGTTTGCGCTGGGACTACTTTAGGCTTTTGACTCATAGCCCTTTTAACGAAAGAGTATGCAGGACATCCCCTGTAGTTAGCAGTATGATTACCTCCACAATTGCTGCACTTTTTTTCTTTTTGATCTTTCGACTTATTACAAATAGCAGTATCATGCAATTCACCGCACACAGCACAAACAGTAGGCAAATTGCAGTAACTTTTCGTATGGCCATATTCTTGACAGTTATGGCACTGTACGGGTCCTTAACGCTTGTGTGGTTCTTCAACTGTGATTTTCCGGTATAAGAGATATTTTAAGTTATAAATAGGATGTGTCTCATTTTTCTTCAATTTAATATCATTAGGCTCCAGTTCAACGCGAAATAAAGGTTGGGGGATCTTTTCCCTGTTTATTATGTTAGAGACATTTTTTACTTTAAATCCTTGGAGGGTGAGAGCATCTTTTATTTCTTCAGGAACAACATAGGAATCTATGCCCTTCAATACGATCTGTAGGCCTTTAGCACTCTTAAGCTGGAAATTGTAGAAACTTGTTTTATTTTTCTCAAATTCAGTGACCATTTTGCGGAAGTCTTTTTCATCGTATATTTCATCATCGTATATCTCATCAATGTTACCACGTTTTATTCTAACAATGTGAAATGCCTTTTCACCGATGGCCGAGATTAATTTTGTAATAAGTGTGTTCGAATTCTTTTCCCTCAAATAGATTGGTGGTGGTTTGGAGGTTTTTTTCGAGGACACTTCGGGTTTGTCGTTGTCTTCTTGCAATATTTTAAAATAACAAATTTTTATTCTATAGTTAACAACATCTAAAACCTTGTTCAAACTTTCACATTGAATGCACATGCACATTTATACATGTGTATGTGCATAAGTTTGCATAAAATTGTGAGCAGACTTCGATCGTTAAGTTAATATTCAAAGTCAGCATAATTTCATTTGCTGTCTGAGTTCATTGCTTTCTGTATGTAAGAATGACGGACTGCAAATGTGAATGCAATGAACTTCAACAGAATTTTATCGCTTCAGTCAAAATCCAAAATCAGCATATTTTTATTTACTACTTGAGTCCATTGCTTTTCTTTATGAATGCAATGAACTTCAGCAAAATAACTAAATGTAAAAAAATGTATTATACCATAAATCGCAAATAAGCATTAATTTAGTATTTAAGCCAATGAATTTTAATAAACATTGAGAGAAGTAATCAAACAATTAAATCGACAAAATCTTTCCATTTTCTCTGCATCAGCCGGGTTTCAAGTGCTCGAGTTGAATTAACTGTTTTCTTGGTGATTCACCTTGAAACAATCCAAACGACCAAGGCAAATCGGCTCTTGGTAATTTATTTCATCTGATTGGCAAACAAGCCAAATCAAAAAACATTGGTGACCCCGACGTGATCATCAAAAAAAAAAAAAAAACATTGGTGACCCTGACATCCTGTAACTTGGCACACGATCGACACAACGCTTAAGTCAACAAGGCGACTGACATGGCTCAAGAAGAATCAAATCCATTTTTCGCATTGGCGGACGCTCAACGTAACACGGGTGAAATTATTGAAACCATCATAAGAAACTTTAAAAAGGATCCAGCTATTAGAAAGACGCTAAACTACTATAAAGAGCGTTTAAGAAGACTGGACGCGGCGTGGAGCGAATTCGAGACTAGCGATGCCAAAATACGTTGTCTTGAAAAGACGCCATCAGATCACAGTTATTTTACCAACAAGTATTATGATAAGATCTCGGAACTCGCTTTTAAATATAAAGCAACATTCGAGTCGTTAATGTTGCAAGCATCTAATACTTCCCAACAAGAAGTCAATCAACATGCGGTTCCTACAGTTACTGCACAACAACGCAATCGTCTACATTTGCAACAAGCTCCTTAATTAGAAGACAAAAGGTAATGATAGCGTCATTAAAGAGGATACTCAGCATAAATCCAACAACTGAGAATATGAAGCTGAAAGAAAAACTGTGGGAACAGATACAAGATCTGCATTTCACAATATGGGAGTCTTGTCAAGATTCTCTGCAAGAAGGATACGACATGGAGTCATACGAAAATCTTGAAAGGCTGACCATGAACAATTTCGCATTGACGTCATCAGCTGAAGCGTCACAAAGCTTTGTATATTTTCAGAATAATGCCCTACCACTGCTAAAGATTATAATACCGAAGTTTAACGGCGAGTACTTAAAATGGCAAGCGTTTTTTGATCTATTTTCAGAATTAATAGAAAAACAACAGCTTTCGCCAGTACAAAAAATGTGGTATTTGAAGTCCAATCTAGGAGGAGAAGCTGAAAAATTGATCAGCCACCTCTCGGCTACTGCTGAAAATTACGCAACAAACTGGGCGCTTTTACAAGAGCGATACAACAATCGGCGAGTTCTTGTCGCATTGATAATCCATCAGCTACTCGATCAAACGTCTGGCGGATCATCAGCGGCAGCCATCAAACACCTGCATGACACCACTCAGGAATGCTTACACGCATTACAAAACACCGGGATCGATACAACCTCCTGGGATCCAATTCTGCTGCATTTACTTACCAAAAAGTTGGATCGTAGCACCCATGTTCTGTACGAGAGATCGATCACAAATCCAAAGCAGCTTCAGCAGGTGAAAGAATTTTTGGGCTTTCTTGAAACACGCTTTCAGTCCATGGAAGCGATGGGACAAAAGGAAAAGCCATCTTCAAAGGTGTGTGCATCAGCTGCTTCATCAAAACAATCCGAAAAGGCATGCAGTCTGTGCAAAAATGGCTCGAATCAACTGTACCGATGTCCACATCTCTAATAACTAACACCACCACAACGCCTGAATTATGTACAGAAACAGAAATTATGCGTGAACTGCTTAAAATCAGGTCATGCAGCCAAATACTGTACCTTAAGGTCATGCGCCAAATGCAACAAAAAACACAATTCACTACTGCATTTGGAAAAAAGGGATCATCCACCAAAGGAAGGACCAACGAGTGAAACAGTCAATAAAAACAGCTCCCACCTGACATCATCGGCGACAATCACTCTTCCTGCAAATGATAAATCACAAGTCACTTCGCTAACTACAGCCAAAACCCAGTTTGCGGACTCATATGTTTTACTCAGCACAGCAGTAGTTAGGATAAAAACTGATACAACAGAAGTCGAATGCCGCGCCCTCCTTTGATTCCGGATCCCAAGCAAATTTCATCACTGAAAGTTTAGTAAAACGACTGGGTATTTCAATGCAGCCATCATCGTTAAACATCAATGGTATTGGAGCTACTAACACAAAAATACACCACAGAGTAAATGTAGCCTTGACCTCTCGTATTAACAATTTCTCAACACGTTTTGAGGCATATGTTCTTCCTCGCATTATTTCACCACAACCGTCACGATTTATCAACACTGAAGGGTGGTCGCTGCCAAAGAACCTAACATTGGCCGATACAGGCTTCAACCGCCCCGAAAAAATCGACATACAATTGGGTGCAGAGCACTATCATCAACTGCTGACAATCGGACAAATAAAATCATCCGATCAACTGCCGATCTTACAAAACACGGTATTCGGCTGGATAGTGTCAGGAAAAATAAATGGAGATTGTCCAACGGATATTTCATGTGGAATCTGTACTACGGATGAAGCCCTCGAAACGTCTATCGCCCGACTGTGGGAATTGGAAGAAATTAAATCAAACGACAAACCGCTCTCGATAACAGATAAACAATGCGAAGAACACTTTGCACAACATACGACCAAGAACGATCAAAACCGATTCATAGTGAAGATACCCTTCCATCAAAGTCCTGCTGCTCTTGGAGACTCACATGGAATTGCACTTAACAGGTTTCTCGCCCTCGAACGCCGGCTACAGAAAAATCCCGAATTGAAGACACAATACACAAAATTCATGAACGAATATGAATCGATGGGACACATGACGAAAATATCAGCAAATGAAATCCTCACACCAAACTATTTCATACCACACCACTGCATACTGAGGCCTGAAAGTTCAACCACTAAGTTTCGTGTAGTCTTTGATGCGTCTTGCAAAACATCATCAGGGCAGTCATTGAATGACCTAATGTACACAGGACCCTCAGTGCAAAGCGAATTATTCTCCATCCTGTTGAGGTTTCGATTACCAAGATTCGTTTTCACTGCTGATGTCGAAAAATTGTATAGGCAAGTCCTAGTTTCTCCTGAAGATCGTCACTTTCAGCTCATTATTTGGAGAAAGGACACCACAAAACCTATAATCTACTATCAACTCAACACAGTTACATATGGTACACGTGCTGCTCCGTATTTAGCAACTAAATGTCTGCAACAACTCGCTAAAGAAAACACTGTTCGTTACCCTCTTACCTCGAAATTTCTGCAAGAGAATTTTTACGTTGATGATGGGCTTGGTGGAGCAGATAGTTTGGTGACTGCAATAGATTTGCAAAATCAACTAAAACAAATTATGAAAGAAAGTGGTTTTAATCTTCGCAAGTGGTCTGCAAATCATCCACAGTTACTCCAAAACATATCTGGAAGTAAATTTGGACTTTGAAAGCACAAAGGCTGACTCTATAAAAACATTAGGACTCATCTGGCTACCGAAGGAGGACAAGCTTTGTGTTAAAGTTAACAGTCACATCAGATCTTGCGAGACTTTTCGACCCACTGGGAATCCTCTCTCCAATTGTGGTGACAGCCAAGATGTTTATCCAAGAATTATGGGAATTGAAATTAGATTGGGATCAACCTCTACCTCAAACGTTACATACCAAATGGAGTTCTTTTCGCACCGATCTAAATGAGCTAAAAACCTTGGAAATATCGAGACATATCTTTAAGGGAAAAATCCCAGCTTCAGTCCAACTACATATTTTTACGGATGCGTCAGAAAAGGCGTATGACAGCAGCCTACATACGGTCAGTGTTCAAAAACGGGACCATTATGAATCGACTCCTTTGTGCTAAATCCCGTGTAGCTCCGCTCAAAAGGCAAACAATAACGAAATTGGAGCTATGTGCAGCGGTGTTAGGAGCGCAGTTAGCTATAAAAATTAGATCTGATCTGTAGTGGACCATCCCGGTTTGGTTTTGGACCGATTCAGAAATTGTGCTGTCATGGATAAATTCATCATCTGCATCATTCAACACCTTTGTGGCCAATCGAGTTTCAATAATTCAGGCAGAAACACAAATAGATCAATGGCGTCACGTCAGCTCAAAATGCAATCCAGCCGACATTTTATCTCGAGGAATATCGCCAAGGGCCCTGAAGGAATGCACAATGTGGTTTTGTGGACCCTTATTTCTGCATGGAGCAGAAGCAGCATGACCATTGAAATTTAATCCAGGCCTGAGCATTCCGACCACTTTGGAAAGAAAAAGAAAATCAGTAGAATCATGTGTGGCAGTAATAGACGGACATGATTTCGTCTACAAGATCAACCACAAAAATTCGTTCTTCCGATTACAGCGAATAATTGGGTACGTCATGCGTTCTATTACTCACACCAGATGCCGAAAGGACAATCGACAGCCTAACAGAACATTAACAAAAACTGAGCTGGATCAAGCCCTAATTCCGATCATTAAGCAAATGCAAGCAGCAGATTTCAAGGATGAAATTCTTCAATGATCCCATTTCAAAATTAATCTTCGAAATGGTTCATAAAGACAACAAACACTGCGGAGCGCAAACGCTCCTAGGCATCATCCGACAACGCTACTGGCCTGTAAAAGGAAAAATTATGGCTCGTGCTACAGTTCATCGCTGTACAATATGTAGCAGGGCTAAACCAAAAATGTTTGAACATATAATGGGAGATCTGCCTGCAACACGAGTATTACCAGCTCGGCCATTCGTAAACGTTGGAGTTGACTACTGTGGTCCACTTGAAGTTCACTACAAACTGAGAGGGAAAAGGCCACACAATGCTTATATTGCAGTATTTTGTTGTTTCGCAACAAATGCTGTACATCTGGAGCTAGTGAGCGATCTCACCACAGAGGCATTCATAGGTGCGCTCAAGAGATTTATCAGCCGCCGTGGACACTGCCAAAATTTGTATTGCGATAACGCAACGAATTTCGTTGGAGCGAAAAATAAACTACCCGAACTGGCATCCATAATCTACACATCAGCAGCACAAGAAGCAATTGCAAGCGCCTGTGGCAAAAGGGGCATACAATTTAATTTTATACCGCCAAGATCACCACACTTTGGCGGACTATGGGAGGCGGCGGTAAAATCTGCCAAACATCTCTTAGTCAGAAGTGTAGGTAACGCGTCGTTGACTTATGAAGAACTCGAAACCTTAGTCATCGCAGTCGAAGCTATTCTTAACTCCAGACCAATTTCACCGCTATTAAACGACCCAAACGATATCGGTGCCTTGACTCCAGCGCATTTCCTTATCGGAGAGCCTCTCACTGCCCAAATCGATGTGCAAGCCAAGTCAAACAACGCACAGAGGAGTATTTGACCCAAAATTATTAAGCGTGTTTTTTGTTTTGAAAGTTTAATTTTTTGATAGTTTTAGCTTTAGTTTGATAGAAAAAATTTATTGGCAGGTTATCATTGGGTTAGTGTTATTTTTGACACCCATCACCCACCACCCACCACCCACCGACCAACCTCCCACCCACCTTTTATAACTTTGTTAGATTTTTTTCTTTTTGAAGAGAATTTAATTTTATATATATATTAATTTATTATCCGTACACGGTATGCCGCGCTACACGATTGTTGCGTGTTTTTAGAAAAATTATTTATTATTACGTATGCCGGTCTCCCCTCGCATTCCCCCAAAATTTGGTTTGCAACAGTACTTTATTCTAATAGCAACTCAAATTACATTTAGATAGTCAAACTATTGTAGTTGTGTAGATACAGGGAAATAAAACATAGCTTTTTATGGATGTTACAATGCCCCCTTGTCAAAATTATAATTTATCCAATATTAAATATTAAAAAAATTTGTCCCGTAGCTTGGCTTCCTATAAGGGATAAACAACCAAATAAACAAAAACATATTCACTTTTAATATTTATTTTATATTATTAAATACTTATCACATGAAAAAATTAAACTAATTAAAAAGTTCAAATTATGATCATGTCATACGTATTTCATTATGGGCGGCATTATCCGTATCAGGAAGAAGTAGTTTAATAGTAGCCGATGAAAAAGGCTTCTTTATCTTTCGTGTTTTTTGTGTATTGCAGCTTGAAAAGGGTCGCTGCTCAAAAATAACCTATTTAGAACATCATTTCCATGTTATCTCTCAAAGTTGCAAAACTCTTATAATAAGAATTCTGCGCAATAAGCCATATATGTGTATTTTTCAAAGTGCAGTTTCCCCTTACTTAGTTAACAACCTGATACTTGGGTGCATTTTTTATATACTTATACCGTTTTAAAATGTAATTTTGATTTGTAACGGTTTTAAATTAGGTATGTAGTACATAGCTAAAGTGTCCTGGAGACGATCAAGTCTTATATAGACCGCAGGTAAACAAAAACAGTTTAATTTTTGAAAATGGGCGTGGCATTGCCTACTTCCACTAAAGATGTATAGTATCCAGCTGGATACACGGCAGACGTCGTCTTGCATAATATTTCAAGCGATTAGGATATTAACCAAAGTATGAAATGAAAGACAAATAATAAAATAATTTCATTTTCTTTATTTTAAAATAACATTAATTTTTCTAATTTTATCATAATGCGATTTTATGGACAGTTAACTACTGCGGAGTATAAATGAATAAACTTGATGGTTTTCCCACGCGAGAACACGCCACACGGCATGTGAAAAGACCGGATTTTCTAGATCTAACCCACAAATCGACATAATTTGTCCTTGTGACTTATTAATAGTCATGGCAAATGCCAAGCGAATGGGAAATTGCAGACGTCTGAATGGAATGGGTGAGTCTGAACGGATCATTGGTATTCGTGGCAGAAGAACAACTTCACCTTCAAATTTGCCGTTCAAAATTGTAGCTTCAAGAACATTGCCCATTATTTTTTTTATGACTAATCTTGTACCGTTGCACAACTTAGGTGCATTTAAATTCCGAAGCAAAATGATGGGCGCGCCAATTTTTAATCGCAAGTTATGCGGTGGCATTCCTGGTAAATCCAGCGAATTCAAAAATTCAACAGGATAGTTGACTGCTTCATCAGGATCGGTAACAGTGTCGACCGATTTGAACAATATCTCATTGCCGGGCAATGATTGTTGTATTTTGAAGTTAATAGCGTCAACATCGATATTTTTTGGAGCTAAAATAGCTCGTTCACGAAGCCAGGCATGATTAATGTAATTAGCTCGCAAATCTGGAAATATGCTTTCAATCAAAGCATCTTTCGTATTTACCATGTTGCAGAAATTTTCTGGCAATTTGATACATTGTGTGTCTCCATGGAATGGTATTGTTCCATTTCCAATGTTGAGCAATTGCTTGGAGAATGATATTGCCAATGGATCATTTTGCAGTTGTACACGTATATTTTTTTTAAGACGTAATGTAGTGACATTTCGCCATATATATGATTGTTTAATGCATGCGTTAATTTCATCAGCATATGTAGCGCGTGGAATGACTGGCAATGTCTGTCTAAAATCACCGGACAGCAGCAGTAAAGCACCACCGAAGAGCCTAGTGTTATTATTTAGATCTTTCATCATTCTATCTAGAGCTTCAAGTGAATACTTGTGGACCATAGTACATTCATCCCAGATAATAATTTTGCATTTTTGCAAAACTTTAGCCATACCGGAATGCTTTTTTATCTTGCACACTGCATCTGGATTTGTGTGAATGTTCAACGGCAATTTGAGTGCTGAATGTGCAGTCCGTCCGCCATCAATCAAAGTGGCTGCAATACTTGGCGAAGCAATTGCTAACGCAATATGATTTTGTGATCGAATGCCCGCAAGTATTAGTTTGATGAGAAACGTTTTTCCAGTGCCACCTGGTGCGTCCAAAAAGAAAAATCCACCTTGTTCTGCTGCAATTGACAAATTAATTCGATCGTATACATTCTTTTGTTCTTCAGTGAGTAGTTGTTGATTATTTTCAACGAAAGTAGTTTAAGAGACCGCATCGAACTGTTGTTCGCGCTGAATCTCGCTGTTAATGATGTCTGTTGCTGGGCGGTTAGGTGAGGGCATAGCGAAATGAATGAGTGGCATATTCGAAATCTGAATGCAAATATCTTCAATCTTTATTAGCGCCTCATTATATATTTCCGGCGAAAAATCGATATTGGGATCTTTATGAGCGATCCGATGTAGAATGACGTCGCTCATGGCATCTTTATATTTATCCCAGAGGACAGAAGCTTGAGATGGAAAACATGTCGTCAATAATATGACGAATAAATGGCGAATTTGATGAGGAGAGGAACTTAATGCTGCATCTGCAAGTGTAATATCCCAATGGTTGTCATCTTCTAGCAAATGTAATTCGCGACACGCATCATGATATGTGTCGTACAAAATCCCATTGACTGTTCGCAAGTGTTGGAAGGATGTCGGTCCAGGAACATTAACCAACAATAAACGCAAGAAGAAACATTCGCGTTGCTTTGGATGGACTGTGTATAATCGTCCTAATGTATTTCCCATAAATATGCCGTTGTATCCTTCAACCGGAACACCTCGCTGTCGTGGTTGCCTCTTTTTTGACTGTTTGTTCCATGTGAAAAAGCGTGGCACATCAGTATACATTAATGTCTTTGCGAATTGACCGGGAATACCTGGACGGTTGCATATTTCGAAAAACTCAGTTAATGTGGTTTTTGGGGCAATTGATGCACGTTGTACAGCAGTCTCTGCCGTGAAATAAACACGCTGTCCATTTTCAAGGTGCATGGCCAAATGTATAATAGCAGGGTCTCTTGCGTGTATCGGAAAACTCAAAATACGCCAAACAGCTTCATTGCTGCTGATGTACCGGCCCATTTGATACCGTGTTATTTTATTGTTTTCGTTAAAATTTTGAACAGCAAATACAGCCATATCACTGCCCTTATGGACATATTTGCATATATATTTTATGGACTTCACAGAACTGAAGATCTCAATGTTTATGTGTGCTTTGTAGGTTTTACATAGCAGTGGTGAATACGGAACCACCCACTAATTGTCAATGTCAACTGTTGTACCGTTTAACGTGCGTAATTGATGGGATTGACCACCATGGTCAGTGTCTCTACGACGATACAATGGATAGCCATCGATATTAGTGATGGTATCATTTGTAAATTTTTTTGGAAAATTTTTCGTACATTTTCCATTGTCCATGCACGGCGCTGTCATGTTTATAGCACCGCATGGACCATGGATCATGTTAGCGGTAACAATCTCATACAATTCTTGGTCGATATTCCGATCCGGAATTTCTGCTGAGATAATTTTATCAATTTCTTCAGACTGTATTTTGTCGACCAACCAAATCAAAATATGCGCGTGTGGCAAACTTCGTTTTTGCCATTCAACAGAATACAGCCAGCAACGTGTTTTGCCAAATACAGAGGACTGTGTAATCAAATTCATTAACGATTTTAACTTTTGTCTGAAGACACGTGCAGTGATATCGTGCCGATCTATTGCAGTTTGACCTGGCAATAATGCAATTTTAATTTCATCCCATTTTGGATTACACGTAAATGTAATGAACAAATCTGGTCGTCCATACGCGCGCACAAAAGTCATGGCGTCTTGAATATATTCCTGCATACGACGTTGGCTTCCAATATACATATGATGATGGAAGAATATATGAAGTACCGATGTCGTTGATATTAGTTATTCCATCTACGTTACCAACAATAGCATCACGCAAATGAATATATTCCTCAGCTCGAAGTTTCGCTTGATTATACCTGATGTATCGTAATCGCTCACTTTAAATTTTCGCATACATATCAACGATATATTGATGAAAGAGCTGGCGGTATCGGATAATATTATTGTCTTCATTGGTACGAATCATCAACCGATATGCGTAGAAGTTCATCGCGCTCACTTTCTTGCTGGTCTCTGCACCTGCAAAGTAAAAATTAAATTAGCATAAAAATATAATATTAGGTAATGACATGTGTAGACTGTACCTGTTGCTGGATTTCGTTGTTTGATATTTAAATGATATCCATCTTCTCCTTCCCAAAATATCAATGGATATTGTAAAGCGCCGTAAGAGCGATGATTGTCTGCAATCGTATGCACTGTGTTGTCTCTGCGTTTGATTTGTATATCTCGACGTTCAAATGTATCGCCAACCATAACAACTGCAACTTCATTAATGGTCGGTGCATTATATCGGCCCGGGTGCTGCCCAGCTGGTACTTTGTCTGCTTTGATGACGATCGTATAGTTGTCGTTTTGCAGTTTGTTTGAAAGGGTATTAAACAACTGAAGCAACTGGTTGTGGTTCTGTAAAAAGGGTTCTAAAATTCCCCCAATTGCTCGCTCCTCCATTTGCTCCATATGGTTGTACTGGCAGCGTGCGTTTATTTGCTGCTCCTCATCACCCATGAAGTAGATTTGCAGAAATTTTGAATCACTACCAGGCATCGGTATTAAAGACCCAATTTGATGATACACTTGTCCCTGAATCTTAAAGGTTGATTGAAAATTGCGACCAGCCTCATTGTGAACAATTTTTGTTGCTCCAAATGATGTCATTTGAAAGCACGAATTGAATTTGCGAATTTTACGCAAAAACAATTTAGATTGAGATGTACCTCCAGCCAATAGTGCTTTCAATGGTTCTGGCGGCGAATTCAATGGTGGCAATACAACTTTTCCAGACGCGCAGCAGAAACCGGCCGATTCACCTTTGTATTTGAGTGCATGACAGTGTTGGCATTGTTTGCTCATAGCACCGATTACAATTTGTGAATGTGACGAATAGTCGATGTCCGACTCATATTCAAACGCAAGGCGAAGAAGTGATGCACGTGTCAATGTGCGATACACTTGCAAACGCTGTTGTTCGCGTGTGCTGAATGTGTCGGTGACTCGTTGACGGGTCAGTCTTTGTCTGAATGCATTAGCTCGAAGGCGTTCATTGCGGTGCTTTTGACTTTCATTAGTACGTGTGATTGCAGTCGTGTTTATTTCATTTCCATTGTCCGTCAATTGATCTTGTGCCGATGTATTTAACCGATTGTTGTGCTGTAATTGTGAATGGATAGTCCGTTGACCTATATTTCCTTCTCGTCCACGAAGACGTGGCATTGTTTTAGTTACGTAACTTGTATGTGAATGTAATACACTTAATATTCACTGAAAATGCGACAGCAAAAATATACAAATACACGGTATAAAATTTTAAATGTGAAAATAACGAAACGCACTTAATGTAATACACTGAAATTACAATACCTACGTGTGGCCGTAGTTGTGGCTTGATTCAAATTTGTGTTGTTTTCAATGACTCCACACTCGTTGTCTTCCAATTCGAAATAAAACAAACCACTTTTTCTTAATTTAAACTTTACTTTTGTTTTAGAAAATGACGCGCGACTCAACGAATTAAAAAAGAAAAGCAGATTGAGAACGAATTTCTGAGATCGCAAAGATGAAAAGCAAACAAATAAACTCGATACCCACCGCGACTGTTTTAACGGCTCCAGTAATCGAGTCAATGTTACTTTGGGCCTTTCACCGTCAATCGCCAATGCACAAATACCGTTATCAGGAGCAGAAATAATAGATTTTTAATTTGTGGTTTGTATGTGAGGTACCACGCCTCTTTGTACAATCCCGCCATTATTTGCAGCAGCACTTAAAAAATGCACACCAAACCTTCTTACCAAATTTTGTATAAATACCGTTATCAGGAGCAGAAATAATACATTTTTAATTTGTGGTTTGTATGGGAGGTACCACGCCCCTTTGCACAATCCCGCCCATATTTACAGCAGCAATTAAAAAATGCACACCAAACCGACGTACCGTATTTTGTTCAAATACCTTTATCAGGAGCAAAAATAATAGATTTTTAATTTGTGGTTTGTATGGGAGGTACCACGCCCCTTTGCACAATCCCGCCCATATTTGCAGAAGCACTTCAAAAATGCACACCAAACCGACTTACCAAATTTTGTACAAATATCGTTGTCAGGAGCAGAAATAATAGATTTTTAATTTGTGGTTTGTATGGGAGGTACCACGCCCCTTTGTACAATTCCGCCCATATTTGCAGAAGCACTTCAAAAATGCACACCAAACCGACCTACCAAATTTTGTACAAATATCGTTGTCAGGAGCAGAAATAATAGATTTTTAATTTGTGGTTTGTATGGGAGGTACCACGCCCCTTTGTACAATCCCTCCCATATTTGCAGAAGCACTTCAAAAATGCACACCAAACCGACCTACCAAATTTTGTTCAAATACCGTTATCAGGAGCAGAAATAATACATTTTTAATTTGTGGTTTGTATGGGAGGTACCACGCCCATTTGCACAATCCCGCCCATATTTGCAGAAGCACTTCAAAAATGAACACCAAACCGACTTACCAAAGTTTGTACAAATACCGTTATCAGGAGCAAAAATAATAGATTTTTAATTTGTGGTTTGTATGGGAGGTACCACGCCCCTTTGTCCAATTGGATCGAATTGTAAATCTAAACCATCCGGGGCACCACCCAAACGCATACAAAAAAATTTATGCAAATCGGTCCAACCGTTTAGGAGGAGTTCAGTCACAACACACGTACAGTAGAATTATATATATAAAGATGTATGTATAATTTTTTTTATAATTAATATTTTTAAAATAAATATTTGAGATAATTTTTTCTTTTTAAATATTAAAAATAAAAAAATATCATATAAATATCTTGAAGTCGATAAAATTCTATAAAAACGCATGCAATTTTCTTCACTTCCCTGACTTTAACAGTATCCCAAATCTTAACTTACAATCTTTAAAATGCACGATATGATTTAGAATTTTGTTATATATCGATCGTAATTACTTCTTAGGATTTCATCAAATTAATTTTTGCCTTTTTGGCCAGCTTTTTGGGTCAAATACTCCTCTGTGCAACGTCAAGCTGGCGACAAGATGGAATTTGGTATCTCGTCTCAAACACGAATTCTGGAATAGATGGTCGCGAGATTACCTGAATGAATTACAATATCGTAACAAATGGCAAAAGCACTCAGAAACTCTTAAGCCTGGAGCCATCGTCATACTCGAAGAAAATAATACCCCGGTTATGAAATGGCCTTTGGGACGTGTAATTAAAACCTACAAGGGAAGCGACGATATCGTCAGAGTTGCAGATGTCAAAACAGCTTCGGGTGTATTTAAACGCGCGATTCGTTATCTGGCACCACTTCCTACATCTGACGATGAAAGCAACGAGTGCCAGGATCAACCAATTCAACAATTGTCGATGACGTCAAATGATAACCATGCAAAAGAGAGTCAGAGACAGCAACGTGCATTGTCAACCGATGAAATGGCGACTAAGAAAACAAGAAGGATGTCAGCAGCCAATGCTATGACGACAATATTGATGGCACTGTTTGCTCTTCCCCTTATTTTAGCGAACAAAATTGAGCATAAAGAATTTGACTCCAATATTTGCTTATATTTTGAAGGAATCGGTAGCACACGAATCTCCAGATCGGAATGGAATATCATAGCCTACTATGAATTATAGTCATATTGGACAGAGATAGCTGCCCTCACAAATGGAACATCAACACTGCAACATTTATGCAGCATTATAAAGCAAAAGTCAAACTGCCTAAATGTGCTACGGACTATATAATTCGGCTTACTAGATCTGAAGGACGAAAATATTCTGTTAAAAGAAAAGAGAGTTAAGCGTGGTGCGATCAATATCATCGGATACGTTGCCAATTCACTATTTGGAGTTCTCGACTCAACCTATGCAGAACAAATGTCCAATACCATCGATTATATTAAGGCAGATGAAACCAACCTAAGGGAGCTTTTAAAAAATCAAACATCCCTTTATAACGCAACACTCAATATATTCAAACAAGACGAGCTTAAAATAAAGGAAAAGTTTGACAACCTGGACATCCAACTAACCGAAATCATATCAAGGATACACGAGGAAGAAGAAGAAAACTATCAAACTAAGCTATTTAATATCTTTATATCACTATCGGTTCAGCTTTCTGTGATATCTTCCAGACTACATCGAATACAATCAGCAATAGTTTCATCACTGTCCGACTCACATTATGGAAAAATCAGTCCAATATTGTTATAACCCTTACAACTCCAATCTAAACTAATACAAGTAAGAAATCACCTCCCTGCATCTCTACAGTTACCAGTAAATCAAGATAACCTCATGCAACTTTATAGCCTCATGAGTGTGAAGGGTGGAGTAACAGAAAATCATGTCATCTTTCACATAGCTATTCCATTATGTAATCCAGAAATTTTCTACCTCTATAGACCACATCCTATTCCACTCCTGATAAACAACACACTGATTGCAATAAAACCGTGCAGTGGCCTGTTAGCGATCAAGAACCACACGGATCACTATTTCATGTTAACTGAAAAACAGTGGAGGTCATGTACAACGATAAGGGAAGACGAGTTTCTGTGCCCGAACATACAATCTACATTTGATGCAGACGCTGACAACTGTTGGTGCGAAATGTCACTTTTCAACAACAATTCTCGCACTAGCTGTAATTTTGTATCTCTTACAAACAACCCATCGTTCACACAAATGGAGCACAATAATCAATGGATGTACACATTGAAGCATCCTATTCGAATGACAGCAGTATGTGGACAAGACCATTCACAACTCACGCTAAAAGGGTCTGGGCTCATCAAAATGGGTCCAGATTGCACACTTAAGCACAAGATAAATACAATTCAAGGTCATAAAACATACTCATCATCACTGAAGTCATCGTATACAATTAGTGCTAACATAAGCGACATTGCACATCCAAAACAAATGCACACGCTGTTTGAAGACAACTACTCCGATCATCTCCAAAACATTTCTGATGTTTAAAATAAGTTACATCAACAGGTGTTAACGGAGCTACCATCGCAAATCCAACACATGAAATATCATCACGCAACTGTGGCATACTCTGCGCTTCTTTTAACAATTGTAATCATCATAATCCAATTTTGTTGAACCTTCGTAGTGAACAGACGTGTTAGCGGAGTTTCTTTTTTACATACTAAACAAACAAAAATACAAACAAACAAAAATTTTCGTAATAAGTACTGAATCGTAATAAGTACAGTTTTTGCTAAATTTGCTTTACTTGCATTAATAATATTTTTCGTATAAACTGAAACAACAAAAACAAACAAAAAAACACAAACAAAGTGACTGAGGAATACTCTGCATGAGTACCTCAAAAACAAACAGTTGTGAGGTGAGTTCTAACGGCAGAAATGCCTATTTTACTGTGAGTTCTGATATTCTTAATGCAAACAATAAAAATAAAAAAATCCGATGATAGTATTTTTCTAACGGCAAAGCCAATTTTACGCGAGCGATCATCTTCGCTTAATCCGATGCCAAGTGGTGATTCGGTAACATTACCATTGCCTAGTTCATCTCTATTTAAGTCAGCTCCATTATCCGCTCCGGGCTCGTGTTCATCACTTAACCAAGTTATTCAGAAACCAAAGGTGCCTATCGGAATGGACCGATATATTACAGTAGTAAAGCGCGGGCGAAGCCCAAATTCATCAAAAATCTCATCGGTTCCCAAGATATACAGGGATAACGACGCCGCCATAGTTAGCCGTCAAAACCGTTGCAGGATGACAATGACAAACCCGAAGCATCCTCGAAAAAAACCTCCAAACCACCGCTCATTTATTTGGGAGAAAAATTCAAACACCCTTATCAAAAAATTAATATCGGTCATTGGTGAAAAGGCATTTCACATTGTCCCAATAAAAGGTGGTAACATTGACGAAACTAAAATTCAAATATATGAAGAAAAAGATTTGCGGAAAATGGTTAATGAATTCGAAAAGAATAAAACAAGTTTTTACACATTCCAGCTTAAAAGCGCTAAAGGCCTACAGATCGTACTGAAGGGCATAGATTCTTATGTTGTCCCTGCTGAAATAAAAGATGCTCTCACCCTCCAAGGATTCAAGGTAAAAAATGTATCCAACATAATAAACAGGGATAAGATCCCCCAACCTCTTTTTCGTGTTGAACTGGAGCCTAACGATATAATATTGAAGAAAAATGAGACCCATCCCATTTATAATTTAAAATATCTCTTATACCGAAAAATCACAGTTGAAGAACCACACAAGCGTTCTGGACCCGTACAGTGCCATAATTGTCAAGAATACGGCCACACTAAAACTTATTGTAAATTACCTACTGTTTGTGTTGTGTGCGGTGAATTACACAACACTGCTATTTGCAATAAGTCGAAGGACTAGAAGGAAAAGAAGTGCAGTAATTGTGGAGGTAATCACACTGCTAACTACAGGGGATGTCCTGTATACTCTTTCGTTAAACAGGCTATGAGTCAAAAGCCTAAAGTAGTCCCAGCGCAAACAGGAAATACGTACTCCGCCAATTATCCTGTAATGGCCCAACCAATCTCTACACAAGTATCGTATGCTGACGCTGTGAAGATCAACTCCGTTCCCATGCAAAAAGTGTCACCACCAACTAATACAACAAATGCAAATGCAAGCTTTAATTTCAGTCGCCTTGAAAATACTATTGATAATTTGGTGCAAACTATAAACAACTTTACAACAAATATGACTAGTATGATGCAAGAAATGCTGCGAATGCAGAACACTCTGCTTCTAGCATTAGTTAACAAGCCATGAACACGTTAAAAGTATGTTTCTGGAACGCAAACGGCATTCGCCAACATAAAAATGAACTAGAGCACTTCCTCACGGCAAAAAATATTAATATAATGTTGGTATCTGAGACTCATTTGACTTCAAGAAGCCTTTTTAAAATTAGTGGCTATACCTTATATGATACAAAGGACCCGAGAGGAAGAGCATGCGGAGGATCAGCAGTTCTAATAAAGTCAAGACTCAAACACTACATTCTTGAGAATATTAGTAAGGACCATCTGCAGGCAACAAATATTTGTATCCAAAATTTTTGTAAAAATTTTGTGATATCATCAATTTACTCCCCTCCCAGATTTTCAATCTCTGAGGATCAATATGAGGATTTTTACAGAACTCTTGGACCTTGTTTCTTGGCAGCTGGGGACTACAATGCAAAACATACGTTCTGGGGATCGCGTCTTATTACACCTAGAGGTCGAGCATTATTCAACACAATTTCAAAAATGGGTTTGGATGTCATTTCTAGCGGGGAGCCCACTTACTGGCCTACTGACCCACAAAAAATTCCAGATGTTATAGATTTTGGCGTCATGAAAAATATCTCTAGGGATTTAATTCATGTTGAAGCTTCTCATGATCTCTCCTCCGATCACTCGCCAACGATCGTTACAATTTGTAGCCCACTAAGAAGTGACTTACCTCACCCATATGTGAAGATGATAAATCATGTTAATTGGCTGGGGTTCAAAAAATATCTCAGTAGTCATTGTACGGGAAACATCAGGCTTAGAACTCCCGATGATATTGAACTTAACATTGCCAACCTTACCGAGAATATTAAACAGGCTGCTAAACATGCCACTACTTCCTATCCGCAGACTGGGTTTAATAGAATTTATTCTGCGGATATTGAACGTCTCGTATGTGAAAAAAGAAGAGCTAGAAGGGAATGGCAACAGCACAGATCACCCCAACATAAAATTAGACTTAGAGAATGCACAAAACGACTCCAAGAGTTGCTTGCATCTGAAAAATCTGCTTCTCTTAAGAACTATCTGGAAGATCTCGATGTTACAGCAGCATCTAATTACTCCTTGTGGCGCGCTGCCAAAAAACTTAAAACACCTGTTGAGTCTAAACCACCCCTGCGCACTTCTACCGGAGGAGCATTTAAAACACGTGTTTGCCCCAAACATATGTACTGGTGCTGTTGATTTGCCGAGTGTAGTTGCTCTACCCCCTCGACCCATAAAGTTTAAGATGCGTAATGTACAAAAACTAATTGCTGAAACCAACCCGAAGAAGGCCCCGGCTATTGATGGAATTAGTAACAAGATGCTGATGAAGTTGCCTAGTATTGCTATTAGAATCCTCTTGTTCATTTTTAATGGCATTTTACGACTGGAGTATTACCCTCACAGCTGGAAACTTGCCATGGTCAAAATGCTTCCAAAGGCGGGTAAAGATCTTACTAAGGCTGAGTCATATAGGCCAATAAGTTTGCTGTCAACAATTTCAAAGCTCTTCGAAAAACTGCTCATGACAAAATTATCCCCAATTCTAGCTGAGAATGGATGCATACCGGACCATCAATTTGGGTTTAGAAGTCAGCATAGCACCATTGAACAATGTCATAGATTGGTACATTTTATAAGAAGAGCATTTGAAAAAAAGAAGTACTGTTCTTCCCTCTTTATTGATGTTTCTCAGGCATTTGATAAAGTGTGGCATGAGGGCCTGATTTTGAAATTGAGGACATATCTACCAATGAACATTGTGAATCTACTGGAAAGTTACATTCTTGCCCGGAAGTTCACTGTCGTGGAAGGAGACTTCATGAGTGTGCCCGAAACTATCTCATCCGGTGTGCCACAGGGTAGTATACTGGGACCGGTTTTATATTTGATTTATACCTGTGATATGCCTCTGAGCAGTAATATCTTCACTTCTACATTTGCCGATGATACAGCCTGCCTTAGTATGCATGAAAACCCTCACGAGGCATCCCGATATCTTCAGAATCATATTAGCCTGTTGGAACTATGGTTGAACTTATGGAGAATAAAAGTAAATGAACAAAAGTGTGTTCATGTCACATTTACTCTACGAAGAGACACTTGTTCCCCCATTCGAATCAACAATCAAGTTGTTCCTCAACATTCACAGGTGAAATATCTTGGTATTCACCTCGACCGACGGCTTACATGGAAACACCACATTGACTCTAAGCTGACACAAATGAAGCTTAAATTAACCCAGATACATTGGCTGATTGGTAGAAATTCTACCCTCAGTCTAGATTGTAAACTTTTAATATACAAGTCGCTTTTGAAGCCGATATGGTGTTACGGAATTCAGCTATGGGGCACTGCTTCAGCTTCCAATGTAGAGAGAATCCAACGAATGCAAAACAAAATATTAAGGTTAATAACTACGGCTCCATGGTACTTGAAAAATTCTATTTTACATCGTGATTTACATATGCCACTTGTGACCGCTGAAATTGCAAAATATGCTGGAAAATATTTAACAAAACTCGAGTTCCATCCTAATCCCCTTGCTCGTAACATCTTGAACTTTCCTGGACACATCCGCTTAAAAAAGAGGGACACTACGGCATTAATACGCAACTCTCCAGATGAAATTCTTTGAAAATATTTTTTGTGCGTAACATGAATTTTATGTATTATTAATTATTATCACTAAGTTTATGTCCGACACTGGTTGGGCCTAATAATTATTTATATATTTAAGATTTGAACACTTATTGTTAGTTCAGTTATTTGAAGATACAATAAACAATACAGTGTCGAAAGGTGCAACCAAGTCAACAACCTTGTCCAGCTGTTCGTCAACACGTCACACCGTCCGAGTTTATTACTACGGTTACGTAAGGAAGATTCCGAAGCTATCTGAAAGAATGCACAATTTATCAATCATTATTCATTGCATTTTTTATGTACTCGCAATTTGTATTGTCTTCTTTTTTTAAATTTTTTTTGTTCCTAAATGTTAAGCGAACGTGTTTCATTAGCAAGTGAAGTCATTCTGTTTGGAGCTTACGTATAACACTGAAGCTACTCGGTTCTGTCAAATCAGCAATTTCCGCTTAGTTGATCATAGCTCAACGGCCGGGTGTATGTTCAAACTTTCACATTGAGTGCACATGCACATTTATACATGTGTATGTGCATAATTTTGCATGAAATTGTGAGCAGAATTCGATCGTTGAGTTAATATCCATAGTCGCGCTTATTTTATCTGTGTCCTCTTTTTGATTCATCGTCCTTTCTCTATTTTTCTGAATATGTAGACTGTCTATTGTATATCTTTTCTTTTGTATATTTTCTTTATCTATAATTCTTACATTGTTGAAGTCAGCTGTGTGGTTGTTAGTTAAGATGTGTTGTGCTAAGGCTGTTGTTTGTTTACATTTCTCAATATCGTTCTTATGTTCTTTTATTCTTGTCCCCAAGTTACGTTTTGTTGTGCCTATGTAGATCATATTGCAGTTGTTGTTGTGATTGCCATTGCATTTAATTTCATAAATTACATTGTTTTGTTGGTGTTTTTCAATAGGTGTTTTTATTTTTGTAAATATTGAATTTAATGTGGTATTCGTTTTGTATGCAAAGTTTATATTTTTATTTTTAATTGTGTGTCTCATGTTGTTGTTATCCGTTAGTCCAGGGATGAATCGTACACTTTAAAATCTTTTTTGTTCTGTATTGTTGTTCTGGTTGTCAATATTCTTGTTTTTAATTTTTCCGATCATTTCGGCTATCAGTGAGTTTATTAGTTTTATGGGAAAACTATTATTCTTCAAGGTGTTACTAATTTGTATAATATTGGCATCGTGGAAATGTTGGTCGCTGATCGTTAGAACTTTGGTGATGAAATTTTTCGCTGTGTTAATTTTTTGATTTTTAGGGTGAGTTGAATTAAAGTTTATTAATCTTCCTGATGCGCTGTCCTTTCTATGCTAATCAAAGGTGATTTTATTATTAATTCTATGTAGCTTAGTATCTAAATATGCAATGCAGTTATTTTGTTCAAGTTCAATCTCTACATTGGAAGCTGAAGCAGTGCCCCATAGCTGAATTCCGTAACACCATATGGGTTTCAAAAGCGACTTGTATATTAAAAGTTTACAATCCAGACTGAGGGTTGAATTTCTACCAATCTGCCACTGTATCTGAGTAAATTTAAGTTTTAATTGTGTTAGCTTAGAGTCAATGTGCTGTTTTCATGTAAGCCGCCGGTCAAGGTGTATACCAAGATATTTCACTTGTGATTGTTGGGGAACAATTTGATTGTTGATTCGAACGGCAGAACAAGTGTCTCTTCGTAGAGTAAATGTTAAATGAACACACTTTTGTTCTTTAAGTAGAGATTGGTTTGGTCATAGGAGGATAAGTAGCGGAGTACGTTTTCCTGTTTGCACTGGGGTTACTTTAGGCTTTTGACTCATAGCTTGTTTAACGAAAGAGTATACAGGACATCCTCTGTTTTTAGTAATGTGATTACCTCCACAATTACTGCACTTTTTTTCTTCTGTTCTTTCGACTTACTGCAAATAGCAGTAGCGTGTAATTCACCGCACACACAACAAACAGTAGGTAATTTGCAATAAGTTTTTGTGTGGCCATATTCTTGACAATTATGGCACTGTACGGGTCCTGAACGCTTGTGTGGTTCTTAAACTGTGATTTTTCGGTATAAGAGATAATTCAAATTATAAATGGAATGGGTCACAAGTCATAAATTTTATTTAAATACATCTATAAAGATGGGCTCTGAAGAAAAAACAAATGCATATCGTAACGCAATTCAAAACTTTCGTACCAATACAAGAAAAACTGCAAGGGCTAAACAAACGGAAGGATTTATTCAAGCCCGCATTAAGCTACTTGACGATTATTGGCAAAAATATTGCGACGCAAGACATAGCCTTGTGACCGAAGCAGGTGAACAACCAGCTAAAAAAAGGCAACCGATCGCCTCCAACTTTTGATAAGCGATAGTGATTTTGTACAGACAGAGACTACGTATTGTAAAACCTTGGGCGAATTAACTGACTACTTGCAACAAGTCAATTCTGGGAATACTTCTACTTCCACTTCTAATGCCAGCATATAACAGTCAACTCCTGTTAATATTTCGCCAAACACCCATTTGCCAGCTATTAAAATACCTTCGTTTGATGGCAACTTTCTCAATTGGTTCTCATTTAAAGACCTTTTTGTATCAATAGTAAAAGATAATCAGCATATATCAAATACACAAAGCTGCAGTATTTATAGGACGCTCTCGTTGGTGATGCAGTTCATGTTTTGGATAATATATCTACTACTGAAACAAATTTTAACATCGCCTGGGATTTATTAGTACAAAAATATGAGAACAAACGAATAATTATTAATTCGTTTTTTACGCAAATTATTAATTTACAAGATGCACGAATAGAATCCGCTTTAAGTTTACGCACACTAAATTGTGGTAGTTATAGGGAAAATTTGTATTTCAATGTTGTGTTTAAGTGTTGGTGCGGGACCTATTGTTTTCCCTATAGCCTCTTTTTTATTTTATACAGCTGGTGAGGTCCCAGCTAAAACGCAGGCGTTCAAAGAACTGCCGAAATCGTGAGACTAAAGTTGAAATCAAACAAGGCTAAGCAGCCGAATTATGTCTTTTCCAAATCCAGTCTAATTTTATTTTCATATTTTACTTGCTTATATACTACTTGTGAAAATCATTCTAGTCATCTAGAATGATTAACACATGTTTGTTTACAACACATGTTTACTTACAAAAGAAAGTGCATTACAAATAGATATTGAGTTACAGATAAATATTGGGTCATAAGTGTCATACAACATGAAAGCGGACAATGGTCTTTGGCACACTTCAAAGGTGTAATCCGATCGTATGTCAATTGGTGGTCACTCTACACATTTGAAGGTGGCAAATATACACAGTCATGTTGTATGGCGCTTTGGGTACTCTACACCCTCACCCTTAAGAAAAAATTATTGGGATAATTTTTTTTGTGTATTACACTATTTGTATCATTGTATAGTTTTAATTTATATGTACATTGTAATAGTTTTAATTAGATATTGAAATAATTATAAATATAGATTTTCTTATGTTATTAAAGTATTGTATTTTTTTAAATTATTGTTGTGAAATTCTTTTTCTACTCCATTGTAATCTATTGTACTATTTACACCGTTTCTACCTATTATTTTGTATGGTCCTTTGTATGGACTTTGATTTTTTCTTCTATTTTCTATTTTTATTAACACTAAATCTCCTATTTCTAAATTTGATTTATTTTGCTGTTTATTCTCTAGCACTCTTTTTTCTTTACTTTTTATTAATAATTCTTTTGCTCTATTTAAGGCAAACTGTAATTTGACTCGCAGCTCTTGTACGTAATCGTCATAATTATAAATTTTTGTTTTCTTGTTTACAATGTCAGATAGTAGGCTTGGTAAGTGTCCATAAACTAACTCAAAAGGCGTGTAACCTGTATCTATATGTGGTGCCGTATTATAGGCAAATGTAAAATATGGAATCCATTTGTCCCATTCATAGTCATTCGCTGTAGTTAACAAAAATTCATTAAGAACCCTGTGGTTTCTTTCTATTGAACCTAATGTTTCATGGTGGTATGGTGTTGAAAATGTTTGTTTGATTCGTAATAGCGAACATATGTTTTTCATAAGTTCGTTATTAAATTCTGTTCCTCTGTCGGATTTAAGTACCTTAAATTGACCATATCTCAAAATGAATTGCTCGACTAATGTTTTTGCTGTAGTTATTGCATCTTTTGTTGGCATTGGATATGCAACAACAAATTTAGTTAGCTCACATTGCATCGTTAATATGTATCGGTAATCATTTGAAATATGAAGAGGACCAACTGTGTCAATTGAAATCACTTCGAAACTGTTGTTTGGTGTGTCTGTTAGTGTTAGTGGTTCTTTTGTGTTTTTGTTTGTTTATTTTTACTACAAGTGTCACAGTATGATACAAATTTCTTTACCATCTTATTCATGTTTTTCCAAACGTAGCGCTGTTTTAGTTTGATGATTGTTTTTCTAATTCCTAAGTGGCCTGAGTGTATGGTATTATGAAATTCGTCAATTAGTTTATATTTCAATATGTCATCTGTTATTCTTTATGGGGCATTATATATTAATATTTGTAGTTGAGGACTTTTATTATTTATTCTTATTTTTGCATATGCTTCTTTTAATTCTTCTTTTGTATATACTTCAAATATTTTATCATTCTTTGCTAGCGCTAATTCTTTAATATTTTCTTTATTCATTTTAGATATCAGTTTCCTCAGAATCGAATCTAGTTTCGCTGAGTTATCGCTGATTCTTGCATGCATATTATTTTCTTCTTTATTTTCGGCATGTAACTTCTTCATAATCGAATCTTGTTTCGATGAATTATCGTTACATCCGTTATTCATATTTTCAATTTGGGTACGTGATTTCTTCATAGTCGAAACTGGTTTCGATGAATTTTCATCACGACCTATGTGCACAATATTATCTTCAATAATTATATCATTATCTTCTATATTCTCGAGTTTACTAAATTTCAATTTCTTCATATCTTTGACGTCATTAATGGATGTACATTCCCATATTTGAAGTTGATCAGACTTCTGAGAGATGCATGTTTCCATATTATCTTCTTTTACACGTGTTTTATTATGGTTATTATTATTCTTTCCATTATTTATTATATTATTTGCCTCATTGAAATTCTTATTTGCCTCATTTAATTTATTTTTCATTGCCCTTGTTGTTACTACAATTTTTTTTTCTTTTTCGTCAATTTCTTGCGGTATCATTTGTTTTAGTATGTCAGAGTTAATTTCTATTCTGGAAAGTGCGTCAGCATTTGTATTCATTTTTCCTTTTTTATACACGATTGTGAAGTCGTAATCACTTAAATATAACCTAATCCTAGTCATTTTTGATGAAGGATTTTTGTGTGAAAAGAGTGAAATTAGTGGTCTATGGTCGGTAACAACTATAAATTTTCTACCATAGAGGTAAGGTTTGAAATAATTTATACTCCAATGAATTGCAAGGAGTTCTTTTTCTATTACTGGTTTGTTTATGTCATGTTTTTGCAGTGATTTACTTGCGTATGAAATGGGTAAATCTTGGCCTATTTCGCCTTGTGATAAAACTGCTCCTAATGCGTAATTAGATGCGTCTGTTGTTAAAATAAAAGCTTTATCAAAATTTGGATATTGCAATACTGGTGGATTAATTAACTTTTCTTTCAATTCTTCAAAGGCATGTTGGCATTTTTTTGTCCATATAAATTTTGTTTTTTTTTTAATAAAGCGTTTAGATCTTTGGCTATGTCAGCAAATTTTGGTATAAATTTTCTGTAGTAATTGCAGAATGCTACGAATCGTCGTACTTCGTCCGCGTTCTTTGGTATTGGGTAATTCTTTATAACATCATATTTAGATGGGTCTGTCTTTACACCGTCTTTTGTTATTAAATGTCCTAGGTAAACTACTTCTGGTCTTAGAAAATTGCATTTTTTTGGATTTAGCTTCAAGTTGTATTTTTGTAATCTGTCTAAAACTTTTATTAAATTTTGGTTATGATGATTTAAACTACAACCATACACGATTATGTCATCTACATAAAGAAATGCCTCAGATTCCAGTCCGGATAATGCTATTGTAAGCATTCTTTGAACACTATTGGATGAAATTTTTAGTCCGAATGGTAGTCTTTTAAATTGAAAATGTCCTTGTGGTGTGGAAAAAGCAGTTAGAGGTCTGGAGTCTCTATCCAGTTCTATTTGATGAAATGAGCTAGTCATATCGAGCGTAGAAAACCATTTAGCTCTACCTAATTTGTCTAAAATATCTTCTAGTCTAGTTAGAGGAAATTTGTCATTAACAATTTTGTTATTTAGTTTTCTAAAATCTACAACAAGTCTCCATTTCTTTTTATCTTCCATATTCTTCTTTGGTACTAGAAGGAGTGGAGCATTGTACGGGGAAATTGATGGCTCTATTATTTCTTCATTAAGCATTTTTTGTACTTGCTCATTTATTATGTTTGTATGTGAGTGTGGTAGCCTGTAATTTTTTATGTAGACGGGTGTAGTTTCTGAAGTTGTGATTTTCTGTTTGTAAAAATTGTTGACGCTTAATTTTTCGTCTTCTAAATGGAAAACCTTTTGATATTTTTTGAATATTTCTTTTAACTGTGTTTTTGCATATTCGTCGTCATGATCTAGATTTAAGTCATTCATTATTTTGTTAAAACGTTCGTTGCTGTTTTTATTGTCGTAACACAATGGGTCTCATGCATAAAAACTAGTAAAAGAGCTGAGTTGAGGCATGTGAGCAATTGCTCGTAAGTCGAGTTCAATCAAACAGTAACAGTTTTTGCTCAATTTGGTATGCATAAAAATGAGTTCAAACCCATGGCAATAACTTGAGCAATGGGAGGTCAAACGTCTAATTGTTATTGAAGTGCAAACATGTCGTCAAGAGAAAGTGAAATAGAAGTAGAATCAAATAATAATAACAAAATAGAAACTGACGACATTTTTAAATTTTTAGTAGAAAAACTAAAACAAAATAAATATTTACTAGAAAAGGGTCAATTTCTTGCTGCTTGTTGTTTGATATCATTTCCTAATTGCCACACAACATTATTGTTGTAATCGTCATTGATAGATATATAATCGTCTTTTAATAATTTAGCTATGTTATGCTAAATGAAACAACTGGCTATTACGTGGGGCACTAACTCTGTCGATACACGAATTTTGTATTGAACTATCGAAAATCTTTGCTTCAATGGCCCAAAACACCGTTCTATAGTGACACATTCCCTTGTAAACACTTTGTTGAATGTTTTTTCTATGTCAGTTGTTGGGTTCCGGAATGGTGTCATTAGCCATTGGCATATTACATAGCCCGCATCCCCGAGAAGTAATTCATCGTTTGTTGCATTTTCATTATTCTAAATACCTCGCTGTTTCGTAAGATGCATGAGTCATGAACTGAAACAGGCCAGGATATGTCAACGCTTGTAAAAAATTCTTTTCCATCACAAGTTGCCTGGATATTTATAGAGTGGAAGCCTTTTCCACAAATATACTCATCGCTTTGATTTGTGGGTTTTTTAATTTTTATATGAGTACAATCAGTCATTCCAATTGCAAATGGAAAGCAATAATTTGCTTCTCATTCCATTGGAGCATCTTTTATTCCATCTGCATCTTTCGGGAATTTTATCCACCCGCGTGCTTTGGCAGATATAAGTTTCGCAACTTCCGCAACAGTTCGCGACACAGTTGATTGATGGACTCCAATATCTGTGGATATACCATTTTGAAATCCAGGACCTGCACAAAATCTTAAATACAGTCAAATTTTATCAATTTTGCTGAGGGCACCACCACGTGTTTTTTCTGACTGCTCAAAAAAATAATTAACCAACCAGCAGATGCTACTATCATCAAAATTATGTATTTATCATTTTATTATTAATTATATAAAAAAAATAATAATTCAGAATACAAACCTGTATAATTTTTTATCCTCACTTGCTAAATTTGTTTTACGCTGTTGATAACATTTTGTATTTCTTAGTGACACAAAGTATTCAGCCGAAATTCCTTTTTAGTATACGCGAGTCAACTATAAGGCAGGCTCAACAAAATTTGAGCAAGAGCTCACAAAAGAAAGCAAAAGCTTGTTTTTATGCATACGAAAATCAGCACAAGCTCATCTAACTTAGGTCAAACTAAGCAAGATGAGATCAAACGTGAGCAGTGAGTAAAAGCAAATACATGAAATTTTATTATGCATGCGGCAAGCACCTTTTACTCAAAAAATCCAGTCCGAGCTCAAGCTCACGTTTTATGCATGAGACCCATTATGTCATAATTTTTTAGTGGGTCAGTTTGGAGTGTAATGCCATGTAAAGTTGATTCTTAATTTGTTGTGTTTAAAATTTTTAAATGTGTCATGCCATTTTTGGGGGCTGTCGAATTACTTAGAAATACACCTGGTTTTAATTCATCATTAAAAATTACGCTGTCTTCTGTTAAGTTTAATTTTATTGCCTGTATTATTTCTGTTCTTGGTGGAATTTTTATTTGTATTGACGTAGTTGCTTTTGTATGCATTGGAAGAGTTATGGTATTGTTGTTAACAAAGAAAGCTATTGTAAATGTTTCATAATCTATTTTGCAGAGATATTTCTTAAAAAAATCTCTACCTATTATGCCGTCTGTTTCTATTGGAAAATCTGATTCTACTAGTTGGAAGGAATGATTACATTTTTCGTCATTCAATGTTAGTTCTAAATTTATTGTGCCTAAAGAATTGATTTCTTCTGTGGTGATTCCTGTTAGTTTACATTTTTCTTCTGGTTTATATGGTTCACCTTCGAATTCTGGTTGCATACGACACAGTGATATGTCGGCTCCTGTATCGACAAGAAATGTTAGTCTTCTATTTTTGTAGATTGTAATAATAAAATTTGTGTTATTGTCTGAAATTTTCCATACTCTCAGTTTTGGCTGTCCGGAATATTGATATATTCCGAGCCTGTTCTGTTTCCCGAATTCTGTATGACATGTATGTGTCTATTATTGTTTCTGTTTGTGTTGTGATTGTAGTTGTTGTTGTTGTTTCTAGTGTTATTGTTATTGAATCTGTTATGTCTAGTGAAATTAGTGTTTCTTTGTGAATTATTATTAAAATTGTTATAATTATTATTTCTAGTGTAATTGTTTCTGTTGAAATTTTGGTTATTGTTAGACCTGTCGTTGTGATTAGTAAAAGTGTTGTTTCTGTTGTGATTTTGTTGTTGATACCGTGGTTTCTCTCTTCTGACGTGTAGAATTTCGTTAGGAATTGTTTTCCTTTCATTTTCAAGTTCAATTGCAAGTTCTGTTGCTTCCTGCAGTGTCGTTGGTCTTGACGCATATATGGTCGATTTAAAGTCTTCTTTTAGTCCTTTCTTAAAAGTGTCTAGGGCTAGTTTGTTATTTAGTTTAATTATTACGTTCTTTTCTGCTACTAATGCAGTATTTCCTAATTTTTCTATGCCTAATTTGTTTAGACTGTCTATTATATACAATATTTTTTCCTTAAATGAGTTGACTGACATTTTTCCTTGGGACAATGTGCTTAGTTTGTTTTGTAATTCTGGGATTGTTTTAGTGCTTTTATATCTTTGTTCCAATAAATTTTTTAGTGTTTCAAATTTTTCTGGTTTGTTGTAACTTCCTATTGCCGTTCTAACATTAGACGATAGTTTGGCATGATAAATATCCTGAAGGAAATCTAATTTTGCAGTATCTGATAGGGTTTTGTTAATTAGTTCTGCGGTTATTAAGAAACTTTCTAACTCTATATAGTTACCAGTGAATAATGGTAGTGCTTTTGAAACAGTCTCAAGATTAAATGCTGCCATTGTATTGTTTTCTTTCTGGTTTTTTACCAAATAGTCTTTAATATTGGTGTAAATCTTATTGAATTCTAGTTTCAGTGCTATTACTTTTTCGCTATCTTTTTCTTCTGTTTCTGTGAGAAAATTTTCTTTTATTTCATGAATGTATTCTAATTTATTTTGTATAGTGTTTTCTGTGTAAGTTCTCCCTGGGTTTTTCTTTAAACTTCTCAATAAACCTTTTAATTCTATTATAACATCCTCCATTTATACATATATAAAAATTTTTTTTTATGTTTTATTAAACATCTGTAATTGCATTATTTGTATCTTATCTCTATGTTTCTGTACATAGTTTTTAAAATAATTATTAATCTTATGAGCTATATATAATACCAGTGCTACTATAATTAGAGTTATAATATATTCTGGTATTACAAATTTCTTATTTTCACTGCTTCCATTATTAACAATGTTCTCTTGTATTTCAACTTTGCTTTGGGGTTTTCCCATTTTTTCATTTACAATTTTGTTGCCCCAAATGGGTCCTACCATTAGTGTATAAAAGAGAGTAGATTGGTTACTTATTACAGATTTTATTTTTTATATATCAGACATTTAATTTTTTTTATTCTATTTGTTGCCTCCTTTGTGGTGGCTAAGATCAATTCTTTGTAGAGTAGAGCTAACTCTCTACGTTGTTGAAACTTCTTGCCGGCTCTTTTTTTTCTTTGTTTTGCTTTGGGATGGCACTTCTTTAGTTGTCACCTGGATTTTGTTTCGTCTTCTATATTCCTCAATGGAAATGGGTTTAGGACCTGTGGATCGTGGTAGTGGCGTGTATTGTGGTATTGCCTCCTGTGAATTTGATGTATTGACTGGCTCGTATTCTTCGGTTGTGTTCTCCTCTATATATTTCTCCCAGCGTTGAATAATTTCATTTATCTCTGCTTCTGACATTTCAGTTGTGCAGGATAATAGCAGGACTCAACTACATATATTTTTTTTAGTGTTTCGAATTTGGCAGGATCGCCATGTGGTGTTATGTGTTTATGTAGAGGCTGGCAGGATCGCCATGTGGTGGTTATAGGGAAAATTTGTATTTCAATGTTGTGTTTAAGTGTTGGTGCGGGACCTATTGTTTTCCCTATAGCCTCTTTTTTATTTTATACAGCTGGTGAAGTCCCAGCTAAAACGCAGGCGTTCAAAGAACTGCCGAAATCGTGAGACTAAAGTTGAAATCAAACAAGGCTAAGCAGCCGAATTATGTCTTTTCCAAATCCAGTCTAATTTTATTTTCATATTTTACTTGCTTATATACTACTTGTGAACATCATTCTAGTTATCTAGAATGATTAACACATGTTTGTTTACAACACATGTTTACTTACAAAAGAAAGTGCATTACAAATAGATATTGAGTTACAGATAAATATTGGATCATAAGTGTCATACAACATGAAAGCGGACAATGGTCTTTGGCACACTTCAAAGGTGTAATCCGATCGTATGTCAATTGGTAGTCACTCTACACATTTGAAGTTGGCAAATATACACAGTCATGTTGTATGGCGCTACACTACAAAATGACAGTGTTACTTCTGCCCTGCGCGCACTTGAACTCAAACGTCCAGTCGAGCATTGGGATGACTGGCTTGTATATTTGGTGGTAAACAAGTTAGACAGCAACACAAGAAAGGCCTGGGAGCTGTCACTTAAGTCAAATGAAGAAGTACCCAAATATGCAGCACTTAAAAAAATTTTAGACGGACACATTCAATCACTAGACAAGCTTCAAACAATGCTGGAACACAAAAGCGAAACAAAACCACCTAAAGAAACATCTAGTAAGTCAAAATCGTTTGTCAAGAATATGTATACAACAATACAATATTGTCATCATTGCTCAGGTAAGCATATTTTAGCATATTGTAATGCTTTTAAGCGCCTACCACTGTCACAAAAGCGCGACATTGTTGTCCAACATAAATTATGTTTTAGTTGCTTACGTCAACGGCATTCAATTCGTTCATGCCCCTCCAAAGGTCGATGTCAAACTTGTCAAGCAATGCACCACACGTCATTACATGAAGAACAAAACCAGACACATAACAAAGGCACTCCTTCTGAAGCTGGTGAGTCAGTTTCAATACATAATGCACATTTACCTGAAACCAGTCCGGTTTCAAAGTTATAGAGGCTCAAGCTGAAATTGGCCAAACGATACGCCATTCGCAATTTTGCATGAATTGCGAAGCTTTAGTGTTAACTAAAGTAGGTAGCATAACTCCCGCATTGCCTATACCAGATGAAGAATTACGCGAGTTTTTAAATTTAAAGTTAGCCGATCCAAACTTCAACAAGCCAGGAGCAACCGACCTTATTCTCAGCGCATCTGACTACGCTGCCAAAATTAAAAACGATATTCAGCGCAGCAAAACAAAGAATTTTATTGCGCAAAATGCTCAGGGTGGGTTATTTTTGGTGGCGTATTCACCACAATTACAGTATGCGGAAATTTTGGGAAGTTGAGGAAGTTGGTCTTAAACCCCAATTAAAACCTGACGACAAGTTCTGTGAAGAACTTTTTGCTTCTACATATACTCGCAATGACAGTGGGCGATACATTGTCCACCTTCCTATTAAACCAGATGCAGATTTATCGAAGCTTGCAGATAGTAAGCAAAAAGCGATTTCATCGTTAAACCAACTGCAAAGTCGCTTATAACAAAATCCGGTTATGAACAAATTGTATAAAAATTTTATAAACGAATATCATGAGTTGGGTCACATGGAGATGGTTACAGAGGATGACGCCACTAACGCAATTAGTTATCTTCCACATCACGGAGTTTACAAGAAGTCGAGCTCCACAACTAAACTGTGTGTTGTATTTAACGCCTCTAGCCGAAGTTCTGCTGGGGTCTGCATCCATGTGGGCCCACAATTGCAAAACGATGCATCAGACGTGGCTGTAAACTGGCGGCGCTACTGTGTGTTGTATTTAACGCCTCCAGCCGAAGTTCTGCTGGGGACTGCATCCATGTGGGCCCACAATTGCAAAACGATGCATCAGACGTGGCTGTAAACTGGCGGCGCTATCGAGTGGCTTTCACTAGGGATATCGAAAAGATGTACCGCCAAATTTTTATTAACCGTAAAGATGCAGATTTACAGCGCATTGTGTGGCGTGATTCATCATCTGGTGAACTAATGACTTTTCGTTTATTAACCATTATTGCACTTTTTAGCTAGTGAGGAAGAGCAGTGCTTCCCTGTTGCTTCAAAAATTTTAAAAAATTAATTTTATGTTGATGATGCTTTAGCCGGTGGCGAAAGTTCAGCCGATGCGTTAAGTAAAGTAGAGGAAATAACGGCGCTCTGAAAAACTTCAGGGTTTCATTTACGAAAGTCCAATTCCAATTCGAAGCAATTATTAGCAGCCCTGTCAGCAGGTGATCTGGCGCATCACGATGCACTGGATCCTTCTTCAAACAATGCGGCCAAAGCATTGGGTCTGGTGTGGCATACGCAGTCCGATCATTTCGGGTTTAAATTAATTTCGATTTCAATAAGTCAGAATTCACAACACGTCAGATGCTATCTGAATTGAGCAAGATATTTGACCCTCTGGGATTCTTAGCACCTTTTGTCGTAAGAGGCAAAATTTGTTTACAACAACTGTGGTTGTCGGGGATCGATTGGAACGATCATTTGCCTCCAGAACTTGCTCAAACTTGGTAATGCTTCCGAGCGGAACTGCAACAATTACCTGACTTGCGCATGCAATAATGGCTCGAAATGACTAACTTTTGCTTTTCAGAGTCTAAGGGCGTACAGACATTAACTTCTCCAATTATACCTAATTTGTATAATCTCTTTGAACGCTTTTCAGATCTAAATACATTGCTCGCAGTTGTGGCATGGTGTTTTAGCTTTTTTAAAAATTGCAAAGAAACATCAGCGAACTCAAGTTTATTTTGTTACTGGTCCGAAAGGTATACCGCACTTTCTAATCCTTCAGCAAAGTAAGTGCCTCAACAGATGCAGCAAACTTTTTAAATTGAATCCGACACTAGATTCCGAAAACATTTTGCGAATCGGCAGTCGTCTAAAAAATGCAGATATACCGTACAACGAAAAATGTCCCATGATTTTACCAAAATATAATCCACTGACCACCTTGTTAGTAATTAACGCTCATCAACATGTTATGCATGGAGGAACTCAAGCTATTCTCGCAGCAGTTCGACGCCAATTTTGGGTGATTGATGGACGCACTAGCGTAAAGAAAGTAATCAAAAGCTGCATGCCCTGTTTTCAACAAACCTGTAAACCAGTTCAGCAAATTATGGGTGATCTTCCGCGTGAGAGATGTAATCCTACCCTGCCATTTTTGCATGTAGGTGTAGACTACGCAGGTCCTTTTTTGATTCGCGCTAGACAGGGTCGGGGTCACAAAAGTTATAAGGGCTACGTTGCACTTTTCATCTGTATGGCTACCCGCGCTGTCGTGATATGACTACTGAGTCGTTCATTGCAGCCTTGAAGCGTTTTACATCGATTCGAGGATGCTGTTCCAATTTGTACAGTGATAATGGCACTACATTTGTTGGTGCAAATGCTTTACTACAGGAAGAATGTAAACTATTTCTTGAACAACTTAAAGCTGTTGCTCGGTACTCGTCGCACAATTCAATGGCATTTCATTCCGCCAGGTGCTCGCAACTTTAGTGGCCTATGGGAGGCAGGCGTCAAGAGCATGAAACTCTAATAAAAACGTTCAGTCAATACTGCCACGTTAACTTTTGAAGAATTCTACACTGTATTAAAACAGGTGGAAGGATGTTTAAATTCTCGGCCACTAGCGCCACTTTTTGATGACGCGAATGATTTGGCAGCCATTACGCCAGGACACTTCTTAACTGGCAAAGTGATAACAATCATTCCTGAAACGAATTTATTAGATCTTAAAATTGGCACAACACGTAGGTGGAAGCAAGTTTGGAAAATTTATCAAGATTTCTGGAAAAGATGGTCCAGTGAATATTTACACAATCTTCATGCGCGGAAAAAGTGGCAAACGCAGCACAACAATGTTCAAGTGGCAATTAGTCTTAATTAGAGATGAGCGGCTGCCTCCGAGACAATGGCTATTAGGACTCATTATAGAAAAGCATCCTCGTACCGATGGTGCAGTTCGAGTCGTTACCTTAAAAACGCATACATCAATATTGCGCCGGACAGTTTCGAAAATATCGTTGCTACCGTTTGACAGTATTGAAACATTTTTAGATGGTGGGCGACATGATGTATCAGCTTAATAATTTCCAAATCTGTACTTTGTTATTTGAAATTAAATAGTATTCACTTAGTCATACTTCGTCGCTTCTCGACGAGGTTGGCCCTAAGTGTTTTGGATTATACAGATGAATTAACACTCAAATATTTGAACTATTTAAATCACGTATTTACGTCACATACTAATGTGAAATAACTTTGAATGTGACAGGTGATCGTATACAATGTATTAATATTAACTTCCCTTTTTTTGTTCTCTTCTGCCATTGGGCTTACGCTCAGTTGGTTTTTCTTCGGATAGTATAGTAGAACCCATAGTATAAGATTAATTAATAAATCTAGTTGTAAATTAAATGAATTGTGAAGACAACTAAATAAATATTAAATATTAAAATAAAACTGTGAAGTAAATAATTGTGGTCTTTTGCTTTACTGTTGAATGGAAGCCTTGTGGCTAGCGCAGCGCTTTTCTTCGGTTTGACTCAGAACATAACCTAACACATACATACTTACATATCTGAATTCCAAAATGTATGAATTGTGATAATTTTTTTTTATTTTTATTTACATATGCTTACATTTATGTACACACATACATATATACGCTTTATCTAAATAAAATTGAATTACAAATTCTGTAGTATTTGATTTTTTATTTCATTTGCTTCCCACTAAAATGATCGTCAACAGGATCGTTTATTGGATCTTCTTCTTCAGGTAATGGAAAATCAAGTTGCTCGTCTGTAATATTGTAATGAAGTCTAATGTTGTGAAGTGCACAGCAGATATTTATGATCTTTGTAGACTTTTCTGTATCATAATGTAACCACGTTCTTTGTTAAGGCACCCAAAAACGGATTTGAGCACTCTAATAGTCCTTTCTACTATAAGTCTTCCTTTAGAATGTGCGGTATTAAATCTAATTTTGTTGGGAGAGTTAACTGGCTCTTTGTAAGGTGTTAGCAGCCATGGTTGTAAAGGATACCCCTTATTACCTGCCTCAATTTAAAAAATTTTTTTACACAACTTTGTTGCTGAGAATTTTTTAATTTACTTACCCAAAACGAAGCAAATTCTTCTATTGCTATGTTTTGATCGAAGGAATGTTTTTTGCAGCGTTCATTTCCCAAATGTGGGAATCATGGCAATGTCCAGGATATTGTAAAGACACATACCGTATTTTCTGTTCGTGATCACATATCTGTAATTACACAATTATATATACATACATATATTTATGTACAAGTCAAGTCAATAAAGATGTACCTACGATTAAAAAAGTGTTTATTGCAATTTGCAGCAATATTTTTAACATGGGTACCATCGACAGCCATTATAACATTTGGGATACTACATTTCTCATAGAAAGTCATTTTGGCTATTCTTTCCTCGTATGACCTCATGCCCATGCATATCCATTTGCTGCACAACAAATGTTCTAATTTGCTCAAGAATTCATCTAGCACTTTACAAAACGTTGATTGGGCTATGTTCACATTAAAATCCTTACCTACACTATGCTGATAGCTGCCCTCTGCAAAAAATCTCAAACAAGCACAAAGTTTATCTTTGGCTGAAAGAGCTCCTTGCCGACCCTTTCCTGTGCATGCAGATTCTAACTCACATAAAATACGAAAAAACGTTTCAAAAACGTTTTTTCCTTAGTCACGTCTGCTCAGCAGCTTTATTAATTACAATCTCGTTTTTTTACAAAATATCGACCACATTGCATAGGCGCTGAAAACGTACGTTTCTGGGCAAGGTTGCTCAAAACGTAGTTTAAAACATATAACGACAAATAGAGGGCTTTGTCAAAGTTTCAAATAATAAACAATAGAGGTCCTTAACTTATTATAAATAAAGTTGGTACAAATAAAAGGAAGTTACTATATGTTATGGAAAATACCAAATAGCTAAGTTAATAAGAAGCTACAGTAACAGTAATATATATGAATAATACAATAACATTAATATATATGAATAATACAATAACATTAATAAATATACATTACAACTCGGCCATCCTGGCTTTTGATTGCCCTTAATCAATTTTATCTAACCATTTTATTATTCACGATGCTTCTATTATACAATCGTATGGCAGCTGGGTAATTTGGCAATTTTCAATATCTCTAATAACATAGCGATCATTCGGTTAAACTTTATGTATAACATAAGGACCTCGGAAAATTTCATTCAGTTTTTTGTTCTTTCCAACAGTAGTATCTGTATAACGAATGACGACAAAATCACCCTCATTAAAAGATTTTGCAGGCTTCCTACGTTCTAAAAAATATTTTAAGTTTCTTTCTTGAGATTTTATAATAGATTTAGACGCATCTGTTCTAATTTGCTCTAGGTCACGGTCTATGCTCTGTTTTATTTTTCCCTTGTAAATATTCAGTCAAAAAATCTACGTCTACACCTCGCTGGTCAACACCAAACAGTAATTTGCTAAGAGACTGTTTGGCTGAACAATGGGTAGTATTATTTATAGCGAATTCAACTTGTACTAGCATTTTCGACCAATCTGCATGATTTAGAGGGTTTGTCACCTTACTTAACATTGCCTTAAGTCCTCTATTAACTCTCTCAACTTGTCCATTGGCTTGTGCATAGGCAACAGCGATTCGAATATGTTCTATATTATTGGAAAGTAGATATGAACTAAATTCGGAAGAAGTAAAGCATGTAAACCGATCGCTGATAATTCTTCTAGGTCTTGAGTAATTTACAAAATATTTATCTAAACAAGCTATAACTTCCTTTGTACTTGTCGACTTTACTGAAAATAGTCTGACAAATTTTGTAAACCCGTCAATTACAACCAAAATGTGCTTTCGTTGATAGTTAACTGAGGGAAGAGGACCAAAATGGTCAATATGAATCGTATCGAATGGTAGAGGTTTTTTAGGAACGTTGTATAAATTTCGTTCTTATAAATTTTTCAATTTTTTCTCTCAATAGTTTTTCCTGATTTGCTCATATGTTTTATCAATGCCCAAGTGCAAATTTTCCCATGTATTAGTCTAATAACATTTTCTTCTAATTCACGTAGAACGTAAAAAAGTAAATTTCCTTTGCTTAAAGTTTGCTAGTTCTTCCTTTTCTAAGAGTAATTTAGGTGCTATAATATCGTCGTCCCTATTTTGAGTAATCTGTATTATAAAGTCAAGTTCTTCCTCAGAAACATTGATCGTCCTGCATGGTATAACGTTTGGTATTTCAAAGTCATTATGTTCATGTGATTCGGTAGTATCGGTCTCATTATACAAAACAGCGGATATGGGCACATTACAATTTTCCGTCGGACTCATATTTTCTGAGGTCAGAGGTTTACAAATTAAAACAGTAGGTTGGGTAAGATCGGTTGGTTATATAAAACATCGGAAGTCGACTTACTGATAACTTCGGTTGGGGATATATGTTCCGATTACGGAGGTTCGCTATTGTTCGTTCCAGACAATCTTTCATGTAGTTTATTTACCATATCAAAACATACGTTTGATGGTTCCGTTAATCCGTGGCATCGGCTCAGCGCATCTGCATGACCCATTGTCACTTCCCCTTTATGAACAACCCTATAGTCATAATGTTCCATCTGTAAAGTCCATCTAGCAATTTTTGGGCTAATATCTTTTTTGTTTAAAGTAAGTGCGAGGGGATTACAGTCCGTGACAATTTTAAAAGGTATCCCCCTTAAGTAAATATCGAAGCGTTGTAGCGCATATATTATAGCTAGGGTTTCAATTTCGAAACTATGCATCCGAGACTCAGATGCTGTTGTGGCCTTAGAAAAAAAGAAAACGAGGTGAAATTTTCCGTCAATATGTCTTTGCAATAACACAGCTCCGAATCCTACTTTACTCTCGTCTGTGCAATTCTGTTTCGTTTTGAGAATTATATAGGGCTAAGACTGGCGGTTTCGTTAATCTTTGCTTCAGCTCGTAAAATGCTTGCTTGAATGATTCATCAAAATTATAATTTTTACCATCTCTAAGCAAACGGAGAAAAGGATGTGCAATTCTAGCATAATCTTTCACGAATTTTCAGAAATACGAAAAAAGCCCAAGACATGACTGCAATTGCTTAAAGTTGTTCGGAGGGGGATATTGTGCAAGAGCTCTTAGGTGCGAATCATTAGGGCGGACACCACTGTCATTTACTTATAACTTAAAAGTTAATGGTTTCATAAGCAAAACTGCATTTTTTTTAAATTCAATTCTAGACCTAAACTTGATAGCCGTTGCAAAACGTCTGACAATAAAATACAATGTGTTTCAAAATCCCTAGTTGCAATGGATATATCGTCAAGATAAACTATAATTTTCCCCGACTCAATGAAATCACGTAGAACACAATGAATATACCTCAGAAAGACTGCAGGCGCATTTTTCAATCCAAAAGGCATACAATTATATTCATACTGGCCATCGGGAGTTACAAAAAATTTCAAATTTCACATGAAAAAACCCATTTTTTAAGTCAAGGGTTGAAAAATATCTGTTGCCATCTAAGTACTCCATACAAGTTTCAATAAGAGGCAATGGGAAATTATCCCGCACAGTAATTTTATTTAATGCTCGATAATCAACGCATTTACCATATTCTCCGTTTTTCTTTAAAACCATTACTACTGGCGATGCATATGTTGATTCACTTTGCCTAATTATTCCGATTTCTAATAATTCATTAATAATTCGTCTGAGAGCCTCACGTTCCGCAACAGCCAATCTACGGGGCCGAAAATAGAAACGAGTGTCACTATTAAACCTAATAGTCATTTTATAATTACTAGCAACAGGTTTAACATCACATTTAAAATAATGATTTTCGATTATATTTTTACAAATATTACTGTCGTGACCGTTTAATTTGGGGTTAATATCTAAGTTATCAAATTTAGAGTTTAGATTAATGGACATAATCTCACTCAGAGCTAACTCAAACTCTGGAAAGGATTGCCGTTCTATATTTTTGTAGAATCATCTGAACACTTCGTGCCGATGATAGAAGATCAACAATTCTAGCCACCATTTCTTCAGACACATTTGAATTTAAAGAACAAGAAAATAAATTTTCATATGGAGTATAATTTTTAACTTAAATTTTATTCATGACATTATCTGATTTGTTCATAAAGCATAAACGAATGTTAAATTTGCTGAGAAAATTACGTCCTAATAACAAAGGAATGGGTAGAGTTTCATCAGGCACAACTAGTAAAATTATTGAGTGGATTTGGTTTCCAATTTTCCGAAAGTACTTATATATCTTCTATCAAGACCGTGAAACTTAGTTCTCATTTTTTCACTATTAATTTTAAACGGCACTTCAGATGTGCGTACCAAATTTACCGGGCTACCAGTTTCGAAAATAGATAAAATATTTTTAGGTTTAGTAAGTTGATTGCTAGTAGAGTCTAAAAATCTTAAACATACCATATTAATAAAATTAACAGATGTTGTATTTTCATTGGCTGTCGCATCGTCTGCAGTAATAGCAGCAACGGTTGCCTTCAGCTGTTGCAAGCATTTAAGGTTTTTACAGGACTTACGGTCATGTCCAACTTGCCAACAATTAAAACAAACACCAACTGGTCTCTTTTTTTTTCAACGTTTATTTAAAGAAAATTTTTATTGTAATTACTATAAAATGAACAAAAGATAGTATAAGTAACATATAACTATACACTGTCCCATAAACGAGCTCTCTAGTATAATTCATATAGGCATTAATATATACAATAGATACATTTTTTAAAACTAATGAAATTTATTTACAGAATATATACAAGGTTATATATGTATTTAATTATAATATCTACTTCGTAATGAAAAATTATACAAAAACATTACATTAACATTTATTTTAATAAAAGAAAGTCAGGAAAAATAAAAAAGAAAAAAAAAATTCCGGTTTTAACTAAGCCACCAGTATTTGCTAATATTTAAGTTTGGAAATATGTTTTTATCTTTACGAAAAAAGCTAGTATCGAATCTTCTATTCTCGGGTGTCAGTTGATTGCTAGAGATAGCTTTTACATTTGCTCTTCTATGTATATGAAAGAGTATAGGGACGCCTGTGGTGTCCTGTATAAAACCGTTCTTGTCGAGGTACACAAACGCTTCAGGCGGAACGTAACCATTCTGTAGCGTTTTGGCAATATATTCGTCGTTGACATAATAGGGAGCCATTATTAGATTATTTTCATAATTATTACAACAAGATCTAATATGATTTCTAATTAGATGTATAATGAAATTATCAATTCGGCTAATTTTGGCAGCATTGTAAAGTCTACAATTGCTTACATATTTTGTGAAATCACTATTTGATGATCTGTATAACGAAGTACATGCCCTTAGACACTTTCTTTCGAATTTACGAATTTTTTCCATATAGGAAGGAGAAACGTTGAACCAAATTTGGCAGCCGTATGTTAAAATTGGTCGTATTAATGTTTGATACAAGAGAAGCTTAATATCAGTTTTAATGTATTTAGAAAAAAATAGTTTTTTGTACATATAAAAAGCGTTTTCGGTTTTTTTGATTTGTAAGTTTACATGTTCGTTAAAGTATAGAAATTTGTCCAAATGGACACCTAAGTACTTAACCGTTTGTTTGTTAGATATATCTACATTATTACTGGATTTAATGCCGAAAGATTTCCAGTTACTTTTTATATTATAATTGCATTTTCCAACAGGAGGACGGAATAGTATTGTTTCGCATTTTTCTACGTTTAATTTCATTTTCCAATCGATAGCATACTTCTCAACAAAATTAAAGTGATTTTGCAAATTTTTATTTATTTCCTCTATTTTGTTGTCGGGATGATATACTACAATATCATCTGCGAATCCAATAATATTGTCGATGCTATTTTAAAGCTCATAAATAAATATATTAAAAAGTATTGGAGCATTAACTGTCCCCTGTTGCAACCCATTAACTATAATGAATTTTTTAGAACTAACTTCATTTTTGTTGGAAACTACAAACGATTTGTTTGAAAGCATATTGTGAATTAGGATAACCAAGTGAAGTGGAAATTTGTATTTCAAAAGTTTATATAGGAGACCTGGAATCCAAATGCTATCAAAAGCTTTTCCAAAATCAATAAAACATGCGCCTGTACAGAGAGATTTATTTAAATTCCAATTGATGTTGGATGTCAATAGTTGTATTCCGTGTATTGTAGAGTGTCTATACTTAAAGCCGAATTGTTTGTCATTAATCAAATTACTATTCTGACAAAAATTTGAAATATTAATATTTATACAAATCTCAAAGATTTTACTTATATTTGGAAGCAAACTTATGGCTCTTAGATTTTTCGGGTTGTTGGTGTCTTTATCTTTTTTGGGCAATACCACAACTTTAGCCAGTTTCCATGCTCGAGGAAAATATGAGTTGTTAAGCATGTTGTTAAATAAAGTACAATAATCAAGTACTAATACATCAGGAATATTCTTTAATACTATATTTGGTATGGCATCCACACCCGATGATACTTTATTTCTTAAATTTTTAAAAATGTAAAATAATTGTTCCTGTGTAATAAAAAAGTTCTCGGATTGTAAATCGGTAATTTTATTTGCCATTTTATTTATACTGAAGGTCGTATAACATGATTGAGTGTATTCATAATCAGATTTTTTAGATAAAAATCTGTTGAAACAGTTATCAATATCGACTTGTAAAACATTACTCCGATCTATCTCTTTAAATGAATGGGTCTTTTCAAGGGATGCCCCTATTATGTCTAAAATTTGCTGTTTTTCCCTTATAATGAAATTATCATTATTGATCTCTGCAGTAAGGGGACTTATACCAATATATCTTAAGAGGTTTTCTTCTCCCCGACTAATTTTTAGATCTATTGACGGCTTAGGCTTAAACAATTTTTTTACTTCACTAAACATATGTGAAGAATCTTTTTTATCTAAAGTGGTGAGTTTGTCTTTATAATAACTATTAACTAATACATTAAAATTATCAATAATTAGTTTCTTAATTAGTTTTAGTTTAGTTTTGTAGAAGTTGAGTTCATAAGGAGTACAAATAATTTCAAATCTGCTATGCTTTTTTATTATGGTTAAGATTTTACTCTTTTCTTTCTGTAGTTTCTTTATAACTGGATTTACAAATTTATTTATTGTATCATAACTTTTGAATTCTGGGACTATTTTGTTAATAGAATCTATAATGACATCGTTTAATTTATTTAAATAATAGTCTCTTCATACGAACATTGCGGTTTCATATGTCCCATTCTAGAGCAATTATAACAACGTATACCATCGTTGTTTGTTTTTGGCGTATTCGTTTTCACTTCATTCATATTAGGCTTAATATTCACAAAACCCACTCCGTCCTCTCTCACACTTTGTCGTTGTTCGTACATTACAATCGCATTTTTCACATCATCCATCGTTTTTGCTGCGGCAAAAAGAATAAAGTCAGATATACGTCCCTGCAGACCTTCTTGTACAAATGCTATAAGCTCAAAGTCTGTCACATCACTACGCATGGCAAGAGATTCCATTTCTATAACATATCGTCGGACGTTTTCGTCGGTTTTTTTTCACTCTGCGGTGTAATGCATTGTAAATTTCTTGACGGCTGACGGTACATCCGAATTCTTTAATGAGCTTCTGTATATGACATTGCTCCTCTTCCAAGAATTAATCTTGCAGAGCCAGATAAGGAATTTCTCAGTGTTATAAATTTTAGTAATTCATCGGCTTGTACATGCTCTAACAGCTTCTCAAGGTTTCGGAAGAATTCTACTATTCCAAACGAACGATCTTCCCCACTAAATTTTACAATGGCATGTTCAATATCTTGATAATGAATAACACGTTCAGTCGTAGTAGAATTATGCTGTGCAGTTTCCACATTTTGTTCCATTTCTTCTATTTCTCTGCGTAAACGTAAAACTTCATGACGTCCTCGTAAAATTTCAATTTCATCATCTAGCTTTTGCGCCTCGGTTTTAAATTTATCACATACTGACGTCATCGATAAAGCTTTTGTTTTATCACCAGTGACTGATGTTTTTGCAGCAGCAGAGTTTGTAGGTAAATAAAAATTGGAAGAGATTTCTTTAAGAAAATTAGCTACAGATCGTTTTGAACATGTTATAGCGGAGTATGTGGTGGACGGAGGGTTTATACAACTGGAAGTGGTCGCATCAGTGGAAGGAGGATACAAACAATTATCGACAGTTACATCAATGGATTCTAAATTAGAATCAAGCGGAGGCTCTACATTAGTTGTAGCAGAATCACTTGGGGCGGAGATGGTTTCACTGTTTATGATACAAGGATTCTCTTTTAACGCGGCTTCAACTAAACTTCGGTTTTCTGCAAACACTTTACGAAGAACTTCTGTGGAAGATTTGGTCGAGGTCTGAATCCCAACAGATTTCAATCCGTCTTGTAATATAGTAATATAATGTTTGGCCAATAATTTTGGTATTCTGTGTTAAGCTATTTATTTAAGCTAATTGGGCCTGTATTATAATAATAATAAAAACGTTTGTAATAAAAACAACGTTTTTTTACTATTTATTCCCAACGTTTCGTCAATTATTTTTTGACTTCTTCAGGGGAATCTATTTATTACAAAGAAAACCTTTGGTTATATATAATTTATACGCGCTTATGTTTATAATTAATTGTCATAATTATAATATACTAGCTGACCCGGGCAAACTTTGTTTTGCCTTCAAATTTTATTTTCGCTGCAAGTCTGGTTTCGTTGCAAACTCATGGCGGATTGATATTTCGAAGAAGAATGAAAGATGCACTAAATCGACATTGCAATTATTGTTCAAATACCAGTATCGGGATAATTAACGCCACCATACGCTGATTAAGGACCCAACGCCTTCAGCGAAACACAGCATAGGCTTATCGCGCTAATCTCTATCGTGCAAAACACAAAAAAACTAAATATTGCGCCATCTGTCGAACGAACTTCAAACTACACAAAAACACTCCTCACGCCCCATAGAGCATGTATGTTTGGTCAAAATCGGTGCAGTAGTTTTTGGGTTTAGCGATCACGAACATACACGTAATTTTTATATATGTAGAGAAAATATGTAATTACTTACATTAAAAATTTAAATAAATTTTAAAATAACAAATTTTTATTCTCATTATAGTTAACAACATCTAAAACCTATTTTATCATTTTATTGCAACCCTGTAACTCGCGCTTATTTTATCTGTGTCCTCTTTTTAATTCATCGTCCTTTCTCTGTTTTTCTGAATATGTAGACTGTCTATTGTATATCTTTTCTTTTGTATATTTTCTTTATCTATAATTTTTACATTGTTGAAGTCCGCTGTGTGGTTGTTAGTTAAGATGTGTTGTGCTAAGGCTGTTATTTGTTTACATTTCTCAATATCGTTCTTATGTTCTTTTATTCTTGTCCCCAAGTTACGTTTTGTTGTGCCTATGTAGATCATATTGCAGTTGTTGTTGTGATTGCCATTGCATTTAATTTCATAAATTACATTGTTTTGTTGGTGTTTTTCAATAGGTGGTTTTATTTTTGTAAATATTGAATTTAATGTGGTATTCGTTTTGTATGCAAAGTTTATATTTTTATTTTTAATTGTGTGTCTCATGTTGTTGTTATCCGTTAGTCCAGGGATGAATCGTACACTGTAAAATATTTTCTGTTCTGTATTGTTGTTCTGGTTGTCAATATTCTTGTTTTTAATTTTTCCGATCATTTCGGCTATCAGTGAGTTTATTAGTTTTATGGGAAAACTATTATTCTTCAAGGTGTTACTAATTTGTATAATATTGGCATCGTGGAAATGTTGGTCGCTTATCGTTAGAACTTTGGTGATGAAATTTTTCGCTGTGTTAATTTTTTTTTTAGGGTGAGTTGAATTAAAGTTTATTATTCTTCCTGATGCGCTGTCCTTTCTATACCAACCAAAGGTGATTTTATTATTAATTCTATGTAGCTTAGTATCTAAATATGCAATGCAGTTATTTTGTTCAAGTTCAATCGTAAATTGTATTTTTGGATGGTATTGGATGAAGTGATTCAAAATTTCATCTTTTTTATCTATTTGAATTATTGCAAATATGTCCTCTACGTATTTGGTGATGAATTTGATGTCAATATTATTCTTATTTAACTTTTTAAGGGTTTCGTCAAGAAGGTCGTCAAGTATTAACTCAGCAATTGTCGGGAGAGCGGGTTGCCCATGGACATACCATAAATTTGACTATAAATGTCATTTCGTATATGACAATGAAAAAAACAGAGAAAGGACGATGAATCAAAAAGAGGACACAGATAAAATAAACGCGAGTTACAGGGTTGCAATAAAATAATGAAATAGGTTTTAGATGTTGTTAACTATAATGAGAATAAAAATTTTTTATTTTTAAATTTATTTAAATTTTTAACGTAAGTAATTATAATTTCTATATCATAATTATGACAATTAATTATAAACATACATTCGTATAAATTATATATAACCAAAGGTTTTCTTTGTAATAAATAAATTCCCCTGAAGAAGTCATAATATAATTGACGAAAGGTTGGGAATAAAATGTAAAAAAACGTCTTGTAATTGTTTTCTGATGAAAGTTGACTCCATGTTATTTTCCGTTTGAAGAGGAAGAAGAGAAGAAAATTTTTTTAGGTTATCCCACTTCTGACGTTGTAATGGTGGAATCAAAAACGTTTTTCCCTTAGTCACGTCTGCTCAGCAGCTTTATTAATTACAATCTCGGTTTTTTTACAAAATGTCGACCTCATTGCATAGGCGCTTAAAACGTACGTTTCTGGGCAAGGTTGCTTAAAACATAGTTTAAAACATATAACGACAAATAGAGGGCGTTGTCAAAGTTTCAAATAAGAAACAATAGAGTTCGTTAACTTATTATAAATAAAGTTGGTACAAATAAAAGGAAGTTACTATATTTTATGGAAAATACCAAATAGCTAAGTTAATAACAAGCTACAATAACGTAATATGTATGAATAATACAATAACATTAATAAGTATACATTACAATATATATATATATATATATATATATATATATATATATATATATATATATATATATATATATTGAATTTGATCAGTACTCAGGGGATGACCCATATTTATTCAGTGCATTGTGCTGGAACTACGAAAAGAGGGTAGGGTAAGGAGGATGGCGGCAGTAGATCTTATGGAACTCGACTTGAACCTTTCAACGCTGGGTATGGCAGGAAAGACATCTGCAGAGAGCTCGTTATACATACGTGCCGTTGGATCAAAGAAAGAATTGTTTTGTAATGGCCATTGCGATTGGCTGTTATATCGCCCTCAAATGGATGTGTTCTTAATGGGGAACGTGTTTCCCGTAAGTAAGAGCTTATGTTGGGAATATGTTCCCGTACTTCATTAGAGCACATTCCATTGAAGTAACGATAAAACAGCGTAACATATCCCACGTTGCGACGACGCTCCATTGAGTCAATAGAGTTGGCTACACTATTGTCACCAATGAGTCTTTTCGCCCTCTCCTATACTCAGTCCAGTAGCTTCAAAATATACTTTGAAGCACCGGCCCATATATGAGAGTAGGTGGTATAATTAGTAAGAGTATCAAAAAGGGGTGCAGTATCTTTTACACCGTCTTAAAAACGGAGGCACTTGAATACTTCTTAAGTGATGTGAAAAATGTGTTCAGTACATCGAACATCACATTGAATTTTCATGCGAGAACATCAAGAGCTTTTGATTCCTGAACATTTATATCACCCATAATTACAGATGGAGCAGCACATACGGCCATACTTTTATGCGTAAGCATACATCATTGAGAGATTGTTACAAGATCTAAATTTATTGTATAATAAATATTTTGGCTCATAGCTTATGGTCATTAAGAAATCCTTGTGGTACCCCTGAATTTATTTTGAACTCATATAGGACTTTTCACGCCTTAGTACTTTGACACATGAAGATCTCAACCTTTTGCGCAGCGAGTCAGTATCTGGATTCTTATCGTTACGCCAAGTATTGAAAGCTTCCTCTCTGGATCTGACTGCATCTTCACACTTCTGATTAAACCAAGACTTTAATCCCTGTTTAGTCAAGATTTGCTTTGTTGGAATGGAGGCTTTCATTGCTAACAAAACTATATTTTTTAACATTTTTACCATGGTATTTTCGTCGCTGTTTTGGAAGCAAAGCTTACCATTTGAAGTACCGAAAGATATTGTTGAGCTCTTCCCAACGATCGTTTTCGTGGATATATTAAAATCACCAGCAACAAAGCTCGAGGATCTTCGATATGTAATCAGATATGGTATCGAAGCTGCATATGATTATTTCCTTTTTTCTGTTTTGGCTGCTGTAGTAAAAAATGTGACCTGATAATGAATTTAACACAGAGATAGTTCAATTCTGGATGAAATGTGCCTAAAGATTGATGGCACTGGTACACAATATTATTGCGTATGTAAACCACAAGACACCGGTGAAGATTAAAAAGTAATAGGAGGTGATACCCAGGTAAGTAAAAATCCTGCGGATCAGCATTTTCAGACACCTGTGTTTTACATAAGGTGAAAATATCTGGTCGATAAAGACAAACATGACCATAAACGGAGAAAAATTCGCTCTTAACCCACGTATGTTGCAAAATTCTATTCCAAACTTTCCCGCCATAATAAACGAGGAAAAAAACAAATCTAATATCAATCTATCTCTTTTGTATTAAATGTACCAGAACCGTTAATTGATGCTTGTCAACTGCCCGGTAGCCAGTGTTATACCTTCATCACCCAACAAACAGGCAACAATTAATACAGTGAAACTAGTAAAACAAAATTAATATATGTAGAGGACTTAGGATAGAAACACATAATTGCTATTTTGGTTTTGCTATTCAGTAACATTTTTAGAGGCATTTTCTTAACGGCAATAATTTTTGTGTGGGTACTGAAACGATTCAAGTCAGCTGTTCAGTAGAAGCACGTATTCTTTTGCAAAGAGGGCAAGTTGTTATTTTGCAGCAAATATGTAAAATTATAAAAGCGTATTTATATACACAATATTATTTGTATTATTTTACTTTATTAATCATAATTAAAGTAATTAATCAAAATATATTCTCATACACTGCTTGGTTGACACACACTCTTTTGTCTTTTTTACTGTTCCTCTTTGTGCTTTTCTCTTATTTCAACAGAGATGCTACTTGATATCAAATTATAACAAAGTTGTTAAAACGAAGTTAGTGAATCGCACAACCATTAGTGCAAACCACAGCTATTGTTGATAAATTTAGCATCTGTCTACGCCTTAAAAGTTACTGAATCGCACCACTTATCTGGTCAATGTGACCCGACGTGCCAACACTCATCCAGAGTGCCAGCACTGCTCGCTCTAAGCAAAGTTCGCGGTTGTTTTTTTAATCATTATTATATATTTTTTGTTTGTTTGTTTGATTTTAATTGTTTTTTTCCTTTTTATTGACTTAATTTTTTTGCTGTCTCTTTGTTATTTGTTCGTTCGATTAAAAGCGCGACTATTTCACTTTATTTCAAAATATGTACAGACACATACATACATGCATATGTATGTATACGTACAAATGTATGTAAACACTTATATGCATGTACACACAATAAAAACAGACACGCAAGTTAATTCCTTATCTAAGGAAATGAACAAAAAAATATTTTTTACTTAACTACGTTGAAATGTGTACTTTTTCATTAATAATATTCTTAAGACTATTTTACAAATGTTACTTATGTACATATGTAACTAATTGTAATATGATGAAATTCTTATTTTTTTGTTATGAAAATAAATATGTAAGATAAAATACTTATTTATTTGTTTGGAAAATGTGTAAGACAAAATATGTTTTGGTTATATTGGGGTTTCTCTAATTCACAAAATGTGTATTATCAACAAAATTTGTGTTGATAATGCTGACCCTTGTTTGCTACTGTTTATGTTGTTATTGGATGTGACTTGGACAAGATTTAACATGTATTAACTCCCCTCCTTATCAAGGCAAACTGTCCTCACTTTTTTACATAAGATTCATTTCTGCTCTTAATCTTGCTAATTCCACTTCGTAAGTGTGGTCGGCAAGACTTCCATTTTCTGATTATTTTATTTCTTTATAACTGTTACTTAATTTTGCACATATTATTACTCCAACAATTCCAAGTATACGATAAATGATATATTGTACGGAATGGTATTCTATAGGGATTAGATATTTTGACAGTTCCTGTATATTTCTGGTTAGTGTTTGATGATAGAATACAAAGGATTTCCATATGTTTGTTGAAATATTAAATTGTATTAGTTTAGGACCTTTAATTATTTGGTCATTTCAAATATGTTCATCGTCTGTAAGGATGTAACCGTTTTCCAGAATTGTGAGTGTAGCATTATTTTCTTGAATTATGTCACATTTGGCGGGCTTATTTTCTAATACATTTATGGTACAATTATTAGCTTCCTTAATTTTACAAATATTACTTCCCATGTAGTTTTTACAATTATTTACTGAGCTACAATTATTATTACAAACAGCGATTTCTTTATCTAATACTAATTTTCCATGCTTATATGCTAGTGTGTATATTTTATATATTTTATATACATATTTTATATACACACTAGCATATATATCAATAAAGGATATTTATAAATTGTAATTACAGCTTGGTTAAAGAAACAAACATGAATATCTGAATACTCTAAAATATTTATCAATGGTAAGTCAAAAGCCTCATTAGATATTATTTCTTTTATATCATTTAAATTCTATGTTCCTGAACAAAAGTCTCAATTTTTTGCAAAATTTATTGTATTTGTTATATTTTCAAGTTCTCGATATACTTCGTTAATTATCATAGTATCTGAAATAACCTTGTGGTCTAGTGTTTCTAAAATTCTTTCAAACCGTGAATTTTTTATTTTTGCTTATTGTTATTTTCTATCAACTGATTAAGTCCTGTTTTTATTTCGATGAAGTCATCATGGTCTGGTATACCGGTGACAAATTTCAACATTGAGCCTGGAAAGTTTAGTGCTCTTTTTGCACTGTACGTATTTGGTATTAATTGTATCTTCAACGATTCTATTCTGTTCATTAATATTTGTTCTTCCTGACTTTTTTCGATATTGTATAAATTTTGCATAATGCCTTCATATGGTCTGAGTATCTTTGTGAGGTTAACTATGTGATATAAATATGCTGCATCTTTTTATAGATATGCAGGGTCTGTTTTTACTAGAACGTATTTTTTGTTCGTCAAATCAGTTATTCTATGTCAATTAATTGATACAAAAAGCAATAACAAGATTCCTGTTAATTTATGCATAGTACGGTTTGTCTACGTATCCGTAACCTTATCCTTCACTGTTTTGGCGTAAGTTGACATAACTTAACTTAATTTAACTTCCTTGTAAATTATTGACTATCGATTTTTATTAAGATAGTTCAGTAGTTTCTCCTGTTTGTCTTTAAGCCTTTCTTTAATATCCCTATATCGTTCTCTGTTGAAAAAAACATCCTCAGGTCTATATATGTTGTGGAGTGAATTGTTTTATTATATTGTCTAACTGCGTTGAATAACTCGTCTCCTGGTGAAGTACAATCTGTTGTGCTAAAGCTGTTGAGATTTCAATCAGAGTGCTATGAATACGCTCAACCTTACTGTTGGTTGTTGAATGATGAATATGCCCCCGGGGGGCACGGATTAGACATCTTGTCTTGGTGGCTTCGTGTTGTGCTTCCTGAGATATAGGGTTATCAGGTTTCCGGACCTAGGCCTTTTTGCTGATAACCCCTAAAAACTTGTATGTTGCTACCCAATCTCAAAATTAACAGGGTAACGGGCGCTCATGCAAGTAAATTAAAGGTAAAAGTGGGTTCGCTCGCTCGTCCGAATGGATATCATTATCTTTTCAGACCTTTACCTTTGGCCAGTTACCCGTAGAACCTAACATGGAGTAGTGTTTTGTCTCCTGACGTGTTTGCTGTTTTCCGCATGTCTGTTTTTATTTTTACGTACTTTTATTTTTCTGTACAAACATGTTTTTAAAATTAAGTGCAATAGACCCGTTTTTAATCCAACAAACAAATAACAAAATAATCATAAGAAACTAACCAGAAAAGAGCAAAAAAATTTTAACATTCAATAACAAGGAAAAAAAAACAAAACTAAAATCAAACAAACAAACAAAAATGTATAGGTATGATATGAAGAAAGTACTAATAATAATAAACCAAAAAAAAAAAAAAAACAAAAAAAACAACACAACAGTGAACATTGCTCAGAGAGCTGTGCTGGTACTCTAGACAAGTGTTGGTACTTCGGGCCACAATGACCAGATCAGGGCATTTATGTCCCCGTTTGAGAGTGTCACTGTGTACTTCCATTCTGAGCCCCTTACATACATTAGTTTTGTTTTACGACACCCTATGTGATTCCATATCTAAAGATCCTCGAGAGTTGTCCGAACAGTGAAATCGTTCTTGCTGGTGATTTTTATGTTCACAACATATCGTGGCTTCGCCATTTAGGTCAAACAACTCCAGAAGGCCGTTATGTTGAGTTGTTCGCCGCGCACAACCACCTCGTGCAATTATTGAATGAACCAACACATATCTCATGTGTTGAAGGGCACCAAAACAATACTCTTGATCTTTTCCTCACTTCGCACCCCCAAATGTATGAAGTAAACGTAAATGCAGCTCTCGGCAACTTGGATCATTGTACCATATCTGCCTCCTTTTCGTTCTCAGCAATTCATAACGCTTCACAGCTACGAGACGATTAAAATATATCTAAAAAAGGGCTCGTTGTGCAGAGCTCAACAATTTCTTTCGGCATTTTAATTGAATACTTTGCTTCCAAGACAGTGACGTAAATGCCATGGCAAAAATTGTAGAAAATATAATTTTGCTAGGAATGAAAGCTGTCATTCAAACAAAGCAAATCGTGATTAAACAGAGATCAAAATCTTGGTTTAATCAGACGTGCAAAGATAAGAATCCAGATACTGACTCGCCGCGCAAAAAGGCGAGATCTTCATGCGCCAGGGTAATAAGACGGGAAAAACCTCACTACGAGCAGCGCCTTCGTGCTTTAGCTCTTGCTGCTAGGGGCAGCGAAAGCTTCTGGTCATTCGTTAAAAGAATCAAGGATAATGGTAGTTCTTCAATTCCAACTCTTTTAAAGGATGACCAAATATTCACTGACCCGGTTGATAAAGCTAACCTACTGGCCGAATCATTTGCAAGTAACTCCAACTTGCCGGAAAGCAATCAACCACTGCCCGTTCTCGAAAGAGTATCTGTAGCTAATCCAAAAATATTCTTTCGAGCACGTGCAGTTAAAAAGGTATTGGCTGATCTCAATGTAAATAAATCTTCTGGAACGGATGGAATCCCAGCACTGGTCTTGAAGCAGTGCTGTTCGACGCAAGCTCGTCCATTAGCAGACCTTTTCAGTACGTTGTACCATGCTGGAGAATTTCCATTGTGCTGGAAGGTTGCTAATGCAACGCCAATCCCCAAAAAAGGAGAAGCTAATAACCCTGAAAATTACCGCCCAATAGCTATATATTCCGCACTTTCCAAAGTGATGGAAAGTATGATTAACTTTCATCTTGTGAGCTATTTAGAGTCCAATAATTTACTAAATGACCGACAGTATGGTTTTCGTAGGGGCCGCTCTACTGGTGACCTACTGGCGCTCCTCTCGGAGAAGTGGTGTCATTCCATTCACCATTTTGGCGAAAGTAAGGTGGTCGCTCTAGATATCTCCAAGGCATTTGACAGAGTCTGGCATGGGCTTTTGGTGTTGGTAATGTCCTCACTCGGTTTATATCGAGCTTCCTCAGTGATCGCTATATACGAGTTGTTATAGATGGGATCTCATCAGACGAGTTCAAGATAAATTCAGGGGTACCACAAGGCTCCGTTCTCTCTGCTACCATGTTTCTCATTTTTCTTAATGACTTACTATGCAGATGACAGCAGCATTAGCCATTCCTACTCATTTGATCATAGGCCAAGTTCGTTAGAAATTAGGACTATGAGGCAAAATATGGTTGATTCAATAAATCAGGATCTTGCAACAATCTCCGAATGGGTTCATGCGAATCGGGTCAATTCCAATGCTCGCAACACTCAGTGCTGTATGCTTACGCATAAACGTATGACCGTAAATGCTGCTCCATCTGTAATTATGGGTGATATAGATACTGAGGAATCAAAAGCTCTTGATGTTCTGGGCATAAAAATTCAGTGCGATGTTCGATGGACTGGACACATTTTTCATATCGCCAAAGAAGCAATCATGTGGCTCGGTTTTTTAAGACGCTGTAAGATATACTTCACCCCCTCTGATGGGACGGTGCTTCAAAGTCTATTTTGAAACTACTGGACCGAGTACAGGAGAGGGCGAAAAGACTCATAGGTGATAATAGTGTTACGCTGTTTTAACATTACTTCAATGGAATGTGCTCCAATGAGGTAAGGGAACATATTCCCGAGATCCAATTTTACTTACGAGCAACACATTCCTCATTAAGAACACATCCATTTGTGGTCGATATAACAGCGAACCGCACTGCGCATTACAGAAATAATTCATTCTTTGATAGAACGGCTCGTATCTGGAACGAGCTCCCTGCGGATATCTTTCCTGCCATACCCAGCGCTGAGATATTCAAATCGAATATCCATAAGCACTACTCCCGCTATCCTCCTCACCCTATCCTATTTTCCTAGTTCCAGCACAATGCACTTCATAAATAGGGGTCATCCCCTGAGTACTGGTCCAATTGCAAAAAAAAATTTTACTACCCAATCCCTGAAACCAGGGCAACGCGCGTGCATATAAGTAATTAAGGAAGTAACTTTGCCTATGCTTGTCTGGGTTGTGGTGCAACCGATACCTCAGGTTTGCACGGGTCCTAAAATCAGAGGTGTTTTTACACAAGGCCGACCAGAGTTCCTACCTGGTACCACGGGAACCAGTAGTACTTAGGACGTGTCCTAGACTGGTTATTGCTGAGGACCCTTCGGGGATCACGTGGTGGCTGTGGTTAAAACCCAAAGATAAGCGGGTAGAGTTATGGGTCGGATGAGTGTGTCTGCAATATTGTTCTAGTGACCGGTTGTAGATGCTCTCTTCAGGCCATATATCTCTATGTGCTGCTGCATTCGACAGAGCTGCCCTGGTGGTTGCGGTTGGTGAGTGCCTAATAAGATAGAGGGCATTTTACTGCTGGGCCATTGGGGTGGTAGGAGGTTAGATAGCTCCAGCACTTTAGCAAGGTGTCTGTACATGGTTCTTCAGCCTGTACAGAATTTGCTACCATGTCGTCCCTATTAGGGGCACATGTAGAAACCCACCCTGTATGTGCCTCTGGAAGGGACGACGCGGACGGTGGTGAACGGTTTTATTCACCCAGTGCGAAGAGCACCGTCAGGTTAAGTTTATGACAGGTACTGACGTAAAATCTTTGACATATTTATTTGGAGTTTTTATCAATTGTGCTGATGTATGTTTGGTTATTCATGTAAAATTTACCCATCTGTATATATTCCCCTACTTTTGTGGGTATTGGCGTTTATTATTTATTTGGTCTTCTTTCATATTTATGTATTTTGTAGGCAAATATTACAATCTATCATCTATGTCTTAGGCCAATAGTAAGTTAATGCTATTTCTTGAGCGTTATTCTTGTAATTTCTATGTGCTCTCCTATGTATTTGTGTTATTAATTCTTTCTGTCAGTCTAAGTCCCTACTCACATACATACATATGTAGTTGAAGTTTAAAGGGTCGGTTCATTCGTCTGAGTAAAATCAACGTAAGTAGAAGTTTGTGCGGGTTTTTCGTTAATTGAGCACTAAATCATATATAATTCGGTCGTGGAAAATTTTCTCTATTCGGGAGTGTCGGAGTTTTGACAATTCGTTGTGTTTTCGCGTAAATATAATTAATTATATTTTCGTGTATTTTTTCCATACGCGTTTGTGTGGCGGATTATATTGAGGATTTTACCCTTTAAAATTTTATTTGGATAATAATGAATTATACATCGTTGGATAGATCTCTTGAGACCTTTCCATTGAGGTATAGATCGTCGGAATCTGAATAAAAATTCAGAAGTTATAGACTTTTTTCTGGAATTTCGAAAATGGGGGTTCTTGAGTATGCATAAAAGCTTTTAGTTATTTGTCGGTGTTAGCAGCGCGGTGTTGTTATTTTTCGGTTTCGGGGTTACCGTCGTGGACTGGGAAATTTTATTTTGGGATTTTTCCGGGTATTTTTCGGGGATTTGGAGGCCGACAGCGTTGCCACTTTTAATTTTTGTGGAATTAGTGTTGCCGTTTGGGTATCGCGGACTATCGCCTTATTATCTTCTTGGCAATAGATTTGCTGTATTGAGAGGTTAGGGTTGCTGTATTGAGAGGTAGGTGCTTTTTGCTTTATTTTTTCAATACTGAGTGGGCATACCGCCTGCCAGGAAGCGAAAGTCCTCTAAGGACAATGTGGATTCGAGGGCGGAATCCAGTAATGCGGGTGTTGTGGACGTGATGGGGCCACCTCCGCCCGGAAGGAGCTTGCTGAAGCACTCTGACAGCGAGACCGAGGGTGAAGGCAAGCGCTTCAAGCCGGGTACCCCAATGCAGCAGAGGAAGGGTGATGAAGCTAATGCGGTGTCTGAAGCTGTTGCTCTCGAGGAGCCTGCTGCAATGACTACATCTGACGGTGAACGTGGAACGGAGACCACTAGGAGGGAGGGAAGGCGCAGGCTTCGTGGTGTTGGTGTCGACATGGCGGCAAATGGTTTGATTGCTGAAGTGAAGGGCATCTCTACTGGTCTGATGAGCGTGGTGTTTAAGGATGGTGTTGATAGCGCGTGGGTGCGTGAGGTTCATGAGCACACTTCGCGCTATGAACTGTTGCTCATGAGGCTGATTGCCGAGAATGAGAGGCTGAAGGGGAGGCTGGAGTCTGGTGTTCAGATCCCCGCTGCTGTGTCTGCTGTTGATGCTGGTACTGGTGCTGTTGTAAGGCACCAGTTAGGAGCGTTGCTGGGGATGCTGCTGCAGTGTCTGCTCCAGTAATGTCCAAGCCTGTGGAGACATGGTCGGTGGTAGTTAAGGGCAAGGGCACTTCGTCATCGAAGGAGGTGGTACAGAAGGTGGTTTGGGGAGGTGGGACCTACTTTGGGTGTGCGTGTACATGAGATGTGTGCGACGCGTGATGGCGTTGCGGTCATTCGTACCCCCTCGGTATCTAAGAGGCAGAAGATTGTCCAGAACAGCAAATTTGCTGAGGTCGGTTTGGAGGTTTCTGCGAGTGACTGGCTGGGAGGATGCTTCTGGCTAGCATCTACTGTAGGTTTGGGTGCCCATTTTACCCGTATTTGGGATATAGGGATGCGATGTTACTCCTAGATAGTAACTCTCCGACTATCCTTGGCCTGGACGCGAATGCATGCTCTCGTGCTTGGTTCAGTAAGATGACCAGGAATGCTCCTGCTCATTAGAACTATGAACGAGGAGTTATGCTAAGTGAGTGGCTGGTCGCAAATAGTATTTCTGTGTTAAATGAGGCTAGCGATCTTTATACCTTTGAAGGGCCCATGGGTGCCAGCGACATTGACGTGACTCTTGCGAATGGGGGAGCGGTCGCGTTCTACCGATTTCGGTGGAGGGTGCGTGACAGTGGGGGGGTGTGTGATCACAATCTCATTGAGATTGTGGTCTCTTACCATGGGCGTGCGGTGGTGGCTGCGCCGCCTCGTAGATGGCGGCTTCGCGGGGTGGACTGGGAAAACTATGCGGACTATTTTCGGGGGCTGCTCGGGTGCTGCCATTGGTTGACTTTAGGGCAGAGTCCTTGGATGAGCAGGTTGACCAGATAGATCAGTGGATGTGCATGGTTAATGATGCACTACTTGGACAGTACCATTGTGTCCGGCGAAGTGGGGTCAGGTGGTGGACCCAAGAGTTGGATGTGATGTGGAGCAGTGTCAGGCGTCTCAGGAGGTTACTCCAGAGGGCACGGCGCTGCAATGCTGATGATCTAGCTCACCGTAGAGCTGAATATCTGGCTCGCCTGCGTTCATACAAGGACTTGATTGTTAGGGTTAAGGAGGACGAATGGAGGCGTTTTGTGCGGTACAATAGGGACGACCCCTGGGGTATTGTTTACCGTATCTGCAGAGGTAGGACTAGGAAGCTCGACGTGGAGTGTCTCCAAGTTGATGGTGTTGAATTGTCAACTTGGAGGGCCTGTACGCAGGCTCAATTGGGGGTTTTCTTTCCGGTGGCGGAGTCGGTTAATTACTCTCCTCTCATTAGGGAAGGGGCTGGTACTCCGAACCTGGAGAGCTTAGAGATAGGTGACAGTATCTGCCGGATCAGATGTAGAAAATCTCCTGGTACCGACGGCATGACTGTAGAGATGTGCAAAAGCATTTGGAAGGCTGTGCCGGAATACTTGGAGTCAGTTTTTGGAAAGTGTCTGAGTGAAGGCTATTTCCCGAAAGCTTGGAAACGTGCACATGTTGTTGTGCTCCTGAAGACGCCTAATAGAGTCAGGAGTAATCCTCGGTCATATCGGGGCATCAGTCTTCTCCCAGTGCTTGCAAAAGTGCGGTTCTGGACAGACTTCGAGAGAAGGGCTGTCGGGAACTAGCCTTATGGAGAAGTTACTTCAGCGACAGGAAAGCTTGTGTGGTTGGTTCCAGCGATACTGTTTGGAGGGATGTTACCCATGGCTGTCCTCAGGGGTCTATCTGTGGTCCATTTATATGGAACCTCATGATGGATTCTGTGCTGTAGCGGCTGGGGCACTCCTTTAAGCTGTTTGCGTATGCAGATGACTTGCTTATCTTGATTGAAGGTCAGTCTCGTGCTGAACTGGTGAGAAAGGGAGGGCAGGCCATGCAAGACGTAAATGAGTGGGGTTACCTGGTTGGAGTTACTGTAGCCTTGGACAAAACTGTGATGATACTGCTGAAAGGCAGGTTGTGGCAGGCTCGTCCACCGCTCATTCGATCTGGCAACGTTAGTCTCAGATACGTATCTGGGTATAATGATGGGTGAGAGGATGAACTTTTTAGTTCATCCTGCTTACATTAGGGACAAGCTGAGTGCCGTTGTGGGTAAAGTTAGACGCATTCTTAGAAGTGACTGGGGACTAAGCACACGTGCCACTCGTAGCATTTATAGTGGACTGTTTGTTGCTTGTGCAGCTTATTGTTCTGCTGTGTGGTACGAAGTGGTTCTGTCTGTTGCTGGTAGAAATAAAGCCTGTCAGAGGGTTGCTATGCTCGCCTGCATGCCAGTTTGTCGGACGGTCTCGACAGATGCTCTTCAAGTCTTGCTGGGTGTGGTCCCGCTTGACATGGAGGTGATGCGACGAGCTATTGCCTTCAAGGTCAAACGTGGACTACCACTTTCCTCGCATGAATGGCTTTCCGCGGATGATCTGGTAGGCGTGGACGTTAGGAGAATTAAGGTGCTCTTAGATGAGCATCTTGTTTCTATTTGGGGGGCGAGATGGGCGGATAGTGAGAACGGCAGGGTTACGCATGAATTCATACGTGACGCTGAGTTTGTGCGTGAACGCCCCGACTTTGGCTTCGGCCTTAGCATGGGGTTCTTGCGAACGAGGCACGGCTCTTTCAATGCGTTCTTGCATCGGCGAGGCCTGTCGGATACTCCGGACTGTGGTCTCTAGTGACTTTGGGAGGGGTTGCTGTGGCTATAAACCTGGCTTGCGGGGGATGAATCCGGCGGACCTCGGCTGTGTCTATGGTTTTGATTGTATTGCTGTTTTGATTTGGTTGCTGAGTCATTTTGATGACCTGAGTTCATCCGTGAGGAGAACTGTGTTCAATGTTGTTCTAACTTCTGAGTATTGTCCTTTGCTGGTCTCACTTGTGTGAGCAAAGTGTCCCCCGTGAGGGTGGCTGCTAACTGTTTTGTGTGTGCTGTCTTGTATCCTTGCTGTTGATGTATGTTTTATTGTTCTTGGTGGTGGGCCACCAGTCCGGAACCATTTGGGGTTCAACTGGCAGTAGCTTCGGCTACGAGGTTTGACCGGAGACTTAATTCTGTTACCACGGGAGTCAGGTTGCCCGGTAACTTCGGTTCCCTCCTGACTATGGAGAGGCCCTTCGGCTGTTTAAATCCAAATCGCGGGAAGAGCTTTCGCTCGGTGTGGAATTGAATTGCAACCGGGTGCCGTGAACCATAGAACGGAAGGAGTGTTAGATAGGCTGCGCTCCTGACCAAGGGGTAGTCCATGTCCAAATGCATGGTTTCGAATTGATACTCATGTATAATTCATTATGCATGGGGGCGTTGGTGGACGAATTGTATTCACCCAGTGCGAAGAGCACCATCAAGTTGGGCCTTCGGGCGGGTATTAACGTGAATCTTGCACGCATATCTGTCAGTCTAAATTATTTATTTATTTATTTATTTATTTATTAGAAATATTCACCAGTCCAATAAGACATCAATATTGGCAACATATACAATTTGAATAGCTTACTACAATAAAATGTTAAAGTTATATAAAATGGGAATACAAGAATAAAAGAATATAAATAAGTATTTAAATAATAATATTTTGGTATGTCAGATTAATAATAATAAGAGAAATAAGATCAAAAATTTCTTTGTTTAGTCAAAAAAGTTAAAAATTGCTGTTTTAAATTGTACTGCGTTGCTTGTGCTTTGTATATTATGTGGAAGTAGATTCCAGAGTCGTATGGCGTATATAAAAAATTGGTGTTCCGACATTTGGTAATGATATCGGATATGCAATATAACTTTGCCTCTAGTCGATCTTGCGAATATTAATTTCTTAAATAGATAATCTGGTTCCTTAGTGTAGATTATTTTGTGTAGGAAAATTAAACTGCGACATTTTAAAAGATTATCAAAAGAAACGTTAAACAATTTGTTTGCATACCGGGAAACACTGTCAGTCCTTTTTAGTCTGAAAATGTATATGGTGATATTATTAAAGGTAGTTTTCAACTTTCGCTTATCAGAAGCACTACACCCGGAAAACAATTCACACCCATATAAAAGTGTTGGCAATAAGTATGATTTGGCTAACAACATTCTTATCTTTGTTGGTGTAAAATATTGATTAGCCCACAATGTTCTTAGCTAACAATATGTTTTTCCTGTTGCATTATTTATATGGTCTGTCCACGAAAGTGTTGAGTTAAAGATGACACCCAAGTTCTTTGCAGACTTCACGATTTCAATTTGTGTATTTCCCAAAACAATTATAGATTGATACAGGATGCTCAATTGTGTTCTGCAAATTGGAATGCATATAGATTTTTGGGAATTTAAGCTCAGCCTACTTGAGTCTTATAATTGTGTTTTTGTGCTATAACAAATAAATTATTTGGGAATGTAGCGGCAATGTCATCTTGTATATGAAATAATATTTCTTCATTTAATTTCAATGCATTCTGCACTTTTGGGTTTACTATTTGATTTAGTCTATCTATGAAATCGTTCTTCGTTTTATAATCAACTGTATGTCAAACTCTATCTGGGAAAATTGTACGTGTATCCATTTCAATTATTTTATTTTCATCAAATATCGGTATTATTTGATTTCTAAAAGCATTTAGAGATTGCTTAACTGTTCTAATTCCTTCTGTCGGTGAATTTTGTGCTGAGTGTTGTGAACAACTGGATATATTATTTATCTGTTGGCGAGATAAAGAGTCTGCAACAACATTTTGATGTCCATGCTTGTACACCAATTTCGCGCCGTATTCTTCTATAAAATTTTTCCACCCTTTAAGTTTAGTGTTAGGGTTTTTATCCGAAATGGAGAAAATTAAGACTGGACCAGTGTATATTGTTAAGTCTGCAATAACGTAAAGATAATTTCTGAGTTTTTGCAAGGCCAAAGCAATGGCTAATAATTCTTTTTCATTCGTACTGTAGTTTTGTTCTGTTTAATTTAAGGTACGTGAAATAAATGCTGTAGGATTTTTATTTTGAGAGAGTACCACAACAATAGCAAAATTACTTGCATCTATGGTTAAATCGAATGGCTTATTAAACTCGGGTTGGAATAATTCAACTTGTGCTTGAAGAGATTCTTTTATTTTATTCAATGCATCTAATGCTTGTACGTCCAGGTTTATTTTCACTTTTGCGCTTTGATTTTTACTAATTCCACCATTTTCACCTCTGAGATGTATTGTAATTGGTTTAACAATTGCTGCAAAGTTTTGAATAAATTTTCTATAATAGCTTGCTAAGCCTAAAAATTACCTAAGTTCTTTTAAATTCGTAGGAATGCGATAGTCTTTTATTGTTCCCACTTTATTAGGTAAGGTTAGGTTAGGTTGATTGGTGTTTAAGATTATACAGATGACTTAACTCTCAAATATTTGAACTATTTAAATCACGTATTTACGTTGCATACTATTGTGAATTAACTTTGAATGTGACAGGTGATCGTTCACAATGTATTAATATTAACTTCCCTTTTTTGTTCTTTCTGTCATTGGGCTTAGGCTCAGTTGTTTTTTTCTTCCGATTGCATAGCAGAAATAATAAATCTAGTTGTAAATTAAATGAATTGTGAAGACAACTTAATAAAAGTATTTGGTAAAACGGTTAAGTAACTAATTGTGGTCTTTTACTGTTGAATGAAAACCTCGTGGCTAGCGCAGCACTTTTCTTCGGTTCGACTCAGAACATAACCTAACATTTTGGCATCCCTTGCGGGGAACTTGGCGATCTTGGCTTTTTTCATCTCACATACGGTTTGGGCACAAATCCTTATCGTCATCCCAACGTGCTACGCAATCTATTGTTTCATTCAACATACAATTAATTACCATCGATTAAACTGCATTACCACTTCGTTGTATGGTATAATTAACACTTATGCCAAAAACTGTCTTTTCCAACACTACAATTGAGTGACATTATACTTTTGCAATTTGTAAACAATTACCAAATCACAGGTTATAAATTTTATTTACATACATCTACATATAAAGATGGGCTCTGAAGAAAAAACCAATGCATATCGTACCGCAATTCAAAACTTTCGTACCAATACAAGAAAAACAGCAAGGGCTAAACAAACGGCGGGATTTATTCAAGCCCGCATTAAGCTACTTGGAGATTATTGGCAAAAATATTGCGACGCAAGACATAGCCTTGTGACCGAAGCAGGTGAGCAGCCAGCTGAAAAAAAGGCAACCGATCGCCTGCAACTTTTGATAAGCGATAGTGATTTTGTAGAGACGGAGACTACGTATTGTGAAACCTTAGGCGAATTAACTGACTACTTGCAACAAGTCAATTCTGGGAATACTGCTACTTCCACTTCTGCCAGCATACAACAGTAAACTCCTGTTAATATTTCGCCAAACACCCATTTGCCAGCTATTAAAATACCTTGGTTTGATGGCAGCTTTCTCAATTGGTTCCCATTTAAAGACCTTTTTGTATCAATAGTAAAAGATAATCAGCATATATCAAATACACAAAGCTGCAGTATTTATAGGACGCTCTCGTTGGTGATGCAGTTCATGTTTTGGATAATATATCTACTACTGAAACAAATTTTATCATCGCCTGGTATTTATTAGTACAAAATATGAGAACAAACGAATAATTATTAATTCATTTCTTACGCAAATTATTAATTTACCCTCTGCACGAATAGAATCCGCTTTAAGCCTACGCACACTAAATGACAGTGTTACTTCTGCCCTACGCGCACTTGAACAACTCAAACGTCCAGTCGAGCATTGGGATGACTGGCTCGTATATTTGGTGGTAAACAAGTTAGACAGCGACACAAGAAAGGCCTGGCAGCTGTCACTTAAGTCAAATGAAGAAGTACCCAAATATGCAGCACTTAAAGAATTTTCAGACAGACACATTCAATCTCTAGAGATGCTTCAAACAATGGTGGAACACAAAAGTGAAACAAAACCACCTAAAGAAACATCCAGTAAGTCAAAATTGTTTGTCAAGAATTTGCATACAACAACACAACATTGTCATCATTGCTCAGGTAAGCATATTTTAGCATATTGTAATGCTTTTAAGCGCCTACCACTGTAACAAAAACGCGGCATTGTTGTCCAACACAAATTATGTTTTAATTGCTTACGTCAAGGGCATTCAATTCGTTCATGCCCCTCCAAAGGTCGATGTGAAACTTGTCAAGCAATGCACCACACGTCATTACATGAAGAAAAAAACCAGACACATAACAAAGGCACTCCGTCTGAAGCTGGTGAGTCAGTTTCAATACATAATGCACATTTACCTGAAACCAGTCCGGTTTCAAAGGTCCTATTAGGTACCGCAGTTATAGAGGCTCAAGGTGAAATGAGCCAAACGATACGCCTTGGAGCACTGATCGATAGCGGCGCAGAAGCAACCTTTATGAATGAATTCGCGGCAAATCAGCTGAAGTTAAAACGTACACCTAATAAGATTGCCAAAAAGCGATTTCATCGTTAAACCAACTGCAAAGTCGCTTATCACAAAATCCGGTTATGAACAAATTGTATAAAGATTTTATAAACGAATATCATGAGTTGGGTTATATGGAGATGATTACAGAGGATGACACCAATAACGCAATTAGTTATCTTCCACATCACGTAGTTTACAAGGAGTCGAGCTCCACAACTAAACTGCGTGTTGTATTTAACGCCTCTAGCCGAAGTTCTGCTAGGGTCTCGTTAAATGACTGAATCTATGTGGGCCCAAAATTGCAAAACGATGCATCAGACGTTGCGGTAAACTGGCGGCGCTATCGAGTGGCTTTCACTGGGGACATGGAAAAGATGTACGGGCAAATTTTGGTAAACCGTAAAGATGCAAATTTACAGCGCATTGTGTGGCGTGATACACCATCTACTGAACTAATGACTCTTCGCTTACTAACCATTACATACGCTACTAATTGCGCGCCTTACCTTGCCATCAAAGTATTGCACACTTTAGCTAGTGAGCAAGAACAGTGCTTCCCAGTTGCTTCGAAAATTTTAAAAAATGAATTTTATGTTGATGATGCTCTATCCGGTGGCGAAAGTGCAGCCGATGCATTGAGTAAAGTAGAGGAATTAATGGCGCTCTTAAAAACTTCAGGGTTTCATTTACGAAAGTTCAATTCCAATTCAAAGCAATTATTAGAAGCCCTGCCGGCAGGTGATCTGGCGCAGCACGACGCACTGGATCTTTCCTTAAACAATGAGGCCAAAGCATTGGGTCTGCTGTGGCATACGCAGTCTGATCATTTCGGGTTCAAAATTAATTTCGATTTTAATAAGTCAGCATTTACAAAACGTCAGATGCTATCTGAATTGTGCAAGATATTTGACCCTCTGGGATTCTTAGCACCTTTTGTCGTAAGAGGCAAAATTTGTTTACAACAACTGTGGTTGTCGGCGATCGATTGGAACGATCATTTGCCTCCAGAACTTGCTCAAACTTGGTAATGCTTCCGAGCGGAACTGCAACAATTACCTGACTTGCGCATACAACGATGGCTCGAAATGACTAACGATAGCACAATTGAGTTTCACAATTTTGCTGATGCGTCTCAGTTTGCTTACGTGGCTTGCGTTTATGTACGATCAGTAAGAAAAAACTTCACTTCAGTGAATTTGGTCATGGCAAAAACGAAAGTGGCACCACTTACAAAATTGACAATACCGCGCCTGGAACTGTGTGCAGCGGTCTTAGCTGCAAAGTTTTTAAAAAAGTTAAAGAAGCACTTTCACTGCCTAACACCTCAACAGACTTTTGGACCGATGCAACAACGGTGCTGTGCTGGATTCGATCCCCTTCAAAAAAGTTAAAGGAATTTGTTGCCAACCGTGTGGCATTAATACAAGAGCTTACAAACACTGACAGCTGGAGGTATGTGCCCACTAACCAAAATCCGGCAGATTGTGCTTCCAGGGGTATTTCCGTGCAGCAGCTTATTGATCGTCCATCCTGGTGGCACGGGCCCTCATGGTTAATTTTAGAAAAGCCTAAGTGGCCCGTATTTACGTTGGATACCCTAAAGACAGTTCCAGAGTCTAAGGGCGTACGGGCTTTAACTTCTCAAATTATACCTAATTTGTATAATCTCTTTGAACGCTTTTCAGATCTAAATAAATTGCTCGCAGTTGTGGCATGGTGTTTTCGCTTTTTTAAAAATTGCAAGAAAACATCAGCGAACTCAAGTTCATTTTGCGACTGGTCCGAAAGGTATACCGCACTTAAAAGATTAATCAGCTTGGTACAGCATATTGAATTTAAAGAGGAGTTTCTAATCCTTCAGCAAAATAAGTGCCTCAATAGACGCAGCAAACTTTTAAAATTGAATCCGACACTAGATTCCGAAAACATTATGCGAATCGGCAGTCATCTAAAAAATGCAGATATACCTTACAACGAAAAATGTCCCATGATTTTACCAAAAAATAATCCACTGACCACCTTGTTAATAATCAACGCTCATCAACGTGTTATGCATGGAGGAACTCAAGCTACTCTCGCAGCAGTTCGACGCCAATTTTGGGTGATTGATGGACGCACTAGCGTAAAGAAAGTAATTAAAAGCTGCATGCCCTGTTTTCGACAAACCTGTAAACCAGTGCAGCAAATTATGGGTGATCTTCCGCGTGAGAGATGTAATCCTACCCTGCATTTTTCCATGTAGGTGTAGACTATGCAGGTCTTTTTTTGATTCGAGCTACAAAGGGTCGGGGTCACAAAAGTTACAAGGGCTACGTTGCACTTTCCATCTGTATGACTACCCGCGCTATCAATGTGGAGTTGGTCAGTGACATGACCACTGAGTCGTTCATTGCAGCCTTGAAGCCTTTTACATCGGTTCGAGGATGCTGTTCCGATTTGTATAGTGATAATGGCACTACATTTGTTGGTGCAGATGCTTTACTACAGGAAGAACGTAAACTATTTCTTGAACAACTTAAAGCTGGTGCTCGGTACTCGTCGCACATTTCAATGGCATTTCATTCCACCAGGTGCTCCCAACTTTAGTGGCCTATGGGAGGCAGGCGTCAAGAGCATGAAACTCTAATTAAAATGTTCAGTCAATACTGCCACGTTAACTTTTGCAGAATTCTACACTGTATTAAAACAGGTGGAAGGGTGTTTAAATTCTCGGCCACTGGCGCCACTTTCTGATGATGCGAATGATTTGGCAGCCATTACCCCAGGACAGTTCTTAACTGGCAAAGTGATTACAACCATTCCTGAACCGAATTTATTAGATCTTAAAATTGGCATTACACGTAGGTGGAAGCAAGTTTCGCAAATGTGTCAAGATTTCTGGAAAAGATGGTCCAGTGAATATTTACACAATCTACATGCGCGGACAAAGTGGCAAACGCAGCACAACAATGTTAAAGTGGGGCAATTAGTCTTAATTAGAGATGAGCGGCTGCCTCGGAGAAAATAGCTATTAGGACGCAATGTAGAAAGGCATCCTGGCGCCGATGGTGCAGTTCGAGTCGTTACCTTAAAAACGCATACATCAATATTGCGCCGGCCAGTTTCGAAAATATCGTTGCTACCGTTTGACAGTATTGAAACGTCTTTAGACGGTGGGCGACGTGATATATCAGATTAATAATTTCCAAATTTGAACTTTGTTATTTAAAATTAAACAGTATTCACTTAGTCATACTTCGTCGCTTCTCGACGAGGTGGGCGATAAATTTTTGTGATATTCTTCCGACGGGGTTGTTTCAATTTGGAACGATTTTCCGTCATCCCACGTCAAATTTGGTTTATGAACAGACCGGTTTCGGCTTTGTGCCATCTTCAGTGTTCTCGAATACTAAATCGTTTTTCTCGCTGTACGTTGTCTTTTGTATGGTTCGTTTTTTCTTTTTTTTCTTTTCTTTGCCCCTTTGTGTTTCTCTCTCTCGTCCTTGTATGTCTATGTGTCTCTCATTCTCTCCATCTCTCTACCTGCTACCTGTTCCTCTCATTTTTCTATATACCATGTCTGTGCTCCCTGTCTTTATAGCGCGGCGATTATTTAATAGGTGTATTATCTGTATGCAGGTAGTAATCTATGATTGTGCGTTTTTGGATTGGCCTTTTGTCTTGTACATCTGTTGTTATATTGTTCGGTTCCGTTAAATTACTGTTCTCTTTTGTGTAAAAATATTTTAATGGTTCAAATATTATGTCCGAGGCAGTGTTTATTTGTTCGTTTATTATTCTCCCGTCAAAAGTTTTCTGTTTGTATATTTCCATGTTTTCTAATACGTTCAACCGCCGTCCTTTATGCTGTATGTGTAACAGTTTAACCGTTTTTCTAATATGCGCTGGTGTACATTTTTTGTTGAATATGTGGTTCGCAAAATTCGATTCTGGTGTTGTTCCTGGTTCTCTCATTTTTTTGTTGTAGTCTCTCATATGTTCCCGAAATCTGGTTTTTATCTTTCGTCCCGTTTGTCCGATGTAACTGTGTTGGCATGTGCAAGTTAATTTGTATACTCCTTGTTTATCCAGGCAGTCTGTCTCGTTTGTGCTGTCTTGGAGTATTCTACCCAAATTGTTATTTGTTCGGAATGCTGTGTTAATGTTGTGCTTTCTAAAAAATTTAGCAAGTTTGTATGTTGATGTGCCCATATATGTTAAAGTAGCCCAAGCTTTCTTCTCCTGCTCCTGTTCTTTGTTCCGTTCCCCACTTGTTTTGATATCTCTTCTGATTTTGTCTACCAATTTTTTCCTATACCCGTTGTTTTCCGCTATGCTATAAATTATTTTCAACTCCTTTCTATATGCCTCCCGCGTTAGTGGTATTCGTTCAAGTCTCGTTACTAATTGTCTAATTGCCGCGTTTTTGTGTTGTTGAGGATGGTTTGATGAATTGTGTATTATTGTGTCTGTAGCAGTTGGTTGATGGGCGATAAATGTTTAAGATTATACAGATGACTTAACACTCAAATATTTGAACTATTTAAATCACGTATTTACGTTGAATACTATTGTGAATTAACTTTGAATGTGACAGGTGATCGTTCACAATGTATTAATATTAACTTCCCTTTTTTTGTTCTTTCTGTCATTGGGCTTACGCTCAGTTAGTTTTTTCTTCCGATAACATAGCACAACTCGTAATATAAGATTAAATAATAAATCTAGTTGTAAATTAAATGAATTGTGAAGACAACTTAATAAAAGTATTTGGTAAAACGGTGAAGTAACTAATTGTGGTCTTTTACTGTTGAATGAAAACCTCGTGGCTAGCGCAGCACTTTTCTTCGGTTCGACTCAGAACATAACCTAACAATTGGAAAGTTATGATAGCCCATGTCATAAGACATCTAGCATATTCCCCGCAATCGGCTTATGTCCGGTAAGATGTTACCCCCAAGATATCGGGACCTTATTTGTGAGAAGGCGGGGCATTGGCACAAATAGTGTTCCAATGTTTCGCTCTCCTCCCCACATGCTCTACATTAATCTCCTCCAGCTATTCCTATGCGTTTAAGATGTGCCAGTAGTTGAGAGTGCCCTGTGACAACTCCCATTATTCTACTTAGTTCGGGCTTGCTAAGTCTTAGCAGCTCCCTCGTTTTTCTCTCGTCTGAATCTCTCCATAGAACTTTTGTATTGATTCCCATGGTTCAGTTATTCCAGAGAGTTAAATGGGCTTTATGTGCCCAAGTCTTTAGCTCTAATTTAACTGCATCGAAAGGTTTCCAAGTTTATATTACCTAATTCTATTGCCCTAGAAGCAAGTGCGCTTTCATTTCCAGTTACCTCTACGTGCCCTGGCACCCATATGATGCGCACTTCACCATGTGTCGAGCAACTGTTAATAGCGTCTTTGCAATCCCAAACTGTATGTGATTTAGTGCGTTCCGCTGAGATTGCTCTAATGGCCATCTAACTATTTGTGGATATATTCACAAATCCTGACCTCCCCATTACATTAAGTTCCCTGATACACTTCGTTATCGTTTTCCGCCTGCAAAACTGTGCAATACTCCGGCAGGCGGAAAAACAGTTCCGTGGTGTTTTCTATATAAACACCAAGTCCCGTTTTCCCTCTCGACCTAGAACCATCTGTGAAACAATGAAGCCCCGTGGGGATCTGGTTCCACGAGTCGGTCAACCAGGAATGGATGTCGGGGATCAATGTTCCGCAGCTAGCCTCTAGTCTCCGGTATGTTGTCATTTGCGACATTTTCCGGTATGGACTCTCCAATGGCCGTAAAGATTCGTCGATGAAGCGCTTCGTGTTCTTGATCGAACCACTCACCCATCACCCTTAGTCGTTTTGCGGTAAGAGTCGCTTCGTATTTTATACGAATTTCGATTGGCTGGATTGATAACATTGTTCCCCTCGTTCCGAAGGCTCCACATATACCAAGACAGCAGGTTCTCTGAACTTTCTATTTTGTTTTGATGTTGCATTTTTATTCCATCGATGTCCACCACACTATAGAAGCGTAGGTCATAATCGGCCTGATAACGCTACTATAAAGCCAGCGTGTCATCTCCGGACTCAGCCCCCCTCTTGTGGCTGTGGCCCGTTTACAGACTGACCAACATATATCAGCCTTTTTGACTCTTTCTTTTTAATTTCCGATCGAGAATGACTTCTAGAGACTTCACCCTGTCGGAAATATTTATTGTCCTTTCAAGAAAGCGCGGCTCATCATATGGAGCTATCCTCGTCTTTCTTGTAAATAGGCCAATTTCAGTTTTTTCTGGATTAACGTTCAACCCTCTTGGTTGAGCGCTGTTGTGTGCCAGGGTTAATGCCTCCTCGGCCTTCCTGCACAAATGATTTGGATCCCTTCCCTTCAGAAGTATCATGACTTCATCTGCGTAGCAGACTGTTTCGAATCCCTCATCGGTCAGAGTCCTAATAAGGGCATGTATTATTGTGGTCCATTAAAAGGGGTGATAAAATCTCTCTTATGAAGTCGCACATTGCACCCTTTTTCTTATACTTACATTGTGCGCCTCACAATTAATCCATCTATTCCTTAATCCTAATCCAGTCGCGTATCGCCCGGTTGACATTAATCTGGTCCAGAGAATGGATAAGTGTGTCGGTATGCACGTTGTTGAAAGCCCCTCAATGTCAATGCAAACCGCGAGAGTGTATATCTTTTCACCTTTCTATAAAGTACACCACATTATGCAATGCAGTGTCCACTGATCTACCTTTGACGTATGCGTGTTGCTTGAACCTCAGCATATGGCTTGCGATCCTGCCTTTGACCATGTCGTCGATTATCCTCTCCATGGTTTTCAGCAAGAAGGAAGTTAGGCTTGTTGGTCTATAAGCCGTTGGTAAAGAATAATTTGGCTTGCCAGGTTTGGGGATAAACACTACCCTCGCTTCCTGCCAGCATACTGGAATATATGCGTGTGTTAGGCATGCATTATAAATTCCTGCAAGATGTGTCGAAACTAAATTCATCCCCTTCTGCAGGAGCGCAGGAAAGATACCATCCCGACCGCAGCCTTAAACGGGGAAAAGCTTTTTATCGCTTCCACAACCCTCCTATCGCTGATAATAGGCACCTCATGTTCACCACTTCTCTCATCGTCCAGCATAGCCGAAAGTTCGGTGGGGCTGCATGGAAAATGTGTATCCATGAGGAGTTTAATGGTTTCCTCCAGATTTTCGAATGTCTTGCCCGTTTCATCCAATAATGATTCAGCCTGGATGTGGGCTTTTGATAAAAATTTTTTAATTTTAGAAACATCGCTTACACTGTCCACCTGTTTACAGAAAAGCCTCCAGGATGTACGTTTAGCTGTTCTTATTCTCTTGTAATTACGGAGTTTATCACGATAATCCTCCCAATATACTAGTAATCTTTCACGTTTCGCTCTATTATAGAGTCAACGGACCTCCCTTCCCATTGCCCGAATCACCCCTGTCATCCAGGGTTTCACGAATGGGGAGTTTCTTCCCCGAAGTGGGCACCTGTGGTGTTATAGGATCGCCATATAGTGTTATGGGGGAATTGGTTATAGGGAAGTTGGCAGGAACGCCATTTTGTGTTTAGTGTTTGTGTAAATTCCTATAAAACAGTATATATTTATACAGCTGTAGGGGATCAGCTAGAACTTAGGCGTTCCAAAGAACTGCCAAAAGAGTTTGAGACTTCTAATAAGCAACGAAACAAGGGTAAACAGCCGAACTATGTCTTTTCCAAATCAAGTCTAATTTTATTTACAAATTTTACTTTCTTATATAGTACTTGTGAATATCATTCTAGTCATCTAGAATGACTAACACATGTTTGTTTATAACACATGTTTACTTATAAAAGAGAGTGCATTACAAATAAATGTTGGGTTACAAAATATAATTTATGATACATATAAGTATTGGGTTATAAGTGTCATACAATGGACAATGAACTTTGTCACACTTCAAAAGTGTAACCCGATCGTATGTCAATTGGTAGTCACTCTACACATTTGAAGTTGGCAAGTATACACAGTCATGTTGTATGGCGATGTGGTTACACTATACAAATCTCTTCAAACGACTCAACTAAAGCGTCCGTAATGATTTTGACCTTACTGTCTATGGCCTTTATTTCTAGCCGATTGAAAGAAACCTGCCCTCTATGAGAGTCAAGTGACGTTTCGAATTTTGTCCAATCAGTTTTTGCCGTGTTCCGGAAGGTTATAGGTTCTGGAGTTTGCAATTTTAAACATAATATAACGGTGATCTGAGCATGAGTACTCGTTCAGAAGCCTTCATTCAGCAATTTCATCGATTACGTTTTCAGAGCATATAGTTAAGTCTTATACCTCCGTTCTAATTCTATTAATAAAGGTAGGCGTATTACCAATATTAACAGTTAATAGATCATTAGTATTCAGAAATTCTAAAACAGCCTGTCCCTTTTATTAATGTTAGTACTACCCCTTTTATTCTGCAATCTTCTACCAAGTGTTGTAATTCCGACGTTGGTGGTAGTGTCGGTGCATCATACGGTAAGTATACTGATGCTAGGCATATGTTCCCATTTCCCTGCTTTAGTACTGTTGCGTCTGCTGTTGACAACTCTGTGGATAAAAGAAAGCATAAATTTTTTGTGACTAAGAATACAGGTCCTGGGACGATTCCCTGTTTTAGCATAAAATAATTGGTAGTTTACATGGTTTAATCCATTAAGCCTGTTTTTTGTCGTCCAGGGTTCTTGTATTAATGCCACATGTATCTTACCTTTGTTAATTTTCTCCATCAAAGCGTGAGTTGCCGTCTCGCTCCGGTGGAGGCTAATTTGGATGACCTCCCACATCATCCTTCTAATAGGCGGTCCTCTTGGGAGTTGGTGATTTTTCGCTCCAACTCCTCCTTGGCTGTCTGGATCTCCGAGACACCCGCCTGATTTTGGCTAGATGCAGCCTGTGCCGTGGTTGTCCTATCGTTGATGGGGGTGGTTTTCCCCTGGCTGCCGATACAGGACTTGCCTATTTTGAAATAGACAGCTTTTGAAACAAAGAACTCCTTCCCTTCAGATTTGGAAAGGCTGGAAATAGATCCTTGGTCGATGCCCACCACAAAAAGAGTTCCATTTTGCTCCTCCTTTCTGTGGAACACCTCCCATTTCTCTACAGCCAGTTCTTTGTTTTGTTTACCAATAACCTCCAAAACACGGTCGGATGTGAATTTGCATCCCCATCCTTTGATGTAGAAGGTTGCCTTGGTTAGAGTTGGTATATTTCCCCCTTCCACCAGTTCCAGCTTACAGCCTTCCCATGGCGGAGGGATTCCTTCTACCAACTCCTTTAGGGTAGCTGCGCAGGTCTGCGATGCTAACCTTAGCAACAGCACGCCCCTTTGAAACTCGCAGCTCTCTATTTTCATTGGAGATCCGTTATCGGCTGCCATAACGTATTCCAATATTGCGTTATTTACCACTTGCTGTTGATTTTCTGGTATTTTGCCAGTAGGAGGTGAGGTGTCAATGACCGCGTAGCAGAGATTGTCCCTGTATTGCCTCCTGGTTACTTTAGCGGCGACTCTTTTTCCTTGGTTGCATCTAGCTTCCTCTTACGTGTGAAGATATTCCGCTTTTTGGCGTTCTCTACCTCCGCGGAAGATTTCGCCGACGTGCCCGCCTTCTCAGTAAGTGCTGCATCTTTGACCCCCTTACTAGAAGGATTCTTCATGGAGACTCCTTTAAGAGGAGAGACGCCCTATTTTGCCGACTTACTGGTCGACAAGGAGCACCTTTTCTTATGCTTCGACTCCGCAGTGTTCTGCCCTTCTGGATATCGGATCCTCTTACCAGTCTCTACCGAGGTGGAGGGAGTCTTCGATGATCCCTTTAGGGCATCTTGCGCATTTTTAGCCACTCCCTGGTTCTTCTTGGCAAGTTTTTGCCTTTGAGCCCTAGAGAGCCGATTTTTCCTAGTACTTAGGGTCTCGATTTTGTCGCTTACCTCATCCACCAGTGTGTCTAGATCCTGCGAAGGATCTCTACCTGACTGGTTTAGTTTTGAGAGTAAGAGTTGGTGTTCCCACCTGTCTCTGAAGGCTGGATTGACTTTAAGTCCCCTCGGGTATTACCACCTCATCCTCTCTTTTTGGTGTCGCTGCCCTTGTCCGATTTTCTGTTCCGTTATCCGTTTGTATGTCCATTGTCGTCATCGTTATTCCTCCGTTCTTATGTTGTTTGTAGTTGTCATTTTTCTTCATTCTTGGTCCCACGAGTGTAGGGCAAAAGGATTTCCTCTACGTCATAGCCCCCCAATAACGTGGAGGGGGCGTAGCCTATTCGCTGAGGTTCCCAGATATCAGCAAGGCTCCGGGGTGGATAACTTTTAGTATGCAGGCTTTTATGCCCACCTCCTTCTTCAGTTAAACAATGGATCCTATAGAGGACCCTCGTTCCCCTTCAGAAGAGGTGTGAATTTCAGCCCACACTTAAGCCCTCACACCACGACATGGCAGTTATCCCAGCAAGGGTCCCACTTTATTAGGATCTACTGTTATTTTATTATGTTTTATTATATGTCCTAGGTATTCACCAGAATTCTGGAAGAAATGTGATTTTTCATCAGATATTTTCATGCATTGTGTATTGCAGTAACTATATTGCGGATGTGTACCATGTGTTCTTCAGGTGAAGAAGAATATATTCATACATCATATATATAGACTTACGGAAATTGTCCTATATATGGACGGAGAATATCATCTAAGCCTCGTTGAAAAATGGAAGGAGCGTTTTTGAGCCCAAAAGCATCCTTAAGAATTTATACTATGCGCCATTCACACTGAATGCTGTTTTTTCTCTGTCTGATTCTTTTATAAAGATTTGATGAAATCCTGATTCTTAGTCTAATGTACTGAATAGTTTTACTTTGCTTAAGTTCTGGATTGTCATTACAACATTAGGAATTTAGTATCTGTCAGTAATTGTCTGAGCATTTAGCTTCTGAAAATCGACTACCATTCGTCTTTTGGGTTTACCTTGGTTACTCGTACCTTTTTTGCGACTGTCCAAATGGGGAATTGTACGGACTCCTACTTGGCTGTATGGTTTCATTGTCCAAAATTTACTTATTTCGTTATTAATAAACTCGTTATCTGATATTTCATAGGGGTATTGCTTTACATAAATAGGATCTTCTGACGTTGTCCTAATAAATGCTTCCATTTTTGTAGTAAATGGTAATTTTTCAGTAGTTGCGTTATTTTTCTGCATGATCCTTTAAATATCTTCCCTATTCATCTCATTATTTATTGTATTATTTATTTTTTGTTCATTATTTTGTATTTCTTATTTGTATTTACATTTAAAACTATAATCAAAAAGATTAATTTCTGCTTTTATCATTCGTAGACCATGCTCACCAAGAAGCATGTCGAATTCTTCAAGTGCTTCTGTTGTGGTTTAAAACAGTAATTACTTTTTTTTGTTAATCATGGCATATCCATGAAGTGTTTTGACTTTTATAGCCTAATTTTCTATGGATTTCCCTATCTTACAACTAGTACTGATATAATTATTTGTCGCCCTTATGTCTATTAAAATATTTATGGATCTACCTGTTTCTCTGCAAGTTTATTGTAGGCATGGTAGATCATTTATTCGCCTAAAAAAGTACTTCCAGTTTCAAGTTGTAGGAAGAAGGATTCCTTCCTTCTTCCCAGGCATTTGGTTGTTGTTTTGTGGATGATTATTTCTACTCCATCTTTGTTGTTATGGGAAGTTTGTAGGCCTTCTATATTTTGTTGAGTTGTCGACTTCCATTGGCTCGATGTAATTTCGTTGTGATGCTGCATGATTATAATATTGTGACCGAATCTAATTGGTGATGTGTAAGCCGTTGTTTATTGTGATGTCTTGTTTGTTGTATTCTCGAAATTAATGTCCTGTTTGTCATGGTATATTGTACATGCAATCGCATATGCCTTCCCAAGATTCTTAGGGTTATTTGCGTACAAGATTCCTTTCGTGTAGCTGCTACGTAAACCCATGGTGAAGGTACGTACCACATCATGATTTATATCTAATAGTCGTGCTGCCCTCATTATATCACCTGACGTTTCAATTTTTTGTTGAATGAGAGTCAAGGCTTGAAGAATCTCGTCATGGTATTCGGTTAATGACTTAGTTCCTTGTTTGATCCTTACCATATTGTCCTTCCGGACATACAATGGTCTGTTATTAGAAAAGGTGTAATCTAATCGATTTTGAATTGCATAAAAGTTGAGTTGGGTCCCATTAACTGACTGAAGCTTTGATGCAGCTCCAATTATTTTTGCACGAATTATGCATACACAATTGTAATATTCTGGGCTTTCTATAAATTGTTTGATATTTTCCATCTGAGTCCATACCTGGTTTCTCCATGGATTATATACGCCTTCCATTCCATCGAACGTTGGTAAACATTTAAAAGTTTCCGTGTTTATTGGATAAAGATAGTTGAGGTCTTAGTTTTCAGAGTCTTTAGTTGCTCACTTAGTACATTATTGTGAATTTGGAGTGTTGCAGCTTCAGTCGTATTGATATTTTCATCTATTGCCTGAAATATTTGTTGACGTTTTTACCGGGAATCCAATTTAAGGAATTTAATTTTTATTGTGTTTTTTATTTTCAGAACTTTCAGTTTTCAATGGTAATTATAAGAATTAAAAAAAATTCATGAACTTCGTCTTATTTTTTGCAATATTTCAGGAATTATTATTTTATGTTATTTCATGATCGTGGAGTTTTTGTTTGGCTGGAAATACAAGATTATTTCGCTTGCATCCCGGTTGAGCCCCCAGTTACTTCCTTATCTAAGGAAATGGATAAAAAAAACATTTTTTATTTAACTAGGCCGAAATATGTACTTCTTTATTAATAATATTTTTAACGCTAATTTACAAATGTTACTTAACTATTTATAATAACATGAAATTCTTATTTTCTTGTTATGAAAATACTTATTTCTTTGTGTTAAGTTAATTGAAAATCTTGAATTTAATGATTTAATAAAAAGATAAAAATTTATTTGAAGTTAAAATTTGATTCAGTACAAAAGTTATTTTCAATACGATCAGGACGGCGTCGTGTACTCGAATAATCTTCTACGGTTAAGTTTAAAAAGTAACATGGTTGCTGTATTATACAGTGTTGCATATATAGGTATCTACTACCCTTTGTTACGTTGACAGCTCGGCCAATCCTGAGTCTAAGTCATCCTCGACTTCGTCATCATCGATATCAAGTTCAGGATCGCCACTGCACCATCGTTTCATCTTGTCGGAGCTATATACTGAACAAAACTTGCGGTTTGTTATTTGAAGACCTGGTATATCCTCGATTAGGTATCGGTCGTTTCCTAGCACCTTCGTGACGGTATACGGACCGCGATACTTAGGTTCCAATTTGCGAGAGTCGCCTGAAGATTGAGGTTCATTTTCTAAAAGGACTAAATCTCCCTCGCTATATGTCGTAGGTCGAGTATGTTTGACATCAAAACGTTTTTTCCACCGTTCTCTTTCTTGTAGGATGTTCTTAGCAGCCAAGGCACGCTTTTCATCTATAGTTACTGCATCATCAGGCATCACGTCGTCTTGTATAGCAGCTAGCAATCGATTTTGGGTTACATCAATGGGATTGTAATTAAAGATTAGTTCGTTTGGGCAAAATCCGGTGGTTGAATTCTTCTGTGAGTTGATAGACCACTGAAGAATATGTAACGTTTTGTCCCAATCCTTGGTTTCTTCAGTAGTGGTACGGAGATAGTTTAAAATGTTTTGGTTGAGCCGTTCAACCTGGCCATTCGACCTAGGCGTTCGGACTGCCGTTTTCGTGTGTTGAATATTATTGACATCACAGTATTCACCAAACATCTTTGAAGTAAACGCTGTGCCACGGTCTGTTACTATACGTCTTGGCAGACCAAAGTAACTAGAGAGTTCATTTAAAGTCGTTATTACTGGGGCTGTCCTGGTATTACGTACTGCCTTTACAACTGCAAATTTTGTAAATGCATCGGATATTGCTAGGACATGAGTGTGACCACTTTTGCTTTTAACGAAAGGCCCCAAATGGTCAATATGTATCAAACGGAAAGGAAGGGGGTCTATTGTACCGTAATGTAATTCCCCTTCACGTTTACCACCCTTTGCTTTATTGTAGCAACACTCGGTACACGCGGCTATATATTCTTTGAGATACTTTCTCATACGTGGAAACCCAAACGATCGTTGGACTCGTTCCATTGTCTTTTCAAGGCCAAAATGACCTACATCGTCATGGCAATGTTTCGCAATACGCCATCGTACTGCTTTCGGTATCACCAACCGTAGACCATTCGGCGTTTTACGATACAGTCGTTGATTTTGTAATATAAAGTCCGTTTTAAGTTGACGACACTGATCTGACTTTATATCACCACGTAAAATTTTTGTTATGTTGTTTAACTTTTCATCTTTTATTTGCATAGAATAAATCCAGTCCTCACTTTCGGCATTTATGTTCATCACAAGTCCTGCTGGCTCCGGCTCGCTTGCTGGTAAATCGGGCGATCGACTTAGGGCATCGACATGAGCCATACGTGAGCCCTCGCGGTGAACAAACTCGCAGTCAAATTCGAGAAGCTTCATTAGCCACCTGGCAATTTTCGGAAGCAGTTCTTTGCTAGTTTTGGCCCTGGTGATTGCCGCACAATCAGTCACGACCCGAAACGGTTTGCCCAATAGATAAATTCGGAAGCGCTCTAACGTCTCCACTACTGCCAGTACCTCCAACTCATAGCTGTGATATTTCGCCTCCGTATCTGAGCAATGTCGACTAAAATACATCACCGGTTGCCATCTGCCATCAGTATTACGCTGCAAGAGGACACCCGCAAGTCCCAAACTACTGGCATCAGTGTGAACCTCGTGGTCTGCTGCCATATCATACGTCACCAACACAGGTTGATTGGCAAGAATGTCAATCAATTTGCAAAATGCTTGCTGTTGGGGTTCATCCCAATGAAAATTATTGTCTTCGCTTTTCCGCAGCAACGATGTGAGTGGTCTTGCTATAAGTGAGTAGTTTTCTACGAATTTCCTAAAGAACCCGGTTAAAGCAAGGAATCGGCGAACCTCGGTTACATTTTTCGGTACCTTGTAATTACGAATGGCACTTATCTTTTCATCACCGGGTGTGATGCCATTAGCCGAAACGTTGTGCCCCAAATATGTAATTTGTTCTGCCAGGAAGTTGCATTTATCCATGCGCAAAGTGAGACCACTTTCTTCTAAAATTTTTAGGAATCGACCTAAACGTTCAATGCCTTCAGCTAAAGTTCTACTGAGTATTACAGTCGACTCCGCTTTACTGAAAACAACCAAAACCAAATTTTCTTTTCAGTTATCCGATTTTTTTCCCTAAAACGTAGTTCGGATTACTGAAATTTGTTACAGTTAAGCGTACTGCTTAAAATCTGTAAAACAATATTTTTTATATCAAATCTGTATATTTTTTTACGTCATAAAAATTTTATTAAAAAAAATTATTCATAAAAACATATTCATATTTTTTAATTATTTTTAAAACAAAAAATAAAATGCATTGGAAAAATGTTTGTTGTGGCTTTAGCTCTTCATATGCCGACATTTCATTGGTTGCTAAAACCAAATCGTCAGTGAAGTTTTAGCAACCAATGAAATGTCGGCATATGAAGAGCTAAAGCCACAACAAACATTTTTTCAAAGCATTTTGCAAAAAAACTAATCGTTTCTAACGATTAGTGGGGATATTCTCCCGAATAATAAATTTCAATATTAAGTATTTACAAAAAATAAAAGTTTAAAATATACATAAATTAAAATAATTCAGTTTCACGCATTGAGTTTTCACATTTGTATGCATGCAGTTAAAAAAAAAAACATAAAATAATAAGAATTCAGTCTCAGAATGCAATGCATTAAATATGTACTTATTATAACAGTTATTAATCAAAATCATGCATTGCTTTTAAAATAACTTTGAATTTGACTTTGCGTCAAATTTTTTTTTTCAAATTTGTATGCAATCGATTTCTAATAAATAAATTTGTCATTGTTTATTTTTTCACTAAAGCGAAGTAAGTTTCATACAAAACGTAGTTGTGGGCTTGCTTTTCGTTTTCAGTAATACGATATTTTCAGTAAAACGATGTTTCGCTAACGCGAAGTGAATAAGACTAACTGCGTTTAAAATCAGTGCGGGGATTTGTATCGCTTTCAGTAATCCGATTTTTTTCAGTAAAGCGTGTTGCGCTAAAGCGGATTCGACTGTATTACATCATCTAAATAGATAAGCACTTCACCTGGCATCATTCTTTCGGCAACCCGGTTCATTACGGCTTGAAATACTGCTGGGGCGTTTACGAGCCCAAAAGGCATCCTGTTAAATTCGTAATGGCCTTCAGATGTAACGAACGCTGTGAACTTCTTCGAGTTCTCCGCTATTTCGATCTGATGGTAACCCATGCGCAGATCAAGCGTTGTAAAATAACAATTACCTGACAATTTTGCAAATTGTTCCTCCATTACAGGCATTGGATACGGAATCTTCATGGTGACCTTGTTTAGCTGGCGGTAATCCACGCACAACCTGTGCTCTCCATTTTTCTTCTCAACAAGTACAACACCAGAAGCATATGGTGAATTTGACTTACGTATAATGTCGTTTACAAGTAGTTCTTCGACAATGTTAGCGACAATGGCCCGTTTGGCAAAAGGTATTTTGTACGGCTTTACACATATCGGCTGAGGAGTGGTCACTTGAATTTCCATTTGTTGTAGATTGCATTTACCTAACTCGTTGACGTTTTCAGCAAAACAAGCTTTACGGTCGATAAGCAATGACTGCAATTGTTTCTCAACATCTTCGGTTGTAGTATCGTTCGTATCTGTTGCTATTACATTCTGGACCCGACAGTCACCTCCCTCTATGATGATTCTCTTACCTTCTTGACACAGCACATTACGGCCCAAATAGATATCGTGAGACAATAATTCATCGCTGACCACCATTAGTTCCACTTCAAATTTTATGTCATCTATTTCCATAGTCACTACTACCTTTTCGTCACTGTGAAATTCTCCACCTGCAAAACCTCTTAAATTTTGGTTGCACTTAAATTTATTTGCAAAATTATGTGTAAATGTTTTTCTAATAAGACTGTAATCACTGCCAGAGTCAACAAATGCTTCTGTTTCAACGCCGTTTATTTTAACCACTTTAGTAAGATTTTCAGTCGACTTTGAAATGCTGCTGTTTGGCTCTGCAATCTTCTGTTTTGTGCGATGTTCTATTACAATTTGCGCAACGCGTCTTTTTCTGTGGCTCTGGGCACTTGGAAGAGTAGTGTCCGTAATTTGAACAGTTGTAGCATTTAATTTTATCCAAGGATTTCTTACCTTCACTGCTGTTGACCTCGGTTTTTGCTGCTTCATTAAAATTTTTCTTTACCTTATTGTACGCTGCATTTGGATTCTTGATTTCGTTGTAGTTACAGTAGCTATTGATGTCGCAGAGGAGTTGGTTGCACGTTACATAGTCATTGGAGATTTTCTTTTTCAAGTCGGGATCGTTGATGCCATTTACTATATGACGGGTAATAGCACTTTCAGTCAAACCACCCTTTTTACCAAAACACAGCATTTTGTAATAATACTCTTGGGGGCTCTCATTAAAACGACGAGTCATTTGTGACATCTTTATGTGTATATCGGCTACATTTTCTGAACACGGAAAATCTGAAAGAAATTGATTAGTAAATTGCGGCCATGAGAGGAATACTTCCTGCATCGAATCAATCCAATGCTTTGCAGGGCCACTCATTTTCTGCTGCACAGCAAAAATTACGGATTGGTCATCCCAACCATACGCAGATTTTAACATCTCCACACGTTTTACAAACTGTAAGGAGTTTAGTGATTCGTTCGATGTTGGGTTGAAATCAGGTAGAAGGCTTATCATTTCTCTTATATTTGCGTAGCTATTTCCACTGTTGTAGACGTTTTGGGGAACATGATGTGTCGAAATATGCGGTTGTAACGAAATATGAGGCTGCGTTGAAATATACGGTTGTGCTGAAGTATACGGATGTGACGAAATATACGGTTGTGGTACTGCGTTGCAATAACTATAAGTTGGTTGTCGAACGTAAGTTGATGCTGTCGTTTGCTGCCCGTAAGTGTGCGGCGGCATCTGTTGAGCATAACCCCTGGGTAAAAACGCATTTGACTGTGTAACAACTGGAACGTTAGTTGTAGGAATGTCATATGATGATACATTTCGTGATGTTATCATAGGCGTTGTGATAGAGCACGGAGCAGCAATCACGTTTTCAACGTTGGCGTATCGTTCGCCATATACGGGACGTGGTGACGCAATTGTAGCATGGAACGGGTTCATTTGCGATACGTTTGTTGGAGGGGTTGATGATGAGGCTGTCGTAAAACCGTTGAATGAAGCGCTATTCGTGAGTGGGCCAGAATCATTTAACGGAGATGATGCAACTTCTGGAACAAAACCCACCGGTTCATTCGTACTTACTTGTGTTCGCATATTGGAAATCAACTATTCCAATTGCAGGACGCGTTCTGCCAAATCATCAGGTTTGTGGCCATTACGTGCCACAGCGTTCTTCGTTTCAAGACGTTCAATTAATACAGCTTTTTTTCCGGATGATGAAATACCTTTTTCTCTGCATTTCGCCTGCAGTTGTTTGACGGTCAAACTTCGTAGGTTTTCCATATTGTCGTTCAGTAATTCGTATCCCACTTCTGAGAATTGTTAAGTTAATTGAAAATCTTGAATTTAATGATTTAATAAAAAGATAAAAATTTATTTGAAGTTAAAATTTGATTCAGTACAAAAGTTATTTTCAATACGATCAGGACGGCGTCGTGTACTCGAATAATCTTCTACGGTTAAGTTTAAAAAGTAACATGGTTGCTCTATTATACAGTGTTGCATATATAGGTATCTACTACCCTTTGTTACGTTGACATTTGTTATGAAAATATGTAAGATAAAATACTTATTTCTTTGTTTGGAAAATATGTAAGATAAAACATGTTTTGGTTATGTTGGGGTTTCTCTTATTCACAAAATGTGTGTTGACAGTGTTGACCTTTGTCTGCTATGTGTTATCAACAAAATGTGTGTTGATAATGTTGACCTTTGTTTGCTATTGTTTATATTGTTATTGGATGTGACTTGGACATTATTGAGCATGTATTAACTCGCGGGCAACGGCAAACACATCAGTTCACAATACGAGACAAAACAATAATATTGAAAAATGTGTATTTTAATATTTAATGAAGAATTTGTAAATTTGTTAAGCTTACCATTTTCATATAAGTATGTATATATGTATGTACATATATATATATATATATATATATATATATATATATATATATATATATATATATATATATATATATATATATATATATATATTTAATCTTTATGCAATAATTAAAATTTGTACATAAAGTTATACATAAAATTAATATACAAATTGTTTGTTTTATACACTTACTATTTTAAATAAATACAATACAAGTAAATTGCTTTCTGAAATAAATAACTTGGCTTGTTTACTTCAAAAACATTTATTTTTCTTCTACAATGGAAATTGTGTATATTATGAATAATATTTTTTGTTAATTAAAATAGAAAATAAAAATTCTGTTTACCTTTTTTAAATTATCACGTTGCTGGAAACATATAATATCTACTTGTTTTATCTTCACATACATTTAACAAACTTTATTTTTTTTCATCTAATTTTGTATTTATTCACTCCACTATTTTACAAACTAATTTGAACATTTTAGAAACACATTCGCAATGGTGATGGTTCTAGTACATTGTGTCAGCGGAACTAATTATCACTTTTTTCTCGCTCATGACAAAGTTGCAATTGTGCGATTTGGAGATTTTTTAAACGTCATAGTTCGCTATTTATTTTTTGCACGTTGGGTGTTTTAAATTTCAAAATAAGCCTATGGTATACAAAACGGCTTTTCACGGCAATAAGTATAGCTAATTTTTTCTAACTGCATCATCAAACAAATCGCGATTTGTCTAGAATTTATTACATTTTAATTTCAGAATTCTTTTTTGACTTAGTTGTCCGCAAAACATTTCCATAATTACAGCCAGTGGCGATGCAAGATTACCTCCTGAAATAAAATAAAATAAAATTATATATGTATAATATATTTTAGTAGGGAGCGAACACCATTTAAAAAACAAAACTGAGTTTGTCTGTAAGCAAAGTTTTCAATAAATTTTATTATTACTAAATTTTCACATTACTTAAGCTATGTACAGACGGTTGTAAGATCTGACAATATTGTCAGTAAAATATGCCTTACAATGTCTTGCAACTGTGTGAACTGCCAATTTTCGTCTTACAACGTTGGTAGAAAAAACATTGTCAGCCTATTGTAAGCCAATAATATTGTTAGATATCTGCCAATCGTGAGAACACTCTTCTTTGCTATTGCCAGGTAATTGTCAGACGTTGTAAGTTCATTTTTTATTGGTAGGTGTGCTTAAAGTAATGCACCTAACAATGGAATCATTGTCAGACAAATATTTCTACTGGCAACACTGCGCGCGCATAAACGTAAATTTAATGTTTTAAATTTTCTGGCAATGCCGAAAAACAAATTTGTTGTACAATAATCTAACAACCGTGTGAACTGACAATTTTTATTGGTAGGTAAATTTATTGCCAGACAGTTGTCTGACAATGAAATTGTAAGCTTTTCTTACAATCGTCTGAACTAACAATGTACCTTTTTGTAGCCATATTGAATTGTCAGAACATTGCCAGCACGTTGGTAAATCAAACAACATTGTCAGATCTTACAACCGTCTGTACATAGCTTTAGATATTTCTTAACATATAACATTATTAGTTTGGAATCAACCTGTAAGCAAAGAAACGGCATTTAAAGTTTATAAATTCAGCGTAAATTACCTCTTAAGCAATATTTTTTCAATCATCATACTTTTTTTCTAAATAGTCGACCAACTTTGTCTCCACATCTTGACATATTCTTGATACATATGTTGTTAAGTTTTCACCTGTTTAAAAAGAGTAAATTTTATTTTGCATTTGCTTCAAACCTAAATGACAGAAATTTTTATGGTCTTTTTTATAAACTAAATTTTTTTTAGATAAAAGGATTTTTCCCTTTTTTGTTTATTTTGTAATAAATCTTTTGTTTCGATATAAATTATTTCTTTGTTAGCTTGCTGTTTTTCATTTTTCTCCTGATCTGCCAAGATTTCTTTCAATTTAATCAAATTTATTACTTTTAACTGATCATCATCGTTTTCATGTGGTTCTAATACTGGGTTTTTACTTAAAATATTATACTCCAAATTATTTTTTTCGGGTGTTATTACCGCTAATATCGCAACACTGAAGATTGTTACAATTCTAACCGCATAATTAGCAACATTGTTAATGTCATTTTTTGTTTTCAATACCTAACTTTGCAACAAGTTGCAACAGTTGGCAACGCGGATAAAAGTACAATAAAAGTGGTATTAAGTAATATTTTTTTTATCTTTTTTTAGAAAATAAGTCGAAGGTTTTTTGCAAACACATACACACCTACACTTATAATGAATGAAGACTAATTCGCAAGAGGCCTTGGTTCAACAATTGGCGGATTTAAGTGTAAATGCAGGGGCCGCTTCAAGTGCAATAAAAGTAAGAGATACTAGCTTAAATACAATGCTAGTTCCAAATTTCGAATGTTTCGATCCGGCAAAAGAAATATACAAAAATTATATGCAGAGATTTTCAAACTACATAACCATGAAAGGCATAGCTGAAAACAAGAATTACTGTGCAAAGCTACTTCTAAACTCAATTAGCGCAACATAAAAATAATTATTGACGCCTTTTGGGAATCATTCAGCGCTCAAAAAATGTGCTTTTGCAACAATACACCATATATACCAATATATAATATACCAAAGTGAAGGGCAGACAGTTGCCAAATTCGTAGCAGCGCTCCGCAGCGATATCAGTGCATGTGAATTTATTTCTCCAGGCATCAATTGCGGATGTGTTTCTAAGAGCCCAATTCATTTGAGGCATTCGCGACAATAATGTACGGGAACAACTTCTTCAATCAAGTACGTCGAAGTTTGAAGAGGTTGTGGATAAGGCTATGGCGTTAGAGGCTGCGTAGAAGTGAGTTCGAGAACTGTCGCAAGCTGCAGCAAGTACATCAAATAATAATTCGATGGAAATTAATAAAATTTTCCACAACAACAACAAGAAAGCAAAGACAAACCCTAAATCCAAACGACAACAAAAAATCGAATAGTTAATTATGAGCAACTGGGTATTGCAGAATTAAGTTTGCTGTGTGGTAAAAACAACCATTTTGCAGGGGAGTGTCGTTCCAGCAAAAATTTAAAAAGAGATTTATGTTTTCAACAGGGACGTGTAGACAAAGTCTGCATTACTTCTCTTTTGGCAAATGATCCAGTATCCTGACAAAAAACTTAAAAGCAGTGGGTTGGGGCAAACAACGAATCAGATACATAGTAATGACTCTTGCGGAATTCTAAAAATCGTAGATGTATATTGTAATACAAAGTCGGAACGCTACTATGCCAATAAATTAGTTAAAGGGAAAACAGTACAGTTCGAAGTTGATTCTGGAGCAGATGGAAAAGTAGTTGTTAATATAAAATTTAAAAACTTTCAATATCTGATAAATTGTACATTTTACCTAATGGTTGTTTAGCTCTTATAGTCTTATAGCTCTTATAGTCGACTGGGGATTAACCTGCAACAACTTGACGAAGTAAATTCTATTAATGAATCAACTGAAATGAAGGAAGTTATTTCAGAATTCGAAAATGTTTTCCAACAATGGATTGGTTGCATGCCTAATTTTAAAGTTTTCCTGCAATTGTGCAAAAATACCACACTATATACCATATACATACAAAAGAACGCAACATTCCGTACGCTTTAACAGAAGGAGTCGATAGAGAACTCGTTGAGATAGAGAGGGCTGGCATTATTAAAAATTTACACACTGTGATTGGGGGTCGCCACTAGTCGTTATCCCGAAGGCAGATGGTAGTGTAGGTTTGTGCGTTGACTGCAAATTCGGCATAAAGCAGCGCTTAGTAGACACACATTACCCGATTAAGAGAACGGACAAAATTTTCAATAGTCTCAGGGACTCAAGGTACTTTTGTTGCCTAGATTTGTACAAGGCGTACTTACACGTGCCAGTGGATCCAAAATTAAGCGAAGTACAAACAATTAAAACACACAAGGGGACCTTCCGCATGAATCGGCTATTCTTCGAAAATCAAATAAAATTTCTGGGGCATGTAATTTAATACAGTAAAGTGCAGAAATCCTCCTCAAAAGTCGCAGGTATATTACGAATATCTCAACCAAGTTGTGTGGGAGATGTGCTTATGTTTTTGGGTACGGTGACCTACTACTCAAAATTCATACCAAATGTTTCCGCAATCACTACGCTCCTACGACGTTTATTAATAATTAATTCCAATTTCAGATGGACTGTAGTGTGTTTGACAAGTCGTAGTTACCATACCTTCTATATGTAACACGAGCTTCACACTTTGTTGTAGCAACATTGTCCGCATACACTGGGAATATGCTGAGTGGCTCATTTACACATACTGTAAATGTGCTGACTAGTTCATTCCCATCCTAATGTTTATTTAATAAGTATCGTATCTTTAAATATTCAATTGTATTGGTATTAGTGTACTTTTAGTTCTTTAAAATATAAGATTTAATTGTACAGTAGAGAATAAAGAGCACTTGCGACGTGAACAGTCGCAAGTCGCGCAACTACCAAATCATACAGTTGTTCCTTATTTGAGGACTTCAGAGTGCAAAAAAGCCTTTAATAACCTAAAAGCAGAAATTGCCAGTGATCGCATTCGCTTCAAGATCGCTGACACCGGCCGAACAAAATTATTCTCAGCTAGATCGAGAAGCTTTATCGATTGTCTACGCCGTTCAACATTTTCTCCAGTACATTTATGCATGGTGCTTCAAACCCATTACGGATAAGCAGGCATTATCCAGAATATTTCATCAACATTAAAAACTGCCTCAAATGACGTCGTCCCGTCTTCAACGTAACGCAGCCTTCCTAACTGACTATAACTATGAAGTTAGTACAAAAAGGAGCGAACAAAACACAAATGCAGATTTCTTGTCTAGAAGCATGATTAATGCACGGTCAAATAAAACTAGTTTAATCGATCAGGACGTACACTCCGTCTGTGATTCTACCTTACACCAAATCAATTCTAGCTAACTAAATTTTCAATTAACTAGAAATGCAACGAAAAATTATCCTGAGCTAGCATGAATAATCTTAAATTTCCGCAAGTCAGGTATAGAATCTGAGTAAACCATTGACAACGACATTTTGCTTAGAAATCAAAGAGTTGTCGTACCATCTTGTCTAGAACAAATTGTTTTGGAAGAGCTACATTCAACACACATTGTTGTTATTAAATGAAACAACTGGCGCGACGTTATGTCTGCTGGACCTCAATCGATAAGTACATCGAAAGGTTTGTATGATCTTGTGCCGCTTACGCTTTAGTAAGAAAAAAATCCACCAAAAGTCATCCTACAACCGTGGGAAGAACCTGATGGTAATTGGCAGCGTGTCCATATTGACTATGCTGGGCCCTACCAAGGTTATCAGTTCCTAGTAGTAGTCTATTTAAAATAAAAATGGGTTGAAGTAGGTTTTTGTTCCTCTGCACCCACATCTACATCAACAATTGACATTTTGCGTAACATTTTTGCAAGGAACGGTTATCCTGACGTCCTGGTGTCTGACAATGCTACAATATTCAAAAGAGATGAATTTACAAACTTTTGCACAAGCTCCGGAGTATTTCAAGAATTCATCGCTCCAGGCCATCCGGCAGCGAATGGCTTAGCGGGACGTAAATGCGGCTATGTATAATGAGACATTATCAATACAGAACAAGGTACGAGAAATTTTATTCAAGTAACGAGCAACGCCAATTCGAAACGGGAAGTAACCTTCGGAAATGTATCTGGGAAGACAGATAAAAATTCGATTTTTGTGTTTTTCTTTTTCCGACGGGGTTTGTTTGAATTTGGGACGATTTTCCGTCATCCCACGTCAAATTTGGTTTGAAAACACACCGGTTTCGGCTTTGTGCCATCTTCAGTGTTCTCTTGAATACTCCAGTATTCAAGAGAACACTGAAGATGGCACAAAGCCGAAACCGGTCTGTTTTCAAACCAAATTTGACGTGGGATGACGGAAAATCGTCCCAAATTAAAGGATAAAAATTCGTTTAGATGCCTTAAAGCCAGGAAATATAACGAAACCAACAGTGAGGGCGACCGAGTTCAAGTCAGGCATTATAGTTCAAACAAGCCGACATGGAAATGCGGGACTATCGTGTAAAAGTTGGGGTATCTTCACTATATGTCAAACTCGACAACGGATTCATTCTCAAACGACATATAAATTAGCTGCGTGCTACGGATGTACAACCGCATCATTTAACAAATAATCAACAGCCTGAGGTAGGTTGCGACCAAAGTGGTCATTATATCCCTTATCAACTTGGAACATTAGTTTTACCCAACACGACAACACAGCTTTAAAATACATTTGAAAATGAAGAACCATCAACATCTGAACAACAACCTGTGGTGGAATCAGCACCCAGCCGTCGAACGTCAGCAAAGCAATGTAGACCACCTCCATACCTGACCGATTATGTTCGCCAATGAAATATTGTGCTGTATTCATATTAAGAGGGGGAAATTTGTTATAACCGCTAATATCGCAACACTGAAGATTGTTACAGTTCTAACCGCTTAATTAGCAACATGTTAATGTAATTTTTTGTTTTCAGTATCTTACTTTTTTCAAAAAGTTACAACACCGGGGGAATACTTTATGTTAAAGTATCAATAATATGTCTAGATGTGGAGACAAAATTGATCGAATATCACAATTAGGTCCATTTGCAAAGCCATGTGAAATATTTTCAATAGTTTCAATAGATACAAGTAATTTATTAAATCTCGTATTTCATTGTCTGTCCTGACCTTTATATACATGTTTTCAAGTGCTTTGTGATCACTGTAAATTTAGTACCCATAAGCATAGGCTTACTGCCAATATTTAATAGCCTTTTTTATTGCTAGACGTTCTAAATTGATGGACTTTTTTCTTTCGACTCTGTTTTAATTTTTTTTTAATATGCTCACTTTCCTCACTACCATAAATAATTATTGGATAATATCTCGAATAACAAATTTGATAAATATTGTTATTATAAATTTTATTTTTCATTTTGCCTTATAAATACTTTCATTATCACCCAAAGGGCGATTAAATGTATAAAGGCGTAAAAAGAAAAACAAAAAGACGCAAGTCAATTATAATCGTTTGTTGTGATGTGTTTGTTTTTATTTATTTATATAGAACACCATCATCGTGTGTAAGTTCATCGCAAAAATTCCAAAACTGTCCAATTTATGTTGGTGAATCAGTTATAAAAGGCAGCCATCCATAAAGTATAATTTTAATAGTGTTTTTAGATTATTTAACGTTTCCTTTTTAATTTTTTTCTTTTGTTGTTGTTGTAAACTTTGAAAGTACATGAACTTTGATGTTCTCTTCTTTGTTTAACCATTAATTATTTTCACAGTATCTACTAATCATATCAACCAATTTTATTTCTGTTCCCTTTCTGTATATAATATGTGGGGAGTATAAGAGAACAATTATCAAAATAGTTTGTCATCTCTGAGATGCTGAGTAAGGTGCTTTTTAAAAATCGTTTCGAGGGGCTTGTGGTCGGTTTTATGAATAGTTTTTTGACATAAATCTACTCGTGAAACTTCTCACATGCAAGTAGTTTTGTTGCACTTTTGATAGAGCGCTTGTTCATTTTAAATATGAGTTGCACCTACCCTTGACTTCCTGGCACCCACATAAAGTTTAACGAAAAAGTTTGAACCGTGGATGCAAATGCATTCTGTAGCTTTTTCAATGACAATTCATGTTATGGCGACCGGTACCATTGAACATCTTTTTCAGAAGATCACGGAAGGGAGAAGTTATATCTGATAAATTGGATATAAATTTACAGAGATACATAGCCATGCCTAATATTGGTTGACGCTGAGTACGATCTTCTGGTCTTTTAAGCTGCTTGATTGCTGCAATTTTATACGGATCTGCAGCTATGCCACGAGACGTTAAAATATGTCCGAAAAATATTAGTTTATTTACATTAAAAACAATTTATTCAAACCAGAATCTACTAAAGTTTTAATAACTTTTTCTGTTTGTTTTTCAAGTTATTTCTTTGTTTCTGCATGAAATTAATAATTGAGACATTAATTGTTAACAGATCTCCCCGAGCTGATGTTAGACAAATGGTAAACGCTGGTATGAATAACGGACCCCTGGAGTAGCCATTGCTAAAATTTTCTTTGTACGCTCAGTATCCTCAATCTGCCGAAAGCATTTTTTACAATATAGTAATGTAAACCATTTAGTACTTTTAATATATGCAGTGATTTCATCAATTGTTTTCAGAGGGTGATAGCGTCTGTAAGTAGACGCATTAAAGTCTCGTCAACGATTCTTGCTAACATTATCGTTGAATGAGGGCGCTTGATACAGTAAACATTAGCGTAGATAGTATCCAATCGCTGTTACTCTTAAGTGAATAGTGTTATGCTTTCATTACTTAAACAGTCCAAGAATAATTAAAACAACGCCATACTAAATAAATCAATAAAACTAACCTAGGTTGTTAGTCATAAATTTGTAGTCAACGAGCTAACTAATTCAGCCAACAGCACCCTCGGTCCTGATATTTCCCAAGGTTGAAACATCCCTAAATTGTGACTTTTTGTGGCAATAAACATAAGCAAATCCATCCATGATTTATGTATGCATGGAATTAACGTAGAAAATCAATTGTAATATCTAATTTCCCCATAGCTTCTTTACGATCCGAAACGTGGTGGAAACTTTTCTTTCATCCTTTCAAACTAATAAGCAGTTGTATAAACTATTCCAGTGAAATATATTTTTATAAACATCGGTAGCATCAATGCACACGCACATCTTACCTTTCTCTTTGACAACCATTGATAAAACTGCGGAGTTATTTCATCTGTTTTTGTAAGACTTGAAGCTTTACCATGTTATCTATCCTTTTCAACACAGAGTCTTTAGTGGAATGTGGTATACGCCGTTCATGTGTTGGATTTTCACAAATCGATATAATAAACAAAATGTTTGGCCTTTCCCAAGCCATCAAAAATATTATTAAAGATTATAAGTTCATTTGTACGTAGAATTAAGGTAAACTGTTCGCAAACATTTTTGCCAAGCAGATACTAAAGATTTGGAAAATCGGCAACTATTAAAAATTTTGTTTTGTATTTTTTATTTCCATCATTTTTTAAATCTTTTTTCGTTGGGCTGTAATGAAAAAGAATTAAAAGTGTTGACAGCAGGTCTGTCTGCGTACTTTTCCAGTAGCAAATACTCAGTCAAATTTTTTGGGAGAGTAAGACCAATTTTACTCTGTCGGCTGAAAATATCTCAAAAAGTACGCAGACAGTATCCAGTGAAATCTTGCAAGAAAACAGCTGATCGGTGTGTAAACACCGAAATAACAAAGCAAATTAAAAAATTAAAAAAAAATATTAAATTAAAAAATTATTAATTAAAGTGAAGCCTAAAAAGTGTTGTAAACTAAAAAATTTGTTTATTACACTGTTATTAATTTGGTAAGTTCAATTTCTTCTTAGTTTTATTTGTCGGGTTTTTTATAAAACTTCTTTTGCTTACATTGCACAACACAGTGCCAGCTTAACAATGCCACGGTCGCACTGTATATTTGGACGTCTCTAGCATGAAATAAAATGTTTTGTTTATTATAATTTATTATAAACGTTAAAAAATCAACACAATTCTAACTACTTACCTCTGCCATTGTTAATTTTAAATTTTTATTTTCATTTCACAAAAATTATTTCATTCAAACAGTAAACAAAAACAGCTGTTCAAACTAGTTGCAAAATCTTGCAAGCGGAAATTTCTCCAGCAACATTTTGCAAGTTCTCTAATTTCCAACTGTCAAAAAATTCTCTTTTTGGCTCTCTCGCCTGCAGAGATTTGGAGTACGCAGACAACATTTTGCAAATTTTGCTATATTTTGCACAAAATGATGCTAAATATGTGCACGCAGACAGACCTAGCATCTCCTCCAATTGATGACATAGATGTAGAAACCTGCATTTTGGCTGATTTTTTATTCAATTCCACTATTCCGTTGTTATTAAAATTGTCTTGTAACCCTTCAAATGCACTCTTGCTATCCGAAATAATAAGTGATTTTTTAAAGTAGATTCTATAATATTAACACATGTCGACTGATTTTTTATTCAATTGTGATGCAGTTAAAAAAAATTTGTTTTGTTACACATACCAATTTTTCCATAATGTTGATGCATTTTTCCCGTTCCTTGTAAAGGTTCGGGAAGTTTTAGAAATAAAAAGGTCTGTTGCTCAGTTCCGCTTGGCTGCGCCATTTTTTAATTATAATTTAATAAAGACCACTATTCTGACACCATGTAATGAAAAGGTAGTTAAGTATGAACTAAACTTTATGGTTAAGATCATGTTTATATTAAGTTAAACAGGGTGATGAGTATTATTATGGCACAAATTTGTAAAAATTTAAAAATTTTCTACTTGTAGGTGTTCATTAAAACTTATTAGAATCATATATTCCACTTGCTTCTGAGTTTTGTAACAGTAATTTAACTTTTATTAATGGTGAGATTACTAGTTTTTGTAATAAGTTTTAAATAGAACATATTTTTCTAGTATTGTACTTACATATTCATCAGAAGCCATTAGCATTTTAAAATCATCTTAATTTTCTTTCTGTTTTGGTTCGATATTTTCAGATTTTCGTCTTGATTTAATTTGAATATTTGTATTATTTCCTGCCCAACTAAAACATCATATTTATAGATTTTATCATCTATTACAAATAAGAGTACTTGTTCTTCTATTTGAAAATTTTTATTTTTATTAGAATCATGTCATTGGATTTTTTTCTCACCATTAATTGTTCGGAGGTTTGCGCACTGTTTATAATTTTTTTATAATTTCATTTTAGTAGTTTTGGATTTATCATAGAAACATTAGAGCCAGAATCATATATTCCACTTGCTTCTTAGTTTTGTAACAGTAACTTAACTTTTATTAATGGTGAGATTACTAGTTTTTGGATGCATATTATTCAACACTGCATGATTGCTCAGAATAATAGCGATATCTTATACATAGTTTTTACTGGCCTTCGTAGACTAGTAGGTAGTGTACTAGACTCGTAGTTCGGAGGTCCCAGGTTCGAATCCTGCCGCAGAACTCTGGCAGTTTGTGTTTGATAATTAAAGGGAGCGCACAACAAGCCTTCACTGGCTTAAGTGTATGTCGTATGACATGGGCTATCACACCCCTCCAATCAACCTAACCTAACCTAACTTATACATAGCTTTTCATATATTTTACATGGGATTTTTCCTTGAAACTTTTCTTTCGTATTTATATTCATAGTTTTCTTTTTTTCCGGAAAGTTTCTTCTTGTAATTAGTTCCAGACGCCTTAATTCATTGAATAAGCCTTTTGTGTGATCTAAGTCTTTTCTATTAATACTATTTGTGACTAGATCTGGTAGTCCTGCTGCAATTAAAGTTTCAGTGTCTATTGATTTATTAATTTCTAGTAAAAGTATCTCTTTTTAAGAGCTTAATCCCATAGTGATCTATTTAAATTTACAAATATATCTTATATTTTATTGAAACCCAATCTTTATATTTACCAATTGCACAAAAGATCCTTGAAAAAGACTTACACTAGAGCTGCATCTGTAGCTAACAATCTAGACAGAGTCTAATATAAGGATTATTTTTGTTTGCTTTTCTTTAGATGCGCATGAGCATTATTCGAGGGAAATTTAAATCCATAATATAACCAATTGTTAAAAACTTCTCTGATCCAAGTACTTCGAAGCAAAAAAATATCTATACTCCATTTCTATTAATTCGTTGCTTCTCTGTTCACAAACTGAATTTTTTCCGTCACTTGTGTATCAGCTTGTGCATTATGTGATTACATTTAATAGATACAATTTCTCCTGTATCAGGTATATTCCTACCTGCTCCAATACGAGGGGTGCATACGTCCTTTACATTCAAAACTAAACCAAACATTACTTTTCGCTTGGCAAGACTTTTTCCAAATTTATGTCAAGAGAGAATACTTCTATACTGTTTTGTTTAACTGTGAACAGATTGCTTTCTCATTCGCTTTGCTCTTATGCAATTTCCTTATCAGTTCCTTACCTAATCGAATGGGAAACAATCGTATCCAGGGCTAAGGCAATAAAAGAAAAATTCCTCAAATCATACAAATGCTTAAATACCGACAGGGATGCAAAACCCGAAACAGTCAACAAGCATATAAACATTCTTCACAATCAGTTGGAGAAACTCAGAGTACTACTTAATATAAATTATAGTAGGTTTATAAAAGCTTATCAAACCTCCGCCGAAAAGTTTTATTCCGACCTACGTGAAAAATTAATTTCCGTAAGTTATAGAAAAAACTTCAAAGTTTTTGTTCCACACTCAATCCATGAACCAATAGTGTTCGATCTTTTACCCGAAACGGAACAAAGACAAATATCCAAAATGCCTCAAACGGTAGTAGAGTTTTTAAATACTGCCTCTAGGTTAATTCCAGACTTCGATGGAAATTCCGAAAACTTGCAAAGCTTTATCGACGCTATTAATTTAGTGGATTCGATTAAAGAAACTCACGAATCAGTAGCTGTAAACCTTATCAAAACAAAATTGAAAGGAACAGCAAGAAATCTAATTTCATCAGAAACCACGTTACAAAAAATAACCTCTAAGCTAAAAACAATGGTTAAAGGTGAATCTGTTGATGTAATTAATGCCAAATTATTGAGTATAAGGCAATCAGGAAAAACGTTAATGCCTATGTCAACGAAATGGAGGAGTTAACGAAAAATTAGAAACAGCCTATATTAGAGATGGGTTACCACATGAAATAGTCAACAAATATGCTACACGTTCAGCAGTTACGGCTATAACCAAAAACACCTCTAACAATAGAGTAAAAATAATAATGCAATCGGCTAACTTCAATAACATGAATGAAGTAGTAGCTAACTTCAATAACATGAATGAAGTAGTAACTAAATTCATAAACAGTTGCACCGAAGCATACGGTCAAAAAAATTCTATTCTAAGCTATGGCTTCAGACGCCAAGGTTATAATAATAATAATAATAATAATAATAATAATAATAATAATAATAATAATAGTAACCAAGGCAGAAGCAACAGCTTTAATCAATCCTTCAACGATTCTCAAAATAGAAACAATCGTTTCAACCGCAATAGAAACAATAATAACGTATCTTATCGTAATAACGGCACTAACAACCGTAATTACAATAACAATAATTCTGGTTCTTACCGTAATAACAACGATAAAAGAAACCGTAACAATAATTCCAACAATTCCCAAAACAGAAACATAAATGTTTCCGCAGAATGTGACTCGGGAAACGAGCAACGACCTCTAATTACTCAGTAGGAACCAAAACGTACAATATTAACTTGAATTTATGTAGCTATTTGCACTGTAGAACTACCCTAAATGATGCAAGTTCAATTTTATTAATAGATACTGGCGCTGATATTTCAATTATCAAACGCAACCAAGTCTTAAATGAATCAATAAATGTTTATAATAAAAAAAATTAAACTGCATTGCCCATGGTATAATTTGAACGTTAGGCAGTGTGCAACGCGAATTAAAAATATACAAATACTTTTCAAGTTATTACGGATGATTTCAAAATACAGGCAGACGGAATAATTGGAATGGATTTCATACGAAAGTATAATTGTGTCTTACAGTATTCCAATGATAGAGATTTGATTATTATCCGATCAAATGAAATTTGATCTCGACATTAGAATACCTCTTAGAAATGGTTCAACCATAAACTCAATATCACTTCCTTCAAGATCTGAAGCTATAAGATCCATACAATTTGAATCACCAGAACAAAATGTTTTAATACCTTATCAAACAATTCAAAACGGCGTTTACGTTGCAAATACAATAACTTCTAAGTCAAACCCCCTATTAAAAATAATTAATACCACTGAACAAGATTTAGTAATTTCTGATATTAAACTTGTTACCGAATCCCTTAAAGATTATAAAATTGCAAAACAAAATAGCGCACCTGCCAGATCCAAAGAAAAAATGAAAAGACAAAAACAAATATCCAAAATGCCTCAAACTGTAGTAGAGTTTTTAAATACTGCCTCTAGGTTAATTCCAGTCTTCGATGGAAATTCCGAGAACTTGCAAAGCTTTATCAACGCTATTAGTTTAGTAAGCTATTAGTTTAGTAGCTGTAAACCTTATCAAAACAAAATTGAAAGGAACAGCAAGAAATCTAATTTCATCAGAAACCACGTTACAACACATAATCTCTAAGTTAAAAACAATGGTTAAAGGTGAATCCGTTGATGTAATTAATGCCAAATTATGGAGTATAAGACAATCAGGAAAAAACGTTAATGCCTACGTCAACGATATGGAGGAGTTAACGAAAAAATTAGAAACAGCATATATTAGAGATGGGTTACCAGATGAAATAGCCAACAAATATGCTACATGTTCAGCAGTTACGGCTATAACCAAAAACACCTCTAACGATAGAGTAAAAATAATAATGCAATCGGCTAACTTCAATAACATGGATGAAGTAGTAACTAAATTCATAAACAGTTGCACCGAAGCATACGGTCAAGAAAATTCTATTCTAAGCTATGGCTTCAGACGCCAAGGTTACAATTTTTTTTTTTGGCGGGAAGGAGGTAAAAATGCATTACTGCATACACGGAGTCGTCACTGGCCGTGTTATATCGGGCTCCCCAAGATGGTATACCGACTAAAAAAACCTCCTTATGTCCTCTTCCTGGGAAATGGTTCCACCCCGGAACCGCTGTGATCCATTACTTCGGGGTGGTTTCCTCTTGGCTGTGATTTCAGCTCTCTTTCCCTTTGGACCTGCGTCCAGGTCTCTGCTTGAGTTGATCTGCGCCTAGTCCGCTGCCTCTATATCAGGTTTCTTCTTCTTTAGTATGTATTCGCAGTACTTTGATACTGCTCGCCAGCTGTTTTCGTCCTGGGACATGCGATCCGCAATAGACTCAGCATTTATTTCTCCTATTAAGGCCTCGAGTTCTCTTCTTTTTTCTTCCCATTTACAACATCCAAAGAAAGTGTGTTCGGCGTCATCGATTATATTTCTTTCTTCGTACAAGCAGTATGGTGTACTACACTTGCCTATGTTGTTTAGGTATTTCCTGAAGTATCCGTGGCCGGTCATCATCTGTGTCAGGTAGTAGTTTACTTCACCGACTCTCCGTTCTAGCCATCTGCTTATGTTTGGGAGAAGTCTCTTTGTCCATCTTGCCACTGATTCCTGGTTCCATCTTTCCTGCCATCTTTGGAGGGTCTCTTGTTTTATTATCTCCTTGTCCCCTTGTTCAAGTGTGTTAGACTGTTTCTTCATCCATATTTTCCTTCTTTCCTGTATTTGTAAGTTATTGGGGTCGTTCCCGCTAGCACGAGAAAGGCTGCTGTTGAAACAGTACGGTAAGCAGAAGCTATCCGAAGGGCAGATATCCTTTGCACAGCCAATAAGGCGTTTATCCTGCTTTTATTTAGCTCCATGCCCCAAATTTCACTACCATAAAGAATGATGCTATTAGATGTCTCCATCAGTAGCTTCCTCTTGTGTTGCCGCGGCCCTCCTATATTAGCTATTAATCGGCTTAGTTGTGCCGTCACCTTTGCCGCTTTGCTTGCTGCATAATGGACTTGGTGTGAGAATGTCATCCTCGAGTCAAGTCGTATGCCAAGATAGTTTAAGAATCTCTTTGTGCGTATTTGCGTTTCTTCGATGTTAATATTTATTTCCAGCGATATCTTTCTTCTGGTTAGCAGAACCACTTCGGTTTTCTGCGCTGCCAGTTAAAGGCCATGTGCGTCGAGCCAGCTCCTCGTCCTGATCATTACCTGCTTGAGTTTTCGTATCTTCCGTGTCTCTGGCTTTTATTACAGCTGCTATGTCATCAGCGTAGCCCACAAGGAACGTATCTTGCGGTATTTCAATCTTAAGTATGTCATCGTAGGTAATGTTCCATAAATCTGGGCCCAGAATTGATCCCTGTGCAGCTCCGCATGTTATTGGGATCCTTTTCTTTCCCTCCTTCGTGTTATATATAAGTTCCCTGTCTTTGAGGTAGCTCCTTATTATTCGCAGCAGATATAAGGGTAAGCTAAAATTCGTCTCTAGGGCCTGGAGGACATCGGGCCACCTTAAGCTATTAAAAGCATTTTTAACATCTAGTGTGGCGAGGAGAGTGAGTCGCCTACTAAAATGATTTCCTTGTTGAGCGGCATTGAATGCATCGACAACATCTTTTGGCGCCCCCACTGTAGATCTTCCAGGTCTGAAGCCATCAGCTTTTGTTTCAGGAGTCTTTCTAAAAGTTTGCCTGCAGTATCTAGCATACAGAGTGGTCGATACGCTGATGGTGAGTTCGAGCCACCTTTCCCTTTGTTGATAAGCACTAGCTGCTGTAACTTCCATGCCTTTGGGAAAATGCCTTCTATGAGGCATTTGTTATACATATTAAGCAAGAGCTCTGGTCGCTTCAGGTGCCTTCTTGGGTTTTAGTTTTTCTGCGGCTATTTTTAATTCTAGTGCGGTGAACAATGGAATTTCTGTCTCTGCCATCATGTCCCTTCTATCAACGAGGATTTCATTCGTCGGAAAGAGAGACGCTACGATGTTTCCCATTTTTTCTTCGTCCATCAGCTATGTTGTTGTTCTGGTCTTCAACTTTTCTTTAACTATTTTGTAGCCCGTACTCCATGGGTTCGTGTTTATATCTTCTCGAAGTTCCTCCCATAGCCTTCTTTTGCTGTCAAAAATCGCCCTTTGCAGTTTTTTCTTAGCTTCTTTATATGCATTTTTTCGAGATCCGCTTAACCCCTTCGCTTAGCCCTGGTGTATTGCCTTCTGCGTCTGCAGCAGTCGCTTCTCGCGTTTGCAATATCCTCATTACACCAGTAGACTTCTTTCCGATTTGTCACAACCTTTCCTGATTATTTGCGTGACTTTTCCTACAGTAATTGACGCATCTAAATTCTCTTGTACACTGTCTACTCTGCTGTCAATTTCTGCTACTAGTGCTGCTGTGTCCAGTTTTTTGACATTCCATCTCTGTGTGTTCGTCCTCTGTTGTGCGGCATTTCCCCTGTGTACGCTCCCAACTGCAGCTGAGAACAATATATATTGATGATCGCTACCCGTGTATGTTTCAAGAGCCTTCCAGTCTTGTATCCTATGTGCGATTCTCTCTGAGACCAGAGTGATGTCTGGTATCGTGCCCTCACAGCCAGGTCATATGAACGTAGGTACGTTTCCTACGTTTGCTGCTATCATGTCTAGTCTGGCTATCATTTGAGTTATGCATCTTCCTCTGGAGTTAGTGGTTTGCGTGTCCCAGTCTTGTGCCCTAGCATTAAAATCGCCAGCCACTATGAGATGTCTCGCAATCTCTCGTCCAAAATCTTCTATATCGTCCAGTTTTTTCTGGAAGTCTGTCATGTGGTTGTTGGGTGTTAGATAACAGCTGATGACTGTTATGTCCTCAAATTGTGCCCATGAGAAACAGTTTCCTTTTCCGTACTTTACTGGTGCTAATTTCCCCAAGTCCGGTATCCATATTGCTGACGTCTTCGAGTCGTCTTCAATCCATAAGCCGGTTTGTTTCCTACTGTGTTGTTCGCTAATGATGGCTATGTCTGCTTCTTGTTCAATCATTATTTGCGGCAGGAGTGTGTCTGCCACTTTTCCTCTGTGCATGTTAGCTTGCAGGATTTTCGCTATATCCGTCCGCTTGCTTTACAGCCTTTAGACCCCGGTAAATGCTCCAATAGGGTTTCACCTTCTGCTAGGCATAGACAGTATTTGGGAGGGTTATTGCACTGCTTCAAAAAGTGGCCTCTTTCACCACATTTGATACATAATCCAGCCCCTTTCCTGTAAGGTCCCACACATTCTCTTTGATTGTGCCCGAGTCCAAAGCATCTAAAGCAGCGTTTTAATTCTTTGCGATACTTTACTCTGCAGTTTGTCCATCCTATTTTGATACACTTGGTCTTATTGGTCTTGGTATCTTGTTTGCTGCAGAGGTAGGAAGCAAGATGAAAGCTCTTCTTTGATCCTGGGAGTTGGGGTTTGTCATACGCACTGAGACATCTTCTTCCGCTGTGCTGGTTACTTTTGTTATGGCTGCAATAATTTCCTCTGTTGTTGAGAAGCCATCTATGTCTCCTATTTCTACTGTGACCTTCGGTTTTAGGTCTTTGACGTCAGCGGCTTCCTTCAGTGTTTCTTTAATAGTGTCACAGAATTGTCTGGTCTTTCCCCCTTTGGCTACTTACAAAAGGATTGCTCCCGTCTTTGTCTTCCGGATAGAACGTATCGCGATGTCAGCGTCATCTGGTTTCACATTTTCCCGGATATTTTTTGGAACCTCGGCGTAGCAGTGTCCTTCAGTTGGTTTGACGATGACTGCCTCTGCCTTTTCCCTTGGCAGTTTGAAACGCGTTTTCTTCTTTCGCGGCTTTTTTGTTATCTTGGTCGTAACTAGCATTCCTGGTTGCTTATCGTCTGCTTTTTCTAGAGTGCCAGCTTTCTTAACATTCTCCTGGTTGTTATCTTTTTGTTTCTTGCCTGACCTTGCTGCTTCGGCAGGACTTGTCGCGCTTCTCTTGTTTCGAAGCATTTTAGGAGTGGAATTGCTGTCTTCTATCGCTAACGCTAGTGTTTCCTGGTTTTCGAGTCTCTTGCTCTTCTCTTTTTCCACTTCTGCTCTCTTCCAGTTCTTGCGGTAGTCGCCAAACCCTCGAAAAGTTCTTATAACTCCGACACTCCATTTTGAACATCCATATTTATGTTACTTTGTCTCGAAAAGGCTTGCCTTATTTTTTTGAGGACGCTGAGGCATCGTTGTATTGTCTCTTCTTCCGATTTCCTCATCTTTGAAATAAATTCCTGTCTTGGGGAAGTGCGTGCGGCGTTTCCAAGTCTGATCTCGGGTGTTGTTACTCTTGGCACCTCACGTGTAGAAAGAGGTGTTTGAACACTTCTGTCTCTTTTACTCAGCAAGTTTGGTGTACTCTCCTTACGATTTTCTCTCGTTTTTGATCCCAGTACTTGTTGTCCTGACTTTGGTGGGGATCTCACCACCTTTCCGCTGGGACGAAAAGGATTTATATCGCCGTTGTTATCTTTGGGTATGTTCATATTTATCTTTCGGGTCCCCGCTTGAAGTCGTTATCTTTGTTCGAAGGTGCAGTTGCCCGTTTCATTGACCCCGAGGGTACCTTTGCAAGCAGTGAGGTCCTCGCGAGGGTTGACGCAAATTCCTATGAGATATTGCGGTCAGAGCCAGGTCAGGCACTAATTAGGAATCATCTCAACTAAACCTGCACAGCCGTAATTGGCTACAAACATTGAGCATTCCAGAAGACCTGCCAGGGTTTTAACGGGACGGCGGTAGCTCCCGCATTAACCCGTGAGCCATTTCAGCACGATATCACTCGTGGTTACTGAGGTCACAGAATACGATTGCTCCCAGCCCATATACGTCAAGATCCTAATCAATATATCCATCGTTATTCAATATCATTGCCGGTCCATCGTCTTGCTAGATTTTGATCACCCCCGGGTATTTTATTTCCCCTGTACCCTCCTGTCTTTCAGAAGCAGAAAGACATGACGAGCGTCCCCAATTCGCCAAATGGGAGGATCCCGATGGAGGATCTAACAAACCCCGCACGGGCCAAGGTTACAATAATAATTATAATAATAATAATAATAACAATAATAATAGTAACCAAGGCAGAAGCAATAGCTTTAATCAATCCTTCAACAATTCTCAAAATAGAAACAATCGTTTCAACCGCAATAGAAACAATAATAACGTATCTTATCGTAATAACGGCACTAACAACCGTAATTACAATAACAATAATTCTGGTTCTTACCGTAACAATAACGATAATAGAAACCGTAACAATAACTCCAACAATTCTCAAAACAGAAACATAAATGTTTCCGCAGAATGTGACTCAGGAAACGAGCAACGACCTCTAATTACTTAGTAGGAACCAAAACGTACAATATTAACTTAAATTTATGTAGCTATTTGCACTGTAGAACTACCCTAAATGATGCAAGTTTAATTTTATTAATAGATACTGGCGCTGATATTTCAATTATCAAACACAACCAAGTCTTAAATGAATCAATAAATGTTTATAATAAAAAAAATTAAACGGCAATGGCCATGGTATAATTTCAACGTTAGGCAGTATGCAACGCGAATTAAAAATAGACAAATACTTTTACTTTTTTGTTTTTGCAAAACAAAATGGCGCATCCGCCAGATCCAAAAAAAAAAATGGAAAGAGTTTCTAAAAACTTCCCATCTTTTGTAGAAAAAGATCTAAAATCCTTATGCCACGAATTTATAGATATTTTCGTTCTAGAATCTGAAAACATAACAGTCAATAATTTTGATAAACAAAAACTTAAAGTAAATAATACACAACCTGTTTACATCAAAAACTATCGAATATCTCATTCTCAAAAAAAGGAAATAAATAACCAGGTTGATAAGCTAATTAAAGATGATATTATAGAACCATCCATTTCAGATCACAATAGCCCTATGCTCTTAGTACCAAAGAAACCTTTACCTGGTACCACCGAAAAGAAATGGAGACTAGTAGTAGATTACAGGGCAGTCAATAAAAATTTAATATCTGATCAATTTCCGTTACCTCACATAGATGATATTCTTGATCAATCGTCTCAGTTTGATTTCTCGGCTTGCGTTTATGTACGATCAGTCAGCAAAAAATGTCACTTCAGTGAATTTGGTCATGGCAAAAACGAAAGTAGCACCACTTACAAAATTGACAATACCGCGCCTGGAACTGTGTGCAGCGGTCTTAGCTGCAAAGTTGCTAAAAAAGGTTAAAGAAGCACTTTCACTGCCTAACACCTCATCAGTCTTTTGGACCGATTCTACAACGGTGCTGTGCTGGACTCGATCCCCTCCAACAAAGTTAAAGGAGTTTGTTGCCAAGCGTGTGGCATTAATACAAGAGCTTACAAACATTGACAACTGGAGGTATGTGCCCACTAACGAAAATCCGGCAGATTGTGCTTCCAGGGGTATTTCCGTGCAGCAGCTTATAGATCGTCCATCCTGCTGGCACGGCCTCTAGTGGTTAATTTTAGAAATGCCTCAGTGGCCTGCATTTATGTTTGATACTCTAAAGACAGTTCCAAAGTCTAAGGGCGTACAGACATTAACTTCTCAAATTATACCTAATTTGTATAATCTCTTTGAACGCTTTTCAGATCTAAATAAATTGCTCGCAGTTGTGGCATGGTGTTTTAGCTTTTTTAAAAATTGCAAAAAAACATCAGCGAACTCAAGTTTATTTTGCTACTGGTCCGAAAGGTATACCGCACTTTCTAATCCTTCAGCAAAGTAAGTGCCTCAACAGACGCAGCAAACTTTTTAAATTGAATCCGACACTAAATTCCGAACACATTTTGCGAATCGGCAGTCGTCTAAAAAATGCAGATATACCGTACAACGAAAAATGTCCCATGATTTTACCAAAATATAATCCACTGACCACCTTGTTAGTAATTAACGCTCATCAACCTGTTATGCATGGTGGAACTCAAGCTACTCTCGCAGCAATTTGACGCCAATTTTGGGTGATTGATGGACGCACTGGCGTAAAGAAAGTAATCAAAAGCTGCATGCCCTGTTTTCAACAAACCTGTAAACCAGTTCAGCAAATTATGGGTGATCTTCCGCGTGAGAGATGTAATCCTACCCTGCCATTTTTGCATGTAGGTGTATACTACGCAGGTCCTTTTTTGATTCGAGCTAGACAGGGTCGGGGTCACAAAAGTTATAAGGGCTACGTTGCACTTTTCATCTGTATGGCTACCCGCGCTGTCGTGATATGACTACTGAGTCGTTCATTGCAGCCTTGAAGCGTTTTACATCGATTCGAGGATGCTGTTCCAATTTGTACAGTGATAATGGCACTACATTTGTTGGTGCAAATGCTTTACTACAGGAAGAATGTAAACTATTTCTTGAACAACTTAAAGCTGGTGCTCGGTACTAGTCACACATTTCAATGGCATTTCATTCCGCCAGGTGCTCCCAACTTTAGTGGCCTATGGGAGGCAAGCGTCAAGAGCATGAAACTCTAATTAAAATGTTCAGTCAATACTGTCACGTTAACTTTTAAAGAATTCTACACTGTATTAAAACAGGTGGTAGGATGTTTAAATTCTCGGCCACTAGCGCCACTTCCTGATTACGCGAATGATTTGGCACCCATTACGCAAGGACACTTCTTAACTGGCAAAGCGATAACAATCATTCCTGAAACGAATTTATTAGATCTTAAAATTGGCACTACACATAGGTGCAAGCAAGTTTCGAAAATGTATCAAGATTTCTGGAAAAGATGGTCCAGTGAATATTTACACAATCTTCATGCGCGGAAAAAGTGGCAAACGCAGCACAACAATGTTCAAGTGGCAATTAGTCTTAATTAGAGATGAGCGGCTGCCTCCGAGACAATGGCTATTAGGACTCATTATAGAAAAGCATCCTCGTACCGATGGTGCAGTTCGAGTCGTTACCTTAAAAACGCATACATCAATATTGCGCCGGACAGGCTCGAAAATATCGTTGCTACCGTTTGACAGTATTGAAACATTTTTAGATGGTGGGCGACATGATGTATCAGCTTAATAATTTCCAAATCTGTACTTTGTTATTTGAAATTAAATAGTATTCCCTTAGTCATACTTCGTCGCTTCTCGACGAGGTTGGCCCTAAGTGTTTTGGATTATACAGATGAATTAACACTCAAATATTTGAACTATTTAAATCACCCATTTACATCACAAACTATTGTGAATTAATTTTGAATGTGACAGGTGATCGTATACAATGTATTAATATTAACTTCCATTTTTTTGTTCTATTCTGCCATTGGGCTTACGCTCAGTTGGTTTTTCTTCGGATAGCATAGTAGAACCCATAGTATAAGATTAATTAATAGATCTAGTTGTAAATTAAATGAATTGTGAAGACAACTAAATAAAAATATTTGGTAAAACTGTGAAGTAAATAATTGTGGTCTTTTGGTTTACTGTTGAATGGAAGCCTTGTGGCTAGCGCAGCGCTTTTCTTCGGTTTGACTCAGAACATAACCTAACACATACATACTTACATATCTGAATTCCAAAATGTATGAATTGTGATAATTTTTTTTATTTTTATTTACATATGCTTACATTTATGTACACACATACATATATACGCTTTATCTAAATAAAATTGAATTACAAATTCTGTAGTATTTGATTACTTATTTCATTTGCTTCCCACTAAAATGATCGTCAACAGGATCGTTTATTGGATCTTCTTCTTCAGGTAATGGAAAATCAAGTTGCTCGTCTGTAATATTGTAATGAAGTCTAATGTTGTGAAGTGCACAGCAGATATTTATGATCTTTGTAGACTTTTCTGTATCATAATGTAACCCCGTTCTTTGTTAAGGCACCCAAAAACAGATTTGAGCACTCTAATAGTCCTTTCTACTATAAGTCTTCCTTTAGAATGTGCGGTATTAAATCTAATTTTGTTGGGAGAGTTAACTGGCTCTTTGTAAGGTGTTAGCAGCCATGGTTGTAAAGGATACCCCTTATTACCTGCCACAATTTAAAAAATTTGCTTACACAACTTTGTTGCTGAGAATTTTTTAATTTACTTACCCAAAACGAAGCAATTTCTTCTATTGCTATGTTTTGATCGAAGGAATGTTCATTTCCCAAATGTGGGAATCATGGCAACGTCCAGGATATTGTAAAGACACATACCGTATTTTCTGTTCGTGATCACATATCTGTAATTACACAATTATATATACATACATATATTTATGTACAAGTCAAGTCAATAAAGATGTACCTACAGTCATAACATTAATGCTGTTGTATCCATTACGATTAAAAAAGTGTTTATTGCAATTTGGAGCAATAATTTTAACATGGGTACCATCGACAGCCATTATAACATTTGGGATACTACATTTCTCATAGAAGGTCATTTTGGCTATTCTTTCCTCGTATGCCCTCTGCAAAAAATCTTAAACAAGCACAAAGTTTATCTTTGGCTGAAAGAGCTTCTTGCCTACCCCTTCCTGTGCGTGCAGATTCTAACTCACACAAAATATATTTAAACGCTTCCTTGTTTAAGCGAAAATTTTTTTGGATGCTGTAAAATTAAGCATTTAGCAGGAGGCCGATTTACATTTGTTTGTTTCAACTCACTCTCTATCATTAATCTGCAGCACACCCCCAGATTTATAGCGTAAAACTCTTCTTTCCAATCGCATGTCATAAGAATCACTTTCACTACTATCCTCAAATAAAGCAATTGTGTCCATATTTTATTTATTAAAAAAGATTTGACACACGCGTCTAAAATCATATCTAAAACTTGTTGATTTTTTTGCATCAGCTGACACAACATCGGCTCATTATCACTTAAAATAGGGATATTAATTTAAGTTTGCGGAAAGCGAATACCGCAGATATGAATAATTACAATTTTCATATCGCTCGATATTTCTTTCCGTCAAATTTTCCTTTCCGCGCGGAATCAATAATACCACCCATTGTCTATATATAACATGTAGGTATAAGGAAATGGATTGAATACATACATACGTAAACATATAAGTACATACATATGTATATACTTACATTGTCTTTTCTTTCCAGACATGAAAACACTTCTTGCAAGTCAATAAAAAATTACTTCTATACATTTTATTTTCTTATTTTTCATTTTACTTTCTACAAACATATATATATATATATATATATATATATATATATATATATATATATATATATATATATATATATATATATATATATATTATATATATATATATATATATATATATATATATATATATATATATATATATATATATATATTGTAATGGTGGAATCAAAAACGTTTTTTCCTTAGTCACGTCTGCTCAGCAGCTTTATTAATTACAATCTCGTTTTTTTACAAAATGTCGACCACATTGCATAGGCGCTTAAAACGTACATTTCTGGGCAAGGTTGCTCAAAACGTAGTTTAAAACATATAACGACAAATAGAGGGCTTTGCCAAAGTTTCAAATAATAAACAATAGAGGTCCTTAACTTATTATAAATAAAGTTGGTACAAATGAAAGGAAGTTACTATATGTTATGGAAAATACCAAATAGCTAAGTTAATAACGAGCTACAGTAACAGTAATATATATGAATAATACAATAACATTAATATATATGAATAATACAATAACATTAATAAATATACATTACAACTCTGCCATCCTGGCTTTTGATTGCCCTCAATCAATTTTATCTAACCATTTTATTATTCACGATGCTTCTATTATACAATCGTATGGCAGCTGGGTAATTTGGCAATTTTCAATATCTCTAATAACATAGCGATCATTCGGTAAAACTTTATGTATAACATAAGGACCTCGGAAAATTTTATTCAGTTTTTTGTTCTTTCCAACAGTAGTATCTGTATAACGAATGACGACAAAATCACCCTCATTAAAAGATTTTGCAGGCTTGATAAGTTCTAAAAAATATTTTAAATTTCTTTCTTGAGATTTTATAATAGATTTAGACACATCTGTTCTAATTTGCTCTAGGTCACGACTATGCTCTGTTTTATTTTTCCCTTGCAAATATTCAGTCAAAAAATCTACGTCTACACCTCACTGGTCAACACCAAACAGCAATTTGCTAGGAGACTGTTTGGCTGAACAATGGGTAGTATTATTTATAGCGAATTCAACTTGTACTAGCAATTTCGACCAATCTGCATGATTTAGAGGGTTTGTACCCTTACTTAACATTGCCTTAAGTCCTCTATTAACTCTCTCAACTTGTCAACTTGAACTAAATTCGGAAAAAATAGAGCATGTACCCCGATCGCTGATAATTCTTCTAGGTCTTGAGTAATTTACAAAATATTTATCTAAACAAGCTATAACTTCCTTTGTACTTGTCAATTTTACTGAAAATAGTCTGACAAATTTTGTAAACCCGTCAATTACAACCAAAATGTGCTTTCGTTGATAGTTAACTGAGGGAAGAGGACCAAAATGGTCAATATGAATCGTATCGAATGGTAGAGGTTTTTTAGGAACGTTGTATAAATTTCGTTCATTGATTCTTATTGGAGGCGAGCACATAATACACCGCAAACAATTTCTTATAAATTTTTCAATTTTTTCTCTCAATAGTTTTTCCTGATTTGCTCATATGTTTTATCAATGCCCAAGTGCAAATTTTCCCATGTATTAGTCTAATAACATTTTCTTCTAATTCACGTAGAACGTAAAAAAGTAAATTTCCTTTGCTTAAAGTTTGCTAGTTCTTCCTTTTCTAAGAGTAATTTAGGTGCTATAATATCGTCGTCCCTATTTTGAGTAATCTGTATTATAAAGTCAAGTTCTTCCTCAGAAACATTGATCGTCCTGCATGGTATAACGTTTGGTATTTCAAAGTCATTATGTTCATGTGATTCGGTAGTATCGGTCTCATTATACAAAACAGCGGATATGGGCACATTACAATTTTCCGTCGGACTCATATTTTCTGAGGTCAGAGGTTTACAAATTAAAACAGTAGGTTGGGTAAGATCGGTTGGTTATATAAAACATCGGAAGTCGACTTACTGATAACTTCGGTTGGGGATATATGTTCCGATTACGGAGGTCCGCTATTGTTCGTTCCAGACAATCTTTCATGTAGTTTATTTACCATATCAAAACATACGTTTGATGGTTCCGTTAATCCGTGGCATCGGCTCAGCGCATCTGCATGACCCATTGTCACTTCCCCTTTATGAACAATCCTATAGTCATAATGTTCCATCTGTAAAGTCCATCTAGCAATTTTTGGGCTAATATCTTTTTTGTTTAACCCTTATCCTGTACTTCAAAAATAAAACGCATGTGGTATTAGTGGGTCAATTTTGCCCAATACAAAATAATCAAATATTTATTCAGTCTTTTTGTTTTTTGCACATTCAGTACATATAATTTTGGTCTCAGAATGCGTTTTTCAAATAAATTTTTGCATTCACAACATTTATTTGCGTATTTGGTGCTGTTGGAGCGACTTGGATAAAAGTTTTTAAGTTTTTTGCTTGCGAAACTTCAGCTGAATCCTTTTGAAGACTTTTCACGAATGCTTTAGTAGGGCTACTTTGTGGCATGTTTGAACTACGAGATATTTCACCGCTTATTAGATCCATACTTGTCTTCCAAGAAAATGCGGCGCTTATACTTTTTATTTTCATTCCAGTTTGGATTAATCTTTAGAAAAACTACGTAAGCAATATTAGCGGATAAATCCAGCATATTGTAAAATACCGCTAGAGGCCATCGGTTAGTTCTTCTTTTGCATGTATAAGTTCTTATAAGTTGATATAATGTATCGACCCCGATTTCGTTTGATTATAAAAGTGAATTATTTCTGGCTGTTTGGAGCTTGCTCAAATTTCTCCGTCGTGATGTAATGTGCTAAGCAAAAACACTAATTGTTTTTTTTTTAGTTACATATCCCACAAAGTTGTTTTGTTATCATTGTCGAAGAAGAAATTTGCATAGTTCTTTGGTTTGTTGTTTAATTGCAAAATTTTTCTGGCAAAAAAGTTTTATTTTTTCGGACAGTACCAACCATTATGATACTTTGTTTCAACAACTCAATATCCAGTTTATGTGAGGTGAAAAAATTGTCACAAGTTACATTATGCCCTTTCAAATCTTTGATTAGCTCCAAGACAACGCGGCATCCTTGATCTTTCTCTGGCTTACAGTTCCTGCCTTTTCCAGTATACACCTGTAAGGACCATGCATAGTTTGTTTCTACATCGCACAACGTCCAAATTTTTATACCATATTTTCCTGGTTTTGAAGGTATGTATTGCTTGAATGGGCATCGTCCACCGTGTGTTACAATCTGCTCATCCACTGTCACATATTTACAAGGATTAAAGGTTTTTCTTAGAACCGTTTCCCAATGGCTCCCAAAATCTCTTATGGGAACAAGTTTATCACGGAATCGTGAAATGGTGGATTCAAATAGCGGTCTGCCATTGCGGTCGTCCCATAGATATTCTAAAGCTTCACCATGAGATTTGCATATACCAGTCAACAAAAGAAGTCCAAAATATCCTTCAATAGTTATATTGTCTACAGTCATCCGATTATTTTCAAATACTGATTGACTTATACGAATTGATTGAATAAAGATTACCCTATAAATACATTATAAGATCACTAGGCATAAATAACAGAAAAGATGATTTTATGCTATCAGCACTTGAAATAGCATAATGCGTTAGGCCAGGAGTCAGATTTATTATGTCCTGCTTAGAGAATCTTCCAATATCTCTTATTGTAGATGTTTGTGACCATAAATATTTTCTTGATGGATACATTGATACTTCATTTGTAGTTTGATCGAGAATTTCGCAAATATCCGCGATGGAGCCCGACGAGGAGTTGGGGTCATAATCAGATGCAGCTTCAGAAACGAAGCCGGTTTCATCTTCACTTGATGTGCTGAGGATTATCGCCATCTGAGTCTGATTGCATAAGAAAAGTTCTTATCTTCTCTGGATGCTAGCCATGACGTTGCAAACGCAAGAAATGTTGTTACTAAGCTCGTATCACATGCGCAAATTGATTTTCGTTGCATTGGGCAATTTTGACCCAAATGTACCATCTGCGTAAGTTTTTTTACACACGCTTTGTGAAACGATCTACAAGAATTATATTTTAAATTTTAATAGTATTCGCTAAAAAAATAATTGTACAAAAGTTTAAAAAAAATCCGCCGAGGGTTTAACAAATAAATGAGCAATAAAAACCGTTTGGGCAATTTTGACCCATTAATACAGGATAAGGGTTAAAGTAAGTGCGAGGGGATTACAGTCCGTGACAATTTTAAAAGGTATCCCCCTTAAGTAAATATCGAAGCGTTGTAGCGCATATATTATAGCTAGGGTTTCAATTTCGAAACTATGCATTCGAGACTCAGATGCTGTTGTGGCCTTAGAAAAAAAGAAAACGAGGTGAAATTTTCCGTCAATATGTCTTTGCAATAACACAGCTCCGAATCCTACTTTACTCTCGTCTGTGTGCAATTCTGTTTCGTTTTGAGAATTATATAGGGCTAAGACTGGCGGTTTCGTTAATCTTTGCTTCAGCTCGTAAAATGCTTGCTTGAATGATTCATCAAAATTATAATTTTTACCATCTCTAAGCAAACGGAGAAAAGGATGTGCAATTCTAGCATAATCTTTCACGAATTTTCGGAAATACGAAAAAAGCCCAAGACATGACTGCAATTGCTTAAAGTTGTTCGGAGGGGGATTGTTAATGCACGAGCATTATTATTTAAGTTCAATAAACTTTAGTACTTTAAATTATTTAAGTTTAATAAAACGTTAGCACTTTTTAAGTTTAATAAACTTCAGCACACTTTTAATTATTTAAGTTTAATAAACTTTAGCACACTAAATTATTTAAGTAAACGTCAGCACACTTGTTCTAAATTAAAACATTTTTTTTTTATTACAATTTATTTTTATTTTTTATTCTTTTCTTTCACTATTGTAATTTAATATGGCACACGTTTAACACATTTATTATTGCAATTTAATTTGTTGTGCAAAGTAATCATATTTCTTTCATAAAATTAGTATATAAGACTAAGAAATTTCTGAATAAAACAACTCTTACTTTGAAACTAAAAGAAAACTGTCTTTTTCAATTAAGAGCTAGCAACACGGTTCAAGTGCTGTTGTTGCGCCAATTAAATCAATTCACTTCCAGGTTAAACTGCTTGAGAAGTAATATAAAAATTCATTATTCAAAACCCTTGAAGTAATCTTCCCATTTCTTTGAGCTACAAGTGCTTGGAAGAAAGCCCAAGGCGAAGATTCTTAACATTTTGGTGACCCCGACGTGATCCTGTTATAAGTGCAGGACGTCTAAAATTCATTGAGCCCGCAGTACTCATCATATCATCAGTCGATCAACACACTATTCGAGTGGAAATACTAGCAGCAGTGATAGCCAGCTAAATATCATCCACAATGGTGTCATTCGAAGAATTGATCCAAAATCAAAAGATTCTTGGGGAGAACATTGAAACGATTATCAGAAACTACAAGAAGGATTCCCAAGCCCGAAGGGAGTCGGTGAGCTACTTTCAAGAGAGACTACGTAGACTAGATGAAGAATGGATGGCGTTTGAAACAAATGACAACCAGATTCGGCTACTTGACGACAAATGTCTAGATCACCGCTATTTCACGGAAAATTATTATGCCGCAATACAGAAGATTGTAGAACAATATAAAGATATATTCGAAAAATCTATGATGAAGGTAAAGTCAACTTCAGGCAAAGTTCCACCAAGAGAGAGCTGTGATGTGTTACCAGCTGAGACGAATGAGTTTTTAAGGCTCAAACGTCGACAAGCGGTAATGATGTCTTCTTTAGAACGATTGCTTAATGACGAATCTACTCATCAGAATCGAAACATCGCATTAAACATATGGCAAGGCATTGAAGCCATACATTTCCAAATATTTGAACTCTATGACAACCCAGAGCAACTAGGCTACGACTCCGTGCGCTTTATACAACTCGAGACTAAGCTGCGAAAGGTAATCAATACAGTAAGCATGATTGAGCAGTCTCAGCAGAATATCAGTGATCCAGAATCCTTGCCTATGCCAAAGGTCGCACTACCAAAATTCGACGGAAATCACCTCAAGTGGCAAGAATTCTATGACATATTCCTATCTCTGGTGATAAGGCGATCAATGCCCAAAATTCAAAAGATGTGGTATCTAAAAACACAGCTAATAGGAGAAGCAGCAAATTTAATAAAACACTTCGCTGCCACTGAAGAAAATTTTGACGCTGCATGGACCATGGTGGTGGAGCGGTATAACAACAAAAGATTACTGGTCAACAAGCTTGTGCAAGAGCTAGTAGATACCCCAATTAAAGGCTATACCGACAACTACAAGTCGCTCCATGACAGAACCAAGGAGTGTCTTTTAGCGCTTCAAAATCTTCAGGTGGATACGAAATCATGGGATCCAATATTATGCTACCTACTACTAAAGAAATTGGACCAAGCAACGCGTCTCCGATATGAGCAAGCCCTGAAGAATCCTCGGGAGGTTCCGACAATCACAGAGTTCCTGGAATTCTTGGAAAGAAATTTCCAATCAATGGAAGTGTTCTCTGAAAAAACGCCGCACTCAAAATCAAGGGTGTGTACTTCCATCACCACAAAGCAAGTCAACAATTCATGTGTTATGTGCAAAAATGGAAATCATCCGTTATTCGCATGTACCAAGTTTCGTCAGTTATCCACATCAGCAAGACTACAATTCATTCAAAAGCAAAAATACTGTGTGAACTGTTTAAAGCCCGGTCACAACTCTAAAACCTGTATGTCAAGGGGTTGCAAGGAATGCAGCAAAAAGCACAATACATTGCTACACTTGGAGAGCTCGAATCAAGGCAATAATTCAGCAACATCATCAACACCAGCAACAAACATTTCAAACAACAAAGATCTACAAGGCGATCACTCATCATCTAGAAATCAAGACGCCATATCACTTACAACGTACAACCAATCCAAAAGTCCCAGCTACGTTCTTCTGAGCACAGCAATGATAAAAATACGAGCTAATGAGAAGGAGATACAATGTAGAGCACTTCTCGATTCAGGATCCCAACTGAATTTTGTCAGCGAACGTCTAGTTAAACGTCTCGGAATTTCAACTAAACCAACATCAATCTCCATTAGTGGCATCGCTTCTAGTGACACTAGGGTAACACGCCGAGTAAACGTAGCATTACATTCAAGAATCAATAATTATACCGCACGGCTTGAAGCAGCGGTCCTTCCGCACATAATTTCACCTCAACCATCACAAGTTATCAATATAGATCATTGGCCAATTCCAAAGAACATTATGCTAGCAGACCCACAATTCAACCGTCCTGACAAAATAGATGTTCTACTTGGGGCAGAATTTCATCACCAACTACTGTCAGGTGGGCAGATTCAACTTGGTAACGATTTGCCCATTTTAAATAACACTTTACTTGGCTGGGTAATCTCTGGTAGAATTGGAGAACATGAATCATCAACTGCAGCATGCGGAATATGTACTGAAGACGAAGTTAATTTGGAAGAAGCTATTGCTCGGCTCTGGGAACTGGAAACTATCAGCACATCTGACAAATGTCTTTCGGTGGCTGAAAGACAATGTGAAAACCATTTTTCGCAGACTCACACCATTGACAAAAATGGAAGATTTGTGGTCAAAATTCCATTCTGCACTAGCTCAAACGCTCTTGGCGAATCCCATGGAATAGCTTTCAACAGATTTCTATCATTAGAAAGGCGATTATCAAAGTCTCCAGAACTCAAAGCTCAATATGTAAATTTCATGAAAGAATATGAAGAACTAGGGCACATGGCCCAAATAGACATAAACTCTATACAAACACCAAATTACTTCATTCCTCACCACTGTGTACTTAGACCAGAGAGTCTAACAACAAAATTACGAGTAGTTTTTGATGCCTCCACTAAAACTACTAACGGAGCTTCGTTGAATGACATAATGTACACAGGACCCATAGTACAGAGTGAATTGTTTTCTATTCTACTACGTTTTCGGTGTCCACGATTTGTCTTCACAACCGACATAAAAAAAATGTACCGCCAAATAATAATGCACCCAGATGATAGAAACTTTCAAATAATTATTTGGAGAGAAAATCCCACCAAACCAATAAGGTATTATAAACTAAATACAGTCACATATGGAACGAGATCTGCACCTTATCTAGCTACAAAATGCTTAGAACAAATCGCTAAGACAAACATGATACGATACCCATATGGAGCCCAATTTTTACTCGAAAACTTCTATGTAGATGACGGTATTGGCGGAGGTGATGACTTGCCCACTGTGCTAGCAATTCAGTCAGAACTACAAAACATACTGCACCAGCATGGTCTTGAATTACAAAAATGGGCAGCAAATCATCCAAAACTACTTCAAAACGTCGCCGAGGAACAACAAGAGGTTAATTTTGACTTCGATAGTGAGAACAATAATATCGTGAAAACTTTGGGCTTAACATGGATGCCACAACATGACAAACTGTGTGTGAAAATATGCCTAAGGGAGATTAACCACGTAACCAAACGCACAATTAGCTCAGATTTAGCTAGTTTGTTCGATCCTTTGGGACTACTATCGCCAATTGTAGTTACTGCAAAAATATTTATCCAAGAACTATGGCAAAAAAAGTTAGACTGGGATGAGGCTCTGCCAGAAAATCTTCATTCAACTTGGGTTACATTCAGACAAGAGTTAGAACACATAAAGGATCTAAGAATCACGCGACATATCTTCGAAGGACATGTGACATCCAACATACAAATTCATGCCTTTGCAGACGCATCAGAAAAGGCATACGGCGCAGCAGTCTACATTAGATCAACAACGAAAAATAATCAGATTATTGTGAGATTATTATGCTCAAAGTCCCGAGTAGCACCTTTAAAGCGTCAAACCTTACCCCGTCTCGAACTCTCTGCAGCACTATTAAGCGCTCAGCTCACATCAAGAGTAAAGAAAGACTTAAAATACAAGGATGTTCCTACTTATTTATGGACAGATTCAGAGATCGTCTTGGCCTGGATCAATTCACAATCATCATTATATCAAACATTTGTAGCTAACAGAATAGCTGCAATACAAGAATTGTCAATAGCAGAACAGTGGCGACATGTCAGCTCAAAAGATAATCCTGCAGATATTTTGTCGCGTGGCATCTCTCCAAGAAAACTCGCATCAAACAATTTGTGGTTCTACGGCCCCATATTTCTACATGGACAACAAGAGATATGGCCAAAAGAATTCTCCAAAGCAAATATTATCGATCAGGATTTTGATGCAGAGCGAAAAAAGGTAGCAGCAGCAACATCAGCTAGTGATCCTGCAGATAGTGTGATCTACAACATTAAACATAATGGCTCATTCAGAACGCTACAACGAGTAGTTGGCTACATTGTGAGATTCATCAATAATACAAGAAGGGGCAATCAACAATCCAAGCTATTATTATCAATTCCAGAACTAGAACAAGCTCTTATTTTGATTGTACGGCAATGCAACACTCAGATTTTGACGAAGAAATAAAACACCTAATGAGGTATAAGCAAGTAAGCAAAAATAGCCCATATAATAACCTTGCCCCAGTATTAGACACCAACGGCATCATCAGAGTGGGAGGAAGATTAGAAGCATCAGAGCTTCCGTATGATGCCAAACACCCTATGCTTATCCCGTATAATGACCCGATATCAAAATTGCTGATGCAAATGGTGCATGAGGAAAACCGTCATTGTGGTCCTCAGGCACTCTTATCACACACAAGACAAAAATACTGGCCAATCAAGGGAAAGTCAATGGCCCGTTCAATTGTCCAACATTGCATAAAATGCGCTAGAGCTAAACCAAAGCTTCTTACTCAAATTATGGGAAATCTGCCATCTACAAGAATCATTCCAGCTCGACCCTTCATTAACTCTGGAGTTGATTTTTGTGGTCCATTTTGGGTCCACTATAAGAGCAGAGGAAAGAGACCTCAGAAGGCCTACATCGCAGTATTCTGCTGTTTTGCTACCAAGGCAGTGCATCTAGAACTAGTTAGCAGTTTAACAACAGATGCATTCATAGGGGCATTAAAAAGATTCATAAGCAGACGAGGCCATTGCAAAAATTTATACTGTGATAATGCCACCAATTTTGTTGGTGCCAAAAATCAACTGGCACAGTTGTCAGAAGCAGTCTACGGAGATTCAGCTACCGAAAAAATAGATAAAGAATGTACAGCTCGAGGCATTATGTTTCATTTTATACCACCAAGATCACCTCATTTCGGAGGCTTATGGGAGGCAGCAGTAAAATCGGCCAAACATCTCCTTGTACGAAGTGTATCAACAGCATCACTAACATATGAGGAACTTGACACAGTGATCATAGAGATTGAAGGAATTCTTAACTCCCGACCCATAAGTCCGATGTCAGACAATCCGAACGATTTAGCGGCATTAACCCCTGGCCATTTTCTCATAGGAGCGCCACTCAACTCCCAAATTGACGTAGCAGCCACCGAAAACCGAAAGAATCTTCTCACTAGATGGAAGTTAGTTACACACTTAAAATCAGAATTTTGGAGGCGTTGGTCAAAAAAGTACCTATCAGAACTTCAACACAGACACAAATGGAACAAACAACAGGATAACATTAAATCGGGAGACATGGTAATAATAAAGGAGGACAACACAGCTCCTTTACAGTGGCCTCTAGGAAGAATCGTAAAAACACACAAGGGCGATGATGGCTTCATTCGAGTAGTTGATGTCAAAACATTAAAAGGAGTTTGCAGAAGACCAATTTCTAGGCTGGCACTATTACCAATAAGTAACTCTGAAGATGACGATCCTTCCACCTTTGACGAAATCCCTCAACAAGATGACTCGATGAGCACAAGCATTCATCAGAACGAAAAGCCTGAATGTGACAAAAAATGGAGAAGAGTGTCGATGGGCCAAAGCATCTTCACTATTATGATGGCGATCATATTAATGCCGCTAGTATTAGGGGCACAAATACATAACAAAAGGTTCGAAAATCGTCTGGGCATACATTTTGAAGGAATTGGATCTGCCACAATTTCAACTACAGAATGGCAATTATTAGTTTACTATGACTTAAAAGAATTTTGGACTGAAGCGGCAACCTTTTCACAAGGAACACAAACCTTAAACAATCTATGCAAGCAAATGCAGGACAAAACTACATGCACAAGCCTGGTCAAGCATTTTGAACACACAGAAGCGGAATTAAAATCAGACAGCACTCTGTTGTCTGGTCGGATAAAAAAAAGAGCAGCAATTGATCTAGTTGGAAATATCGCTCATTCACTTTTTGGTGTATTGGACTCCGAATACGCCAAAGACATGGCTGATACAATTTCTCAAATTAAGGAAAACGAAGAACATCTGATCGATCTATTAAAGAATCAAACTTCAATTATTGACGCTACAATAAACATAATGAAATTAGATCAAGAAGCTGTAAAGAAAAAATTCGATCAAATTGATTTCCAAATTGAACAAGTACGCAATATGCTAAGTGACGATCGGCAGCAAGAAAGGATTTACCGTATTTTTTTGTCATTGTGCATACAATTAACCATTACAGCAGCGAAGCTCCAACAGACACAATTATCAATACTTGATATTTTAACAAACACTCATCATGGTATTATAAGCCCACTACTCTTGACTCCTCATCAATTACAGCAACAAGTAAGGAAAATCAAAATGCATCTTAGCGAATCACTGGAACTGCCGGTAAATCAGGAAAATACATTACAACTATACAAACTCATGAAGGTTAAAGGAGGGCTCACTGACAATATAGTAGTTTTCAGTATAACATTACCACTAGTTCAACGTGAACGGTATGAAATATTTAATATTATCCCAGTGCCAACGTGGATCAATGACACATTAGTAGCAATACAACCATGTGCACCTCTTTTAATCATTAACACTGCTCTCAATCAATATTTTACCATTAGCAAATCTGAACTCAGCTTATGTTCACTCATCACAGAAAATAGATATCTGTGCTCTAAAGGTCAAATAAGGCATCAAGATGGCTCATCAACATGTGCCTGCGAGCTGAGTTTATTTCACAACAACACCCAATCAGACTGCCCAGTACAGCAAATGAAAAACAAAGAAGTTTGGATCCCCCTTCATCATCAAAACAAGTGGATATATTCAGTTTCAAGTTCATCCCAGGCAACAGCACTATGCAAAACGGAAATCACACAATTCACACTTGAAGGATCTGGCTTGCTTGAATTGGAACCAGAGTGCAACTTTAAATATAAATTCACGACGTTGCGTGGACAAAACCTGATATCCAGCAAGTTTGAAAAATCATATACCAGCTTCTGGGAACTCACGCAACAACGACACGAAGAACGCATCAAACCATTGTTACCAAAAGAAGATGCGAATCAATATATTTCCCAAGTTAAAAATTTAACAGCGCTTCAAAAATCATTAGAAGCACAAGAAATATTAAGACTTCCAAACAAACTTGAAGCTCACAATTATCATCACATGACGGTTGGGTATACATCATTAGTGATTGCCTTTAGCATTATCACATATTTACTAGTAAAACAAAGGTGCAAACAACGGTCAACTCCAATTTCAGCACCTCACAAGCAACAACCAGACTCAGACTTCACCGTTCATATATAATAACCAACACAACCTTCAATAATAACCCTACAGCAAGAGATATTTTGAGCTGCACTCAACGGGGGGAGGATGTTAATGCACGAGCATTATTATTTAAGTTCAATAAACTTTAGTACTTTAAATTATTTAAGTTTAATAAAACGTTAGCACTTTTTAAGTTTAATAAACTTCAGCACACTTTTAATTATTTAAGTTTAATAAACTTTAGCACACTAAATTATTTAAGTAAACGTCAGCACACTTGTTCTAAATTAAAACATTTTTTTTTATTACAATTTATTTTTATTTTTTATTCTTTTCTTTCACTATTGTAATTTAATATGGCACACGTTTAACACATTTATTATTGCAATTTAATTTGTTGTGCAAAGTAATCATATTTCTTTCATAAAATTAGTATATAAGACTAAGAAATTTCTGAATAAAACAACTCTTACTTTGAAACTAAAAGAAAACTGTCTTTTTCAATTAAGAGCTAGCAACACGGTTCAAGTGCTGTTGTTGCGCCAATTAAATCAATTCACTTCCAGGTTAAAGTGCTTGAGAAGTAATATAAAAATTCATTATTCAAAACCCTTGAAGTAATCTTCCCATTTCTTTGAGCTACAAGTGCTTGGAAGAAAGCCCAAGGCGAAGATTCTTAACAGGGATATTGTGCAAGAGCTCTTAGGTGCGAATCATTAGGGCGGACACCACTGTCATTTACTTATAACTTAAAAGTTAATGGTTTCATAAGCAAAACTGCATTTTTTTTAAATTCAATTCTAGACCTAAACTTGATAGCCGTTGCAAAACGTCTGACAATAAAATACAATAGCGGAAATCACCCTCGGTTGCACATCTGCAATTTTAGCACATATAGCATGTTTTTTTGCTACAAAGCGTGAGTGTCTTTTTCAAGTGTTTAGGAAAATAATTATAACAGCTGATTTTAGAGTAACGGAAAAAATAAACATTTTTGTTTTGCAAATTGAGAAGGAAGCTTAGAAAACAAATTGCAAAAATTTCGTTATTCATTGTTTTAAAATTTTAACAAACTAAGTGAAAAATGCCTAAGCCAACAGAAAAAACCAAAATCATAAATTTTTTGATTCATAATGCTGTTGATGAAATTGAATTTGTGGAGATTTCAGAACACAAAGGTAAGATATATTCCTACACCAAAGATTTATATTTTGTATGTACCTACAGATTCAAGTCAGAATGAATTGGTGGAGAACATTTTGAATAATCTTATTGACGACATTATTTTGGTTGTACCATACCGTCGTGGCTTTTCGAATTTGGTTCCTAAATCGATGACGTGGTCTTTGAACATACTTACGCAGTTATATAACAACAGATTTTTGCAAATGTTACGTGTAAATCGGCTGGAATTTAATGCACTTGTAAACGTTGTTTCTGAAGGCCCTGAATTTAACAAACCACATTCCTGTGAACAATTTCCGACAGAGTATCAGCTCGCAATAGTGCTATATAGGCTTGGTTCATCTGGAGAAGGAGCAACTTTAAAGAAAATTGCATCAATTTTTGGAAAAAGGTAACATATTTGCTGGGCATTTAAAATACGTATTTACCCCAAACACATGTACTGGTGCTCTTGATTTGCCGAGTGTAGTTGCTCTACCCCCTCGACCCATAAAGTTTAAGATGCGTGATGTAAATAAACTAATTGCTGAAACCAACCCAAAGAAGGCCCCGGGTATTGATAGAATTAGTAACAAGATGCTGATGAAGTTGCTTCGTATTGCTATTAGAATCCTGTTGTTTATTTTTAATGGCATTTTACGACTGGAGTATTATCCACACAGCTGGAAACTTGCCATGGTTAAAATGATTCCAAAGGCGGGCAAAGATCTTACCAAGGCTGAGTCATATAGGCCAATAAGTTTATTGTCAACAATTTCAAAACTCTTCGAAAAGCTGCTCATGACTAAATTGTCCCCAATTCTAACTGATAATGAGTGCATACCGGACCATCAATTTGGTTTTAGAAGTCAGCATAGCACCATTGAACAAACTCATAGATTGGTTCATTTCATAAGAAGAACATTTGAAGAAAAGAAGTATTGTTCTTCCCTCTTTATTGATGTTTCTCAGGCATTTGATAAAGTGTGGCATGAGGGCCTGATTTTGAAATTGAAGACATATCTACCAATGAACATTGTGAATCTATTGGAAAGTTACATTCTTGCCCGGAAGTTCACTGTCGTGGAAGGAGACTTCATGAGTGTGCCCGAAACTATCTCATCTGGGATGCCACAGGGGAGTATACTGGGGCCAGTTTTGTATTTTATTTATACCTGTGATATGCCTCTGAGCAGTAATATACTCACTTCTACATTTGCCGATGATACAGCCTGCCTTAGTATGCATGAAAACCCTCACGAGGCATCCCGATATCTTCAGGAACATATTAACCTCTTGGAACTGTGGTTGAACTTATGGAGAATAAAAGTAAATGAACAAAAGTGTGTTCATGTCACATTTACCCTACGAAGAGACACTTGTTCCCCCATTCGAATCAACAATCAAGTTGTTCCTCAACATTCACAGGTGAAATACCTTGGTATACATCTTGACCGACGGCTTACATGGAAACAGCACATTGACTCTAAGCTAACACAAATGAAGCTTAAATTAACCCAGATACATTGGCTGATTGGTAGAAATTCTACCCTCAGTCTAGATTGTAAACTTTTATTATACAAGTCGCTATTGAAACCCATATGGTGTTACGGAATTCAGCTATGGGGCACTGCTTCAGCTTCCAATGTAGATAGAATCCAACGAATGCAAAACAAAATTTTAAGGTTAATAACATCGGCTCCTTGGTACATGAAAAATTCAATTTTACATCGTGATTTAAATATGCCACTTGTGACTGCAGAAATTGCAAAATATGCAGGCAAATATTTAACAAAACTCGAGTCCCATCCTAATCCCCTTGCTCGTAATATCTTGAACTTTACTGGACACATCCGCTTGAAAAAGAGGGACACTACGGCTTTAATACGCCGCACTCCCGATGAAACTTTTTAGAAATATTTTTCCGCTTAATACGACTCTTATGTATTATTAATTGCTATCACTAAGTTTATGTCCGACACTGGTTGGGCCTAATTATTTTATCTAAATTTAAGATTTGAATACTTATTGTTAGTTCTATTTTTGAAGATTCAATAAATAAATATAACCGTGAAAAAAAAATTTTGGAATTGGAGACGGTGGCACGATTGACAAGATAACTCGCCGAATTTTCAAATCTTTTTTGAATATGCAAACAAAATACATATCTTGGTCGAATGAACACGAAAAAGCATCAATCGTAACTGAAACTTACAGTGAACTACCATTTTGTATTGGATACGTAGATGGGTCTGAAATTCCCCTTGCAGAAGCTCCCGTTATTAACAAGGTGTCATTTTTTTCACGTACACATAAATATTCTATTAAAGCTTTGTGATTTTAAGTTACGTATAAGGCATAATACTGTTGGACATCCTGGAAGTGTGCATGACTCAAAAATATTTAAAAATTGCGACATTTATAAACAACCAACGAAGTATTTTTCTGGGCATCAGTGGCTAGCTGGTGATTCAACTTATTCCCTATCAAATAACCTTATAACACCTTACCGTATGATTTCGTGTCAAATGGACAGCAAAAAACGGAAACAGTTCAACAGAAGACATAGCACTTATAGAGTAAGAATCGAACATTGTTTTGGAGTGCTAAAAGAGAAGTTTAACAGTTTAAAAAACTTGAAAATGCGAATAAATTCGTCCCAAAGCCATACATTTTGTTGCCAGTGGATTGTTGTGTGCAGTATTTTGCACAATATTCTAATAGATTTAAGGGGAATACAAGTGCCGGAAATAATAGAAGAGTATCAAAATGATGAAGACCCTTACGAACAACCAGATGAACAAGATCTACACGTAGAAAATAAGACACATGAGTTTAAAAGACAAGCACTTTACAGCTTATTATTTGACTAGGAGGATGCTTTTTATTAAAATATAAATTTAACAAATTAAAGTATGTAATTAAAAAAATAATGAATGAACTAAATGAGAAATGGTTAAATAAACATAAAAATAAATACAATTTTTACATAAAAAATGAAATAATTCATTTAAATAAACACCACAGGTAGCGATGTATATATACATATGTATGTACATATGTACGTTTGCACATAAGGCTTTTTAAATACACAGAAAAAATTACATACTACATTGCATTTCTTAACAAATATTTATTTGATTTAATTTATACCTATGACGTATAAATTAAGATAAACTTAAAACATAAGACATTAATAAAATCAACCAAAAATGCATGTATGTACATATGTATGTATGTAACGTTAAAGAAACTAAAATGTTCATAACTTTTGCTGTATAATAATAGAATCACATTTTATAAAGCTTTGACTGAAGTACAATGCAAGAACTTGTATGGAAAGCAAAAATAAGTTCTTGATGTATTTTTCTCGTTTATGTTTGTTTTTGGTTATTGGAGCAATACTTATATTTCATTTCAATTTCGAATCTTTCCATTCTCTCCTGTTTTTCTAATTCTAACTGTTTCAATTTATATTTCTCTTTCCTTTCTTCAACTTCCTCAGCAAATCTTTTTTCCTTCAAAGAAAATTCCACTTTAAATTTTTCTTTTTCGAAATCAAGTCTTTCTGTTAAATGTGTATTTCTTTCCCTTTGTATGGTAGATAGCTGATCTAACGCATTCTTTGGAGCTGCTCTTTTTAGTTTTGCAGCAAATTCTTGCACGGCTTTATTTTTTGCTCACTTTTTGAAGACTGTGTTGTGGAACTGGATGCCTGAACTGGTGAAGAACTTGTAGTTACACTTGCTGGGTTTGACGATGCATGATCGGAGTCAGAAACTTCAACAATATCTTCAGCATCGTATTCAATATTTTGGGTATCATGTGTTACGAAAGGCTCTTCGAGATTTTCGCAAATATAAAAGTTATTTTCATTTTCCATAGTGTCTTCTGAAATGAGGGTGCTACTAAAAGCAATGTTGTTTGTGGTGGCAGTGTCAAAAACATGAAATGGAAACTCGGATGATTTATGACCAAAAATGTTGTGTAGTTCTTCATAGAAGCGACATAGTTTTCGTAACTTGTCTGTAATAGAAATTAAAGCATGCACATATACACATATTGTTCATAAATTTGTAAAAAAAACCGATGTCTTACCTTTTACAGATGTAATTTCTTCATCAGTTTCAAGTAAACCTGCTCCGGTGGACTTCCTCCAAGTCTCGGCTTTATTGTAATTTGTTTTTAAATGTCTCACTTTCCATCTGACAATGTTCCAAGTGGCATCAATATGTGTTGTTTCCAAAAGTTTTCTATAATAAATTTGTGCGGTCGGCTTCTAAAAAAGAATAGTTTTTCAATTTTACCTTAGTAAAAGTTCAGCTACAAACCTCAAATTCATTATTTTCTTGCAAAAACTCCATCTTTTATTGTTGACTTTTTGTTTAATTACCACAATTTTATTTTTAGTTTCTTTCGTGTTAATTTTTTTTGCCTGTTTATTATTTATTTGTTTACAAAATTTAATAAAGTGAGTTTGCCGCATGAAATAAGCTAAGCTAACAACTGTTTTAGCATTGAGAACATTTGCAAATACGGATCTGCAATAGGTTTTGGTTATGCATATTTGTTTAAGTGATGCAAATCTCGGTTTCATACATTTTGTTCTTGTAGTCTTGCAGACTATAGCATATATGCTACGGTTGCAATATCTGCAAGGTCTGCAAGGGCAATTTACAACGAACTGTGAGTTCCGCTAATGTGTTTCAAAATCCCTAGTTGCAATGGATATATCGTCAAGATAAACTATAATTTTCCCCGACTCAATGAAATCACGTAGAACACAATGAATATACCTCTGAAAGACTGCAGGCGCATTTTTCAATCCAAAAGACATACAATTATATTCATACTGGCCATCGGGAGTTACAAATGACGTATATTTCTTCGAATCTTCATCTAATTTCACATGGAAAAACCCATTTTTTAAGTCAAGGGTTGAAAAATATCTGTTGCCACCTAAGTACTCCATACAAGTTTCAATAAGAGGCAATGGGAAATTATCCCGCACAGTAATTTTATTTAATGCTCGATAATCAACGCATTTACGATATTCTCCGTTTTCTTTAAAACCATTACTACTGGCGATGCGTGATTCAATTTGCCTAATTGTATATATATAACAATATGGTGATTGAATTTGCCTAATTATTCCGTTTTCTAATAATTCATTAATAATTCGTCTGAGAGCCTCACGTTTTGCAACAGCCAATCTACGGGGCCGAAATTAAGCCTAATAGTCATTTTATAATTACTAGGAATAGGTTTAATATAACATTTTAAATAATGATTTTCGATTATATTTTTAAAAATATTACTATCGTGACCGTTTAATTTGGGGTTAATATCTAAGTTATCAAATTTAGAGTTTAGATTAATGGACATAATCTCACTCAGAGCTAACTCAAACTCTGGAAAGGATTGCCGTTCTATATTTTTGGTAGAATCATCTGAATCAATACTTCGTGCCGATGGTAGAAGATCAATAATTCTAGCCACCATTTCTTCAGACACATTTGAATTTAGACAACAAGAAAATAAATTTTCATATGGAGTATAATTTTTAACTTCAATTTTATTCACGACATTATCTGATTTGTTCATAAAGCATAAACGAATGTTAAATTTGCTGAGAAAATTACGTCCTAATAACAAAGGAATGGGTAGAGTTTCATCAGGCACAACTAGTAAAATTATTGAGTGGATTTGGTTTCCAAATGTGATTTGGTTTCCAATTTTCCGAAAGTACTTATATATCTTCTATCAAGACCGTGAAACTTAGTTCTCATTTTTTCACTATTAATTTTAAACGGCACTTCAGATGTGCGTACCAAATTTACCGGGCTACCAGTTTCGAAAATAGATAAAATATTTTTAGGTTTAGTAAGTTGATTGCTAGTAGAGTCTAAAAATCTTAAACATACCATATTAATAAAATTAACAGATGTTTTATCTTCATTGGCTGTCGCATCGTCTTCAGTAATAGCAGCAACGGTTGCCTTCAGCTGTTGCATGCATTTAAGGTTTTTACAGGACTTACGGCCATGTCCAACTTGCCAACAATTAAAACAAACACCAACTGGTCTCTCTTCATACGAACATTGCGGTTTCATATGTCCCATTCTGGAGCAATTATAACAACGTATACCATCGTTGTTTGTTTTTGGCGTATTCGTTTTCACTTCATTCATATTAGGCTTAATATTCACAAAACCCACTCAGTCCTCTCTCACACTTTGTCGTTGTTCGTACATTACAATCGCATTTTTCACATCATCCATCGTTTTTGCTGCGGCCAAAAGAATAAAGCCTGCAGACCTTCTTGTACAAATGCTACAAGCTCAAAGTCTGTCACATCACTACGCATGGCAAGAGATTCCATTTCTATAACATATCGTCGGAGGCTTATTCGGGTTTTTTACTCTGCGGTGTAATGCATTGTAAATTTCTCGACGGCTGACGGTACATCCGAATTCTTTAATGAGTTTGGCTTTAAGTTTTGTATATGACATTGCTCCTCTTCCAAGAATTAATCTTGCAGAGCCAGATAAGGAATTTCTCAGTGTTATAAATTTTAGTAATTCATCGGCTTGTACATGCTCTAACAGCTTCTCAAGGTTTCGGAAGAATTCTACTATTCCAAACGAACGATCTTCCCCACTAAATTTTACAATGGCATGTTCAATATCTTGATAATGAATAACACGTTCAGTCGTAGTAGAATTATGCTGTGCAGTTTCCACATTTTGTTCCATTTCTTCTATTTCTCTGCGTAAACGTAAAACTTCATGACGTCCTCGTAAAATTTCAATTTCATCATCTAGCTTTTGCGCCTCGGTTTTAAATTTATCACATACTGACGTCATCGATAAAGCTTTTGTTTTATCACCAGTGACTGATGTTTTTGCAGCAGCAGAGTTTGTAGGTAAATAAAAATTGGAAGAGATTTCTTTAAGAAAATTAGCTACAGATCGTTTTGAACATGTTATAGCGGAGTATGTGGTGGACGGAGGGTTTATACAACTGGAAGTGGTCGCATCAGTGGAAGGAGGATACAAACAATTATCGACAGTTACATCAATGGATTCTAAATTAGAATCAAGCGGAGGCTCTACATTAGTTGTAGCAGAATCACTTGGGGCGGAGATGGTTTCACTGTTTATGATACAAGGATTCTCTTTTAACGCGGCTTCAACTAAACTTCGGTTTTCTGCAAACACTTTACGAAGAACTTCTGTGGAAGATTTGGTCGAGGTCTGAATCCCAACAGATTTCAATCCGTCTTGTAATATAGTAATATAATGTTTGGCCAATAATTTTGGTATTCTGTGTTAAGCTATTTATTTAAGCTAATTGGGCCTGTATTATAATAATAATAAAAACGTTTGTAATAAAAACAACGTTTTTTTACTATTTATTCCCAACGTTTCGTCAATTATTTTTTGACTTCTTCAGGGGAATCTATTTATTACAAAGAAAACCTTTGGTTATATATAATTTATACGCGCTTATGTTTATAATTAATTGTCATAATTATAATATACTAGCTGACCCGGGCAAACTTTGTTTTGCATTCAAATTTTATTTTCGCTGCAAGTCTGGTTTCGTTGCAAACTCATGGCGGATTGATAATTCGAAGAAGAATGAAAGATGCACTAAATCGACATTGCAATTATTGTTCAAATACCAGTATCGGGATAATTAACGCCACCATACGCTGATTAAGGACCCAACGCCTTCAGCGAAACACAGCATAGGCTTATCGCGCTAATCTCTATCGTGCAAAACACAAAAAAACTAAATATTGCGCCATCTGTCGAACGAACTTCAAACTACACAAAAACACTCCTCACGCCCCATAGAGCATGTATGTTTGGTCAAAATCGGTGCAGTAGTTTTTGGGTTTAGCGATCACGAACATACACGTAATTTTTATATATGTAGAGAAAATATATAATTACTTACATTAAAAATTTAAATAAATTTTAAAATAACAAATTTTTATTCTCATTATAGTTAACAACATCTAAAACCTATTTTATCATTTTATTGCAACCCTGTAACTCGCGCTTATTTTATCTGTGTCCTCTTTTTAATTCATCGTCCTTTCTCTGTTTTTCTGAATATGTAGACTGTCTATTGTATATCTTTTCTTTTGTATATTTTCTTTATCTATAATTTTTACATTGTTGAAGTCCGCTGTGTGGTTGTTAGTTAAGATGTGTTGTGCTAAGGCTGTTATTTGTTTACATTTCTCAATATCGTTCTTATGTTCTTTGATTCTTGTCCCCATGTTACGTTTTGTTGTGCCTATGTAGATCATATTGCAATTGTTGTTGTGATTGCCATTGCATTTAATTTCATAAATTACATTGTTTTGTTGGTGTTTTTCAATAGGTGGTTTTATTTTTGTAAATATTGAATTTAATGTGGTATTCGTTTTGTATGCAAAGTTTATATTTTTATTTTTAATTGTGTGTCTCATGTTGTTGTTATCCGTTAGTCCAGGGATGAATCGTACACTGTAAAATATTTTCTGTTCTGTATTGTTGTTCTGGTTGTCAATATTCTTGTTTTTAATTTTTCCGATCATTTCGGCTATCAGTGAGTTTATTAGTTTTATGGGAAAACTATTATTCTTCAAGGTGTTACTAATTTGTATAATATTGGCATCGTGGAAATGTTGGTCGCTTATCGTTAGAACTTTGGTGATGAAATTTTTCGCTGTGTTAATTTTTTGATTTTTAGGGTGAGTTGAATTAAAGTTTATTATTCTTCCTGATGCGCTGTCCTTTCTATACCAACCAAAGGTGATTTTATTATTAATTCTATGTAGCTTAGTATCTAAATATACAATGCAGTTATTTTGTTCAAGTTCAATCGTAAATTGTATTTTTGGATGGTATTGGATGAAGTGATTCAAAATTTCATCTTTTTTATCTATTTGAATTATTGCAAATATGTCCTCTACGTATTTGGTGATGAATTTGATGTCAATATTATTATTATTTAACTTTTTAAGGGTTTCGTCAAGAAGGTCGTCAAGTATTAACTCAGCAATTGTCGGGAGAGCGGGTTGCCCATGGACATACCATAAATTTGACTATAAATGTCATTTCGTATATGACAATGAAAAAAACAGAGAAAGGACGATGAATCAAAAAGAGGACACAGATAAAATAAACGCGAGTTACAGGGTTGCAATAAAATAATGAAATAGGTTTTAGATGTTGTTAACTATAATGAGAATAAAAATTTTTTATTTTTAAATTTATTTAAATTTTTAATGTAAGTAATTATATTTTCTATATCATAATTATGACAATTAATTATAAACATACATGCGTATAAATTATATATAACCAAAGGTTTTCTTTGTAATAAATAAATTCCCCTGAAGAAGTCAAAAAATAATTAACGAAATGTTGGGAGTAAAATGTAAAAAAACGTCTTGTAATTGTTTTCTGATGAAAGTTGACTCCATGTTATTTTCCGTTTGAAGAGGAAGAAGAGAAAAAAATTTTTTTAGGTTATCCCACTTCTGACGTTGTAATGGTGGAATCAAAAACGTTTTTCCCTTAGTCACGTCTGCTCAGAAGCTTTATTAATTACAATCTCGGTTTTTTTACAAAATGTCGACCTCATTGCATAGGCGCTTAAAACGTACGTTTCTGGGCAAGGTTGCTTAAAACGTAGTTTAAAACATATAACGACAAATAGAGGGCGTTGTCAAAGTTTCAAATAAAAAACAATAGAGTTCGTTAACTTATTATAAATAAAGTTGGTACAAATAAAAGGAAGTTACTATATTTTATGGAAAATACCAAATAGCTAGGTTAATAACAAGCTACAATAACGTAATATGTATGAATAATACAATAACATTAATAAGTATACATTACAATATATATATATATATATATATATATATATATATATATATATATATATATATATATATATATATATATAGATATATATATATATATATATATATATATATATATATATATATATATATATATATATATATATATCTATATATATATATATATATATATATATATATATATATTGAATTTGATCAGTACTCAGGGGATGACCCATATTTATTCAGTGCATTGTGCTGGAACTACGAAAAGAGGGTAGGGTAAGGAGGATGGCGGCAGTAGATCTTATGGAACTCGACTTGAACCTTTCAACGCTGGGTATGGCAGGAAAGACATCTGCAGAGAGCTCGTTATACATCCGTGCCGTTGGATCAAAGAAAGAATTGTTTTGTAATGGCCATTGCGATTGGCTGTTATATCGCCCTCAAATGGATGTGTTCTTAATGGGGAACGTGTTTCCCGTAAGTAAGAGCTTATGTTGGGAATATGTTCCCGTACTTCATTAGAGCACATTCCATTGAAGTAACGATAAAACAGCGTAACATATCCCACGTTGCGACGACGCTCCATTGAGTCAATAGAGTTGGCTACACTATTGTCACCAATGAGTCTTTTCGCCCTCTCCTATACTCAGTCCAGTAGCTTCAAAATATACTTTGAAGCACCGGCCTATATATGAGAGTAGGTGGTATAATTAGTAAGAGTATCAAAAAAGGGTGCAGTATCTTTTACACCGTCTTAAAAACGGAGGCACTTGAATACTTCTTAAGCGATGTGAAAAATGTGTTCAGTACATCGAACATCACATTGAATTTTCATGCGAGAACATCAAGAGCTTTTGATTCCTGAACATTTATATCACCCATAATTACAGATGGAGCAGCACATACGGCCATACTTTTATGCGTAAGCATACATCATTGAGAGATTGTTACAAGATCTAAATTTATTGTATAATAAATATTTTGGCTCATAGCTTATGGTCATTAAGAAATCCTTGTGGTACCCCTGAATTTATTTTGAACTCATATAGGACTTTTCACGCCTTAGTACTTTGACACATGAAGATCTCAACCTTTTGCGCAGCGAGTCAGTATCTGGATTCTTATCGTTACGCCAAGTATTGAAAGCTTCCTCTCTGGATCTGACTGCATCTTCACACTTCTGATTAAACCAAGACTTTAATCCCTGTTTAGTCAAGATTTGCTTTGTTGTAATGGAGGCTTTCATTGCTAGCAAAACTATATTTTTTAACATTTTTACCATGGTATTTTCGTCGCTGTTTTGGAAGCAAAGCTTACCATTTGAAGTATCGAAAGATATTGTTGAATTCTTCCCAACGATCCTTTTCGTAGATATATTAAAATCACCAGCAACAAAGCTCGAGGATCTTCGATTTGTAATCAGATATGGTATCGAAGCTGCATATGATTATTTCCTTTTTTCTGTTTTGGCTGCTGTAGTAAAAAATGTGACCTGATAATGAATTTAACACAGAGATAGTTCAATTCTGGATGAAATGTGCCTAAAGATTGATGGCACTGGTACACAATATTATTGCGTATGTAAACCACAAGACACCGGTGAAGATTAAAAAGTAATAGGAGGTGATACCCAGGTAAGTAAAAATCCTGCGGATCAGCATTTTCAGACACCTGTGTTTTACATAAGGCGAAAACATCTGGTCGATAAAGACAAACATGACCATAAACGGAGAAAAATTCGCTCTTAACCCACGTATGTTGCAAAATTCTATTCCAAACTTTCCCGCCATAATAAACGAGGAAAAAAAACAAATCTAATATCCATCTATCTCTTTTGTATTAAATGTACCAGAACCGTTAATTGATGCTTGTCAGCTGCCCGGTAGTCAGTGTTATACCTTCATCACCCAACAAACAGGCAACAATTAATACAGTGAAACTAGTAAAACAAAATTAATATATGTAGAGGACTTAGGATAGAAATACATAATTGCACTCTCGAACGGGGACACAAAAGCCCTGTAGTGCGATTCAGTAACTCTATTTGAAGATTGCTGAGTTGATTAAAAAATTTAACAGCAAAATTAAAAGTTTTGCTATTCAGTAACATTTTTAAAGGCATTTTCTTAACGGCAATAAATTTTGTGTGGTTACTGAAACGATTCAAGTCAGCTGTTCAGTAGAAGCACGTATTCTTTTGCAAAGAGGGCAAGTTGTTATTTTGCAGCAAATATGTAAAATTATAAAAGCGTATTTATATACACAATATTATTTGTATTATTTTACTTTATTAATCATAATTAAAGTAATTCATCAAAATATATTCTCATACACTGCTTGGTTGACACACATTTTTTTGTCTTTTTTACTGTTCCTCTTTGTGCTTTTCTCTTATTTCAACAGAGATGCTACTTGATATCAAATAATAACAAAGTTGTTAAAACGAAGTTAGTGAATCGCACAACCATTAGTGCAAACAACAGCTATTGTTGATAAATTTAGCATCTGTCTACGCCTTAAAAGTTACTGAATCGCACCACTTATCTGGTCAATGTGACCCGACGTGCCAACACTCATCTAGAGTGCCAGCACTGCTCGCTCTGAGCAAAGTTCGCTGTTGTTTTTTTAATCATTATTATATATTTTTTGTTTGTTTGTTTGATTTTAATTGTTTTTTTTTTCCTTTTTATTGACTTAATTTTTTTGCTGTCTCTTTGTTATTTGTTCGTTCGATTAAAAGCGCGACTATTTCACTTTATTTCAAAATATGTACAGACACATACATACATGCATATGTATGTATACGTACAAATGTATGTAAACACTTATATGCATGTACATACAATAAAAACAGACACGCAAGTTAATTCCTTATCTAAGGAAATGAACAAAAAAATATTTTTTACTTAACTACGTTGAAATGTGTACTTTTTCATTAATAATATTCTTAAGACTATTTTACAAATGTTACTTACATATGTACCTAACTAATTGTAATATGATGAAATTCTTATTTTTTTGTTATGAAAATAAATATGTAAGATAAAATACTTATTTATTTGTTTGGAAAACGTGTAAGACAAAATATGTTTTGGTTATATTGGGGTTTCTCTAATTCACAAAATGTGTATTATCAACAAAATTTGTGTTGATAATGCTGACCCTTGTTTGCTACTGTTTATGTTGTTATTGGATGTGACTTGGACAAGATTTAACATGTGTTAACTCCCCTCCTTATCAAGGCAAACTGTCCTCACTTTTTTACATAAGATTCATTTCTGCTCTTAATCTTGCTAATTCCACTTCGTAAGTGTGGTCGGCAAGACTTCCATTTTCTGATTATTTTATTTCTTTATAACAGTTACTTAATTTTGAACATATTATTACTCCAACAATTCCAAGTATACGATAAATGATATATTGTACGGAATGGTATTCTATAGGGATTAGATATTTTGACAGTTCCTGTATATTTCTGGTTAGTGTTTGATGATAGAATACAAAGGATTTCCATATGTTCATCGTGTTTTTCATATGTATGTAGCTTCTTTCATTTCTTCCTGATGGTTGAAGTAATCCTTTGTATCTAAGTATATTTGTTGAAATATTAAATTGTATTAGTTTAGGACCTTTAATTATTTGGTCATTTCAAATATGTTCATCGTCTGTAAGGATGTAACCGTTTTCCAGAATTGTGAGTGTAGCATTATTTTCTTGAATTATGTCACATTTGGCGGGCTTATTTTCTAATACATTTATGGTACAATTATTAGCTTCCTTAATTTTACAAATATTACTTCCCATGTAGTTTTTACAATTATTTACTGAGCTACAATTATTATTACAAACAGCGATTTCTTTATCTAATACTAATTTTCCATGCTTATATGCTAGTGTGTATATTTTATATATTTTATATACATATTTTATATACACACTAGCATATATATCAATAAAGGATATTTATAAATTGTAATTACAGCTTGGTTAAAGAAACAAACATGAATATCTGAATACTCTAAAATATTTATCAATGGTAAGTCAAAAGCCTCATTAGATATTATTTCTTTTATATCATTTAAATTCTATGTTCCTGAACAAAAGTCTCAATTTTTTGCAAAATTTATTGTATTTGTTATATTTTCAAGTTCTCGATATACTTCGTTAATTATCATAGTATCTGAAATAACCTTGTGGTCTAGTGTTTCTAAAATTCTTTCAAACCGTGAATTTTTTATTTTTGCTTATTGTTATTTTCTATCAACTGATTAAGTCCTGTTTTTATTTCGATGAAGTCATCATGGTCTGGTATACCGGTGACAAATTTCAACATTGAGCCTGGAAAGTTTAGTGCTCTTTTAGCACTGTACGTATTTGGTATTAATTGTATCTTCAACGATTCTATTCTGTTCATTAATATTTGTTCTTCCTGACTTATTTCGATATTGTATAAATTTTGCATAATGCCTTCATATGGTCTGAGTATCTTTGTGAGGTTAACTATGTGATATAAATATGCTGCATCTTTTTATAGATATGCAGGGTCTGTTTTTACTAGAACGTATTTTTTGTTCGTCAAATCAGTTATTCTATGTCAATTAATTGATACAAAAAGCAATAACAAGATTCCTGTTAATTTATGCATAGTACGGTTTGTCTACGTATCCGTAACCTTATCCTTCACTGTTTTGGCGTAAGTTGACATAACTTAACTTAATTTAACTTCCTTGTAAATTATTGACTATCGATTTTTATTAAGATAGTTCAGTAGTTTCTCCTGTTTGTCTTTAAGCCTTTCTTTAATATCCCTATATCGTTCTCTGTTGAAAAAAACATCCTCAGATCTATATATGTTGTGGAGTGAATTGTTTTATTATATTGTCTAACTGCGTTGAATAACTCGTCTCCTGGTGAAGTACAATCTGTTGTGCTAAAGCTGTTGAGATTTCAATCAGAGTGCTATGAATACCCTCAACCTTACTGTTGGTTGTTGAATGATGAATATGCCCCCCGGGGGGCACGGATTATACATCTTGTCTTGGTAGCTTCGTGTTGTGCTTCCTGAGATATAGGGTTATCAGGTTTCCGGACCTAGGCCTTTTTGCTGATAACCCCTAAAAACTTGTATGTTGCTACCCAATCTCAAAATTAACAGGGTAACGGGCGCTCATGCAAGTAAATTAAAGGTAAAAGTGGGTTCGCTCTCTCGTCCGGATGGGTATCATTGTCTTTTCAGACCTTGACCTATGGCCAGTTACCCGTAGAACCTAACATGGAGTAGTGTTTTGTCTCCTGACGTGTTTGATGTTTTCCGCATGTCTGTTTTTATTTTTACGTACTTTTATTTTTCTGTACAAACATGTTTTTAAAATTAAGTGCAATAGACCCGTTTTTAATCCAACAAACAAATAACAAAATAATCATAAGAAACTAACCAGAAAAGAGCAAAAAAATTTTAACATTCAATAAAAAGGAAAAAAAAAACAAAACTAAAATCAAACAAACAAACAAAAATATATAGATATGATATGAAAAAAGTACTAATAATAATAAACCAAAATAAAAAACACAAAAAAACAACACAACAGTGAACATTGCTCAGAGAGCTGTGCTGGTACTCTAGACAAGTGTTGGTACTTCGGGCCACAATGACCAGAACAGGGCATTTATGTCCCCGTTTGAGAGTGTCACTGTGTACTTCTATTCTAAGCCCCTTACATACATTAGTTTTGTTTTACGACACCCTATGTGATTCCATATCTAAAGATCCTCGAGAGTTGTCCGAACAGTGAAATCGTTCTTGCTGGTGATTTTTATGTTCACAACATATCGTGGCTTCGCCATTCAGGTCAAACAACTCCAGAAGGCCGTTATGTTGAGTTGTTCGCCGCGCACAACCACCTCGTGCAATTATTGAATGAACCAACACATATCTCATGTGTTAAAGGGCACCAAAACAATACTCTCGATATTTTCCTCACTTCGCACCCCCAAATGTATGAAGTAAGCGTAAATGCAGCTCTCGGCAACTTGGATCATTGTACCATATCTGCCCCCTTTTCGTTCTCAGCAATTCATAACGCTTCACAGCTACGAGACGATTAAAATATATCTAAAAAAAGGCTCGTTGTGCAGAGCTCAACAATTTCTTTCGGCATTTTAATTGAATATTTTGCTTCCAAGACAGTGACGTAAATGCCATGGCAAAAATTGTAGAAAATATAATTTTGCTAGTAATGAAAGCTTTCATTCCAACAAAGCAAATCGTGATTAAACAGAGATCAAAATCTTGGTTTAATCAGACGTGCAAAGATGCAATCAGATCCAGAGAGTAAACTTGCAATATCTGGCGTAAAGATAAGAATCCAGATACTGACTCGCTGCGCAAAAAGGCGAGATCTTCATGTGCCAGGGTAATAAGATGCGAAAAAGCTCACTACAAGCAGCGCCTTCGTGCTTTAGCTCTTGCTGCTAGGGGCAGCAAAAGCTTCTGGTCATTCGTTAAAAGAATCAAGCATAATGCTAGTTCTTAAATTCCAACTCTTTTAAAGGATGTCCAATTATTCACTGACCCGGTTGATAAAGCTAACCTACTGGCCGAATCATTTGCAAGTAACTCCAACTTGCCGGAAAGCAATCAACCACTGCCCGTTCTCGAAAGAGTATCTGTAGCTAATCCAAAAATATTCTTTCGAGCACGTGCAGTTAAAAAGGTATTGGCTGATCTCAATGTAAATAAATCTTCTGGACCGGATGGAATCCCAGCACTGGTCTTGAAGCAGTGCTGTTCGACGCTAGCTCGTCCATTAGCAGACCTTTTCAGTACGTTGTACCATGCTGGAGAATTTCCATTGTGCTGGAAGGTTGCTAATGCAACGCCAATCCCCAAAAAAGGAGAAGCTAATAACCCTGAAAATTACCCCCCAATAGCTATATGTTCCGCACTTTCCAAAGAGATGGAAAGTATGATTAACTTTCATCTTGTGAGCTATTTAGAGTCCAATAATTTACTAAATGACCGACAGTATGGTTTTCTTAGGGGCCGCTCTACTGGTGACCTACTGGCACTCCTCTCGGAGAAATGGTGTCATTCCATTCACCATTTTGGCGAAAGCAAGGTGGTCGCTCTAGATATCTCCAAGGCATTTGACAGAGTCTGGCATGGGGCATTTCTTCAAAACTAGTTGCTTTTGGTGTTGGTAATGTCTTCACTCGGTTTATCTCGAGCTTCCTCAGTGATCGCACTATACGAGTTGTTATAGATGGGTTCTCATCAGACGAGTTCAAGAAAAATTCAGGGGTACCACAAGGCTCCGTTCTCTCTGCTACCATGTTTCTCATTTTTCTTAATGACTTACTATGCAGATGACAGCAGCATTAGCCATTCTTACTCATTTGATCATAGGCCAAGTTCGTTAGAAATTAGGACTATGAGGCAAAATATGGTTGATTCAATAAATCAGGATCTTGCAACAATCTCCGAATGGGTTCATGCGAATCGGGTCGATTCCAATGCTCGCAACACTCAGTGCTGTATGCTTACGCATAAATGTATGACCGTAAATGCTGCTCCATCTGTAATTATGGGTGATATAGATACTGAGGAATCAAAAGCTCTTGATGTTCTGGGCATAAAAATTCAGTGCGATGTTCGATGGACTGGACACATTTTTCATATCGCCAAAGAAGCAATCATGTGGCTCGGTTTTTTAAGACGCTGTAAGATATACTTCACCCCCTCTGATGGGACGGTGCTTCAAAGTCTATTTTGAAACTACTGGACCGAGTACAGGAGAGGGCGAAAAGACTCATAGGTGATAATAGTGTAGCCAACTCTATTGACTCACTGGAGTATCGTCGCAATGTGGGATGTGTTACGCTGTTTTAACATTACTTCAATGGAATGAGCTCCAATGAGGTAAGGGAACATATTCCCGAGATCCAATGTTACTTACGAGCAACACATTCCTCATTAAGAACACATCCATTTGTGGTCGATATAACAGCGAACCGCACTGCGCATTACAGAAATAATTCATTCTTTGATAGAACGGCTCGTATCTGGAACGAGCTCCCTGCGGATATCTTTCCTGCCATACCCAGCGCTGAGATATTCAAATCGAATATCCATAAGCACTACTCCCGCTATCCTCCTCACCCTATCCTATTTTCCTAGTTCCAGCACAATGCACTTCATAAATAGGGGTCATCCCCTGAGTACTGGTCCAATTGCAAAAAAAAATTTTACTACCCAATCCCTGAAACCAGGGCAACGCGCGTGCATATAAGTAATTAAGGAAGTAACTTTGCCTATGCTTGTCTGGGTTGTGGTGCAACCGATACCTCAGGTTTGCACGGGTCCTAAAATCAGAGGTGTTTTTACACAAGGCCGACCAGAGTTCCTACCTGGTACCACGGGAACCAGTAGTACTTAGGACGTGTCCTAGACTGGTTATTGCTGAGGACCCTTCGGGGATCACGTGGTGGCTGTGGTTAAAACCCAAAGATAAGCGGGAAGAGTTATGGGTCGGATGAGTGTGTCTGCAATATTGTTCTAGTGACCGGTTGTAGATGCTCTCTTCAGGCCATATATCTCTATGTGCTGCTGCATTCGACAGAGCTGCCCTGGTGGTTGCGGTTGGTGAGTGCCTAATAAGATAGAGGGCATTTTACTGCTGGGCCATTGGGGTGGTAGAAGGTTAGATAGCTCCAGCACTTTAGCAAGGTGTCTGTACATGGTTCTTCAGCCTGTACAGAATTTGCTACCATGTCGTCCCTATTAGGGGCACATGTAGAAATCCACCCTGTATGTGCCTCTGGAAGGGACGACGCGGACGGTGGTGAACGGTTTTATTCACCCAGTGCGAAGAGCACCGTCAGGTTAAGTTTATGACAGGTACTGACGTAAAATCTTTGACATATTTATTTGGAGTTTTTATCAATTGTGCTGATGTATGTTTGGTTATTCATGTAAAATTTGCCCATCTGTATATATTCCCCTACTTTTGTGGGTATTGGCGTTTATTATTTATTTGGTCTTCTTTCATATTTATGTATTTTGTAGGCAAATATTACAATCTATCATCTATGTCTTAGGCCAATAGTAAGTTAATGCTATTTCTTGAGCGTTATTCTTGTAATTTCTATGTGCTCTCCTATGTATTTGTGTTATTAATTCTTTCTGTCAGTCTAAGTCCCTACTCACATACATACATATGTAGTTGAAGTTTAAAGGGTCGGTTCATTCGTCTGAGTAAAATCAACGTAAGTAGAAGTTTGTGCGGGTTTTTCGTTAATTGAGCACTAAATCATATATAATTCGGTCGTGGAAAATTTTCTCTATTCGGGAGTGTCGGAGTTTTGACAATTCGTTGTGTTTTCGCGTAAATATAATTAATTATATTTTCGTGTATTTTTTCCATACGCGTTTGTGTGGCGGATTATATTGAGGATTTTACCCTTTAAAATTTTATTTGGATAATAATGAATTATACATCGTTGGATAGATCTCTTGAGATCTTTCCATTGAGGTATAGATCGTCGGAATCTGAATAAAAATTCAGAAGTTATAGACTTTTTTCTGGAATTTCGAAAATGGGGGTTCTTGAGTATGCATAAAAGCTTTTGGTTATTTGTCGGTGTTAGCAGCGCGGTGTTGTTATTTTTCGGTTTCGGGGTTACCGTCGTGGACTGGGAAATTTTATTTTGGGATTTTTCCGGGTATTTTTCGGGGATTTGGAGGCCGACAGCGTTGCCACTTTTGATTTTTGTGGAATTAGTGTTGCCGTTTGGGTATCGCGGACTATCGCCTTATTATCTTCTTGGCGATAGATTTGCTGTATTGAGAGGTTAGAGTTGCTGTATTGAGAGGTAGGTGCTTTTTGCTTTATTTTTTCAATACTGAGTGGGCATGCCGCCTGCCAGGAAACGAAAGTCCTCTAAGGACAATGTGGATTCGAGGGCGGAATCCAGTAATGCGGGTGTTGTGGACGTGATGGGGCCACCTCCGCCCGGAAGGAGCTTGCTGAAGTACTCGGACAGCGAGACCGAGGGTGAAGGCAAGCGCTTCAAGCCGGGTACCCCGATGCAGCAGAGGAAGGGTGATGAAGCTAATGCGGTGTCTGAAGCTGTTGCTCTCGAGGAGCCTGCTGCAATGACTACATCTGACGGTGAACGTGGAACGGAGACCACTAGGAGGGAGGGAAGGCGCAGGCTTCGTGGTGTTGGTGTCGACATGGCGGCAAATAGTTTGATTGCTGAAGTGAAGGACATCTCTACTGGTCTGTTGAGCGTGGTGTTTAAGGATGGTGTTGATAGCGCGTTGGTGCGTGAGGTTCATGAGCACACTTCGCGCTATGAACTGTTGCTCATGAGGCTGATTGCCGAGAATGAGAGGCTGAAGGGGAGGCTGGAGTCTGGTGTTCAGATCCCCGCTGCTGTGTCTGCTGTTGATGCTGGTACTGGTGCTGTTGTAAGGCACCAGTTAGGAGCGTTGCTGGGGATGCTGATGCAGTGTCTGCTCCAGTAATGTCCAAGCCTGTGGAGACATGGTCGGTGGTAGTTAAGGGCAAGGGCACTTCGTCATCGAAGGAGGTGGTACAGAAGGTGGTTGGGGAGGTGGGACCTACTTTGGGTGTGCGTGTGCATGAGATGTGTGCGACGCGTGATGGCGTTGCGGTCATTCGTACCCCCTCGGTATCTGAGAGGCAGAAGATTGTCCAGAACAGCAAATTTGCTGAGGTCGGTTTGGAGGTTTCTGCGAGTGACTGGCTGGGTCCGAAGATCACGGTACAGCGTGTACATCAGCAGATCTCGCCTGATGTGTTCATGGAAGAGCTGTATTCCATGAACTTGAGGGGTATGATGACCAGCGAGAATTTCCGACGCGCTGTCAAGATGACAGAATTGTGTATTCAAGGACCTCCCTTGGATCACCTTATTATGTCTGCTGCATGTCCGGTGTATGCGGCGAGGATAGCTAGGGCGAATGCTAGACACTAAATATGGAGCGACTTATTATTCTACAAGAGAATCTCCAGAGGGCTTACGTGGCAACATGCGAGTTTGGACAGGCGATGCGGCGTCGAGGTGCTCCTTTTGCATTATTGCAGGAGCCTTATGTCACGGATGGCCAAGTTAGGGGTCTTCCGGGGGGGGGATGAGGGTTTTTACGGACTTGACAGGGTGGGGCCACTGTAGTTGTTGATGGTGATGACTTTGACTGTACGGTACTTAGTCGTAGTCATTGGGGGTCTGCGTTGCTGTGGAGGGGGCTTTTGGGAGGATGCTTCTGGCTACCATCTACTGTAGGTTTGGGTGCCCATTGGACCCGTATTTGGGATATATGGATGCGATGTTACTCCTAGATAGTAACTCTCCGACTATCCTTGGCCTGGACGCGAATGCATGCTCTCGTGCTTGGTTCAGTAAGATGACCAGGAATGCTCCTGCTCATTAGAACTATGAACGAGGAGTTATGCTAAGTGAGTGGCTGGTCGCAAATAGTATTTCTGTGTTAAATGAGGCTAGCGATCTTTATACCTTTGAAGGGCCCATGGGTGCCAGCGACATTGACGTGACTCTTGCGAATGGGGGAGCGGTGGCGTCCTACCGATTTCGGTGGAGGGTGCGTGACAGTGCGGGGGTGAGTGATCACAATCTCATTGAGATTGTGGTCTCTTACCATGGGCGTGCGGTGGTGGCTGCGCCGCCTCGTAGATGGCGGCTTCGCGGGGTGGACTGGGAAAACTATGCGGACTATTTTCGGGGGCTGCTCGGGTGCTGCCATTGGTTGACTTTAGGGCAGTGTCCTTGGATGAGCAGGTTGACCAGATAGATCAGTGGATGTGCATGGTTAATGATGCACTACCTGGACGGTACCATTGTGTCCCGCTAAGTGGGGTGGTGGACCCAAGAGTTGGATGTGATGCGGAGCAGTGTCAGGCGTCTCAGGAGGTTACTCCAGAGGGCACGGCGCTGCAATGCTGATGATCTAGCTCACCGTAGAGCTGAATATCTGGCTCGCCTGCGTTCATACAAGGACTTGATTGTTAGGGTTAAGGAGGACGAATGGAGGCGTTTTGTGCGGTACAATAGGGACGACCCCTGGGGTATTGTTTACCGTCTCTGCAGAGGTAGGACTAGGAAGCTCGACGTGGAGTGTCTCCAAGTTGATGGGGTTGAATTGTCAACTTGGAGGGTCTGTACGCAGGCTCTTTCCGGTGGCGGAGTCGGTTAGTTACTCTCCTCTCATTAGGGAAGGGGCTGGTACTCCGAACCTGGAGAGCTTAGAGGTAGGTGACAGTATCTGCCGGATCAAATGTAGAAAATCTCCTGGTACCGACGGCATGACTGTAGAGATGTGCAAAAGCATTTGGAAGGCTGTGCCGGAATACTTGGAGTCAGTTTTTGGAAAGTGTCTGAGTGAAGGCTATTTCCCGAAAGCTTGGAAACGTGCACATGTTGTTGTGCTCCTGAAGTCGCCTAATAGAGTCAGGAGTAATCCTCGGTCATATCGGGGCATCAGTCTTCTCCCAGTGCTTGCAAAAGTACTTGAGAGAATAATGGTGTCAAGACTGAATGAGCTAGATGGTATGGGTACTTCTGAGTATCAGTTTGGATTTCGGGAGGAGAGGTGTGTCGAGGATGCATGGCTGCATGTTAGGCGTAGTGTTGGTGACTCATCTGGTAAATATGTCCTGTTCATATTTGTGGACTTTAAGGGTGCGATTGACTATCTCTCATGGGGTGCGGTTCTGGACAGACTTCGAGAGAAGGGCTGTCGGGAACTAGCCTTATGGAGAAGTTACTTCAGCGACAGGAAAGCTTTTGTGGTTGGTTTCAGCGATACAGTTTGGTGGGATATTACCCGTGGCTGCCCTCAGGGGTCTATCTGTGGTCCATTTATATGGAACCTCATGATGGATTCTCTGCTGCAGGGGCTGGGGCACTCCCTTAAGCTGTTTGCGTATGCAGATGACTTGCTTATCTTGATTGAAGGTCAGTCTCGTGCTGAACTGGTGAGAAAGGGAGGGCAGGCCATGCAAGACGTAAATGAGTGGGGTTACCTGGTTGGGGTTACTGTAGCTTTGGACAAAACTGTGATGATACTGCTGAAAGGCAGGTTGTGGCAGGCTCGTCCACCGCTCATTCGATCTGGCAATGTTAGTCTCAGATACGTGACACAGGTCAAGTATCTGGGTATAATGATGGGTGAGAGGATGAACTTTTTAGTTCATCCTGCTTACATTAGGGACAAGCTGAGTGCCGTTGTGGGTAAAGTTAAACGCATTCTTAGAAGTGACTGGGGCCTAAGCAGACGTGCCACCCGTAGCATTTATAATGGACTGTTTGTTGCTTGTGCAGCTTATTGTTCTGCTGTGTGGTACGAAGTGGTTCTGTCTGTTGCTGGTAGAAATAAAGCCTGTCAGAGGGTTGCTATGCTCGCCTGCATGCCAGTTTGTCGGACGGTCTCGACAGATGCTCTTCAGGTCTTGCTGGGTATGGTCCCGCTTGACATGGAGGTGATGCGCCGAGCTATTGCCTTCAAGGTCAAGCGTGGACTACCACTTTCCTCGCATGACTGGCTTTCTGCGGATGATCTGGTAGGCGTGGACGTTAGGAGAATTCAGGTGCTCTTAGATGAGCATCTTGTTTCTATTTGGCGGGCAAGATGGGCGGATAGTGAGAACGGCAGGGTTACGCATGAATTCATATGTAACGCTGAGTTTGTGCGTGAACGACCCGACTTTGGCTTCTGCCTTAGCATGGGGTTTTTGCCAACGAGGCACAGCTCTCTCAATGCATTCTTGCATCGGCGAGGCCTGTCGGATACTCCGGACTGTGGGTGCGGGGGAGGGCTGGAGGATTGGAGGCACATACTGACCGAGTGCCGACTCCGTTTTATGGATTGTTAGATAAGTTCCGCTCCTGACCAAGAATTATTTGTATAGTGGTGGAACTCACAATATATTTATTAATACTATTTCACCTTTTTTTATATAAATATTTATTTATTTTCTTTTTAAAATATATTTTTTATATTTTTTTACAATTTTTTTGATGTTACTAATTTCAATGTTTTATATCAATTGAAAAATTCTGACTGACAAAAATAATTATATTTTCTTAAAATTTTCAATAAATACTTATATATGTATATGTAAAGTAGATTTATCAAATAATATAATAAAATGTACATATTTATGTATGTATATATGCTAATATATATAACTCCCCCACCCTTTGACAAGACATTACTCCTGGAATGTAGCATATATAAATACATAAAAAATAATTCATTACAAAAATATTAACAAAGTAACAAAGTTTTAAGTATACATTATATTTGAACATTTTTTTAATTTTATAAATATATTAATATAAATGTTTTTTTTTTAGTTTTAACATATTATTATTTTTTTTTTGTATTTATTATTTTAAATATATATATAAGTAGATAAATGGTAATAATATCAATGAACATATTTTATTTGAAAAAAAAAATTTTAATCAAATTTATTTATTTCTTGGAATAGTTTCTTCCAGTTATTTTTCTATCAAAATGAATATTTGGTATTTTATTTTGATATTTAAAAGTTCTTTTGACAATCTGTCTATCTCTTTTACAACCATTTTCATCTAAAAAATGTGTATTATTTTTATTTTTTACTTGTTTTATTATATATTTTGGTTTTTGTTTTAAATTATTAAATCCAAGATTTTTAACAAATTCTCTTTCTCTATATTCGTGACAATCTTTTCTATTTTCATTCATTTTATTAATCCGTTTAACTTTTTTATCATGAACAACGTTATGTAATTTTTTCCAAATTGATTTATCAAATTTATTATGTAATAAATCATTATGTTTTACACATGTTATACTGTGTATAGTATCATTATAAAGTTCAATGCATTTATATACTATAGCTTTATCGTTTAAGTCTTGATCTTTTTGTTGTAGTTTAAATAATCTGATGTGTTCATTAAGTGTGAGATGGAATCGTTCAATGTCTGCATTTGCCGTGTGTGTATTTGGTGATGTGAAATGATAATCTACTTCTTCTGATCGTAAAAATTCTTTAATCAAAGCTGTATTAAATTTTTGTGATATTCTTCCGACGGGGTTTGTTTGAATTTGGAACGATTTTCCGTCATCCCACGTCAAATTTGGTTTATGAACAGACCGGTTTCGGCTTTGTGCCATCTTCAGTGTTCTCGAATACTAAATCCTTAGTATTCGAGAACACTGAAGATGGCACAAAGCCGAAACCGGTCTGTTCATAAACCAAATTTGACGTGGGATGACGGAAAATCGTTCCAAACTGTATTAAATTCATTATCAGCTATAATTTTGTTTGGTTTTCCTAAAATTGCAAATCTTTCTCTAATTTTTTCAACAATACTTATTGAATTTTTATCACTTAAATAATGTATAGATACATGTTTTGTTAATTTATCTATACATGTTAAGAATGTTGTATTTTTATTTAAAAACCATATATCCATGTGAACTATTTCGTTTGATTGTAGAGGTGTTTCAGTTACACAAAATTTTGTTTTAATTGGATTTCTATCGTATTTGCACATATTACATAAAGTGCAGTTATTAATAAATTTATGAATTTCAGTTTTCAAATTTGGATAATAAATATTATTTTTTAACTTTAAGAAAGTTTCCTCAATACCTCTGTGATTTTTATCGTTATGAAATTTTTCTAAAATAGTTAAGAGATTTTCTCAATCTATTATATCTTTTAAAAATTTAGTACAGCGTACAAATTTCATATTCGGTAAGTTTGAAAAATATCGAATTAATGTTTGTTGTAAATTCTTGTAAATATCTAAATTATCGCAAAAAATTCCTATTGTTCCTTTTATTGGAAAGATTTTCTTTAAAAAATTTAATATCTTTTTTTCGAAATAATTTTTTATTGTAATTGTGTGCCTTGTATTTTTATTGAATAATATTTGTTTCTCATATTTAAAAGAATTTTTTAAAGAAATTATTATTTGATTTTTATATAAGTTGATTGGTTTTTCAGATATAAATATATGATCATTTAAATTTTCAACTGCGCTATGTATTGTAGCTAAAGTAGAACTTGGATTTTGAATATCTTGTTCTAAAATATTCACATCTAAACGACTGAGATAATCTGCTACTTTATTAGTTTTGCCTTTAATATATTCTATTTCAAAATTATATTCATTTAATTGAATTTTCCACCTTTGTAGTTTTATATTTGGTTCTTTTAAACCGTTTAGCCATATTAAAGGTCGATGATCAGTTTGGATTTTAAATTTTCTGCCGTATAAATATGGTCTAAAATATTTAATTGTCCAAAGAATTGCCAATAGTTCCTTTTCAATTGCACTATAATTTTGTTCATGTTTGCTTAAAGTTCGAGATGTATAAGAAATAGGATGACCATTTTGTGAAAGAACTGCTCCTAAGGCTCCGTTACTAGCATCTATTGTTAAAACAAATAGTTTATCAAAATTGGGATATGCTAATACAGGATTAGTACATAAAATTGTTTTTAATTTGTTAAAAGAATCAATATAGTTTTGATTTTCAAGATCAATTCTTGAATTCTTTTTTAAATAGGAAATCATTGGAAGAGCTATTCTACTGTAATCTTTTATGAATTTACGGTAGAAACCCGTTAAACCTAAAAATGATTTGATTTCCTTTACTGTTTTCGGTAATGGTATCTTTTTAATGATTTTAATTTTTTCTGGATTTGGTTTTATTCCATCTATTGTAATAATATGTCCTAAATATTCAGATTCACGTTTAAATAAATTGCATTTATCAATTTGGACTTTCAGATTATATTCTGATAATCTCTTAAATATTTTCTTGAATGAATTGATATGTTCTTGAAGTGATGTGGAAAATATCAATATATCATCAAGATATACAACACAAATATTATTTATATAGTCATGTAATATTTCGTTCATCATTCTTTGGAAAGATGCAGGTGCATTCTTTAATCCGAAAGGCATACGTGTGAACTCATAATGTCCTGTTGGAGTGGAAAAGGCTGTTTTGTGCCTATCTTCCGGAGAAATTAAAATTTGGTGGAATCCTTTTGCTAAATCAAGTGTACTAAAATATTGTGAGTTTCCTAATTTTGAAAATAAGTCTTCCATATTAGGAATGGGAAATTTATCTTCAATTGTTACGTTATTTAATTTTCGGTAATCTACCACAACTCTCCATTTCTGTTTACCAGAATTATCAATCTTTTTTGGAACAATCCAAATTGGAGCATTGTATGGACTACATGATTTAGTTATAATGCCTGATTTAAGCATTTCATTCATTTGTTTTTCCACTTCTTCTCTATGAATTTCTGGAAAACGATACGCTCTACTATATACTGGAATATCATTTATAGTAGGTATTTTGTGTTTATATTTACTGACAGACGATAGATTTTCATCTTCAAAATAAAATACAGAATTAAATTCTTTAATCAATTTTGTTAATTCAGTTATTTCTTCATTATTCAAATTATCTGTTTGTAATTTGTTTATAATGCATTCGATTCGCGGTTCATTAAAATTAATATCAATAGTTATGCTATTAAAATATGATATATCATGTTCATTAAAATGCTCAACAGTTTCATTAAAAATTAGTGGTATTTTTGCATTATCAGTTATTAAAATGTTTTCTTTTAAATTAATTTTCGCACTTAATGGATTCAAAATATTACATCCTAATATACCATCAAAATCATTTAATATTTCTGTTTCTATCATTTCAAGTTTACAATTCGGTAAATTGAATTCTTTAAAGAATGGTATAGTAATTTTGGTCTTAGCAATAGTTTTAGAACAAATAGTGTTTAAAATTATAGGACGTTCTAGTTTTGTTTGAAATTACGAGTGAAATAAATCTTTTCTTATTAGAGAAGTACCTGAACCTGTATCTATAAGAAGTTTTAATGGAATTGATTGTGTTAATGCACGAGCATTATTATTTAAGTTCAATAAACTTCAATACTTTAAATTATTTAAGTTTAATAAAACGTTAGCACTTTTTAAGTTTAATAAACTTCAGCACACTTTTAATTATTTAAGTTTAATAAACTTTAGCACACTAAATTATTTAAGTAAACGTCAGCACACTTGTTCTAAATTAAAACTTTTTTTTTTTTTTATTACAATTTATTTTTATTTTTTTTATTCTTTTCTTTCACTATTGTAATTTAATATGGCACACGTTTAACACATTTATTATTGCAATTTAATTTGTTGTGCAAAGTAATCATATTTCTTTCATCCACAATGGTGTCATTCGAAGAATTGATCCAAAATCAAAAGATTCTTGGGGAGAACATTGAAACGATTATCAGAAACTACAAGAAGGATTCCCAAGCCCGAAAGGAGTCGATGAGCTACTTTCAAGAGAGACTACGCAGACTAGATGAAGAATGGATGGCGTTTGAGACAAATGACAACCAGATTCGGCTACTTGACGACAAACCTCTAGATCACCGCTATTTCACGGAAAATTATTATGCCGCAATACAGAAGATTGTAGAACAATATAAAGATATATTCGAAAAATCTATGATGAAGGTAAAGTTAACATCAGGCAAAGTTCCACCAAGAGAGAGCTGTGATGTGTTACCAGCTGAGACGAATGAGTTTTTAAGGCTCAAATGTCGACAAGCGGTAATGATGTCTTCTTTAGAACGATTGCTTAATGACGAATCTACTCATCAGAATCGAAACATCGCATTAAACATATGGCAAGGCATTGAAGCCATACATTTCCAAATATTTGAACTCTATGACAACCCAGAGCAACTAGGCTACGACTCCGTGCGCTTTATACAACTCGAGACTAAGCTGCGAAAGGTAATCAATACAGTAAGCATGATTGAGCAGTCTCAGCAGAATATCAGTGATCCAGAATCCTTGCCTATGCCAAAGGTCGCACTACCAAAATTCGACGGAAATCACCTCAAGTGGCAAGAATTCTATGACATATTCCTATCTCTGGTGATAAGGCGATCAATGCCTAAAATTCAAAATATGTGGTATCTAAAAACACAGCTAGTAGGAGAAGCAGCAAATTTAATAAAACACTTCGCTGCCACTGAAGAAAATTTTGACGCTGCATGGACCATGGTGGTGGAACGGTATAACAAAAAAGATTACTGGTCAACAAGCTTGTGCAAGAGCTAGTAGATACCCCAATTAAAGGCTATGCCGACAACTACAAGTCGCTCCATGACAGAACCAAGGAGTGTCTTTTAGCGCTTCAAAATCTTCAGGTAGATACGAAATCATGGGATAAAATATTATGCTACCTACTACTAAAGAAATTGGACCAAGCAACGCGTCTCCGATATGAGCAAACCCTGAAAAATCCTCGGGAGGTTCCGACAATCACAGAGTTCCTGGAATTCTTGGAAAGAAATTTCCAATCAATGGAGGTGTTCTCTGAAAAAACGCCGCACTCAAAATCAAGGGTGTGTACTTCCATCACCACAAAGCAAGTCAACAATTCATGTGTTATGTGCAAAAATGGAAATCATCCGTTATTCGCATGTACCAAGTTTCGTCAGTTATCCACATCAGCAAGACTACAATTCATTCAAAATAATGTGTGAACTGTTTAAAGCCCGGTCACAACTCTAAAACCTGTATGTCAAGGGGTTGCAAGGAATGCAGCAAAAAGCACAATACATTGCTACACTTGGAGAGCTCGAATCAAGGCAATAATTCAGCAACATCATCAACGCCAGCAACAAACATTTCAAACAACAAAGATCTACAAGGCGATCACTCATCATCTAGAAATCAAGACGCCATATCACTTACAACGTACAACCAATCCAAAAGTCCCAGCTACGTTCTTCTGAGCACAGCAATGATAAAAATACGAGCTAATGAGAAGGAGATACAATGTAGAGCACTTCTCGATTCAGGATCCCAACTGAATTTTGTCAGCGAACGTCTAGTTAAACGTCTCGGAATTTCAACTAAACCAACATCAATCTCCATTAGTGGCATCGCTTCTAGTGACACTAGGGTAACACGCCGAGTAAACGTAGCATTACATCCAAGAATCAATAATTATACCACACGGCTTGAAGCAGCGGTCCTTCCGCACATAATTTCACCTCAACCATCACAAGTTATCAATATAGATCATTGGCCAATTCCAAAGAACATTATGCTAGCAGACCCACAATTCAACCGTCCTGACAAAATAGATGTTCTACTTGGGGCAGAATTTCATCACCAACTACTGTCAGGTGGGCAGATTCAACTTGGTAACGATTTGCCCATTTTAAATAACACTTTACTTGGCTGGGTAATTTCTGGTAGAATTGGAGAACATGAATCATCAAGTGCAGCATGCGGAATAGGTACTGAAGACGAAGTTAATTTGGAAGAAGCTATTGCTCGGCTCTGGGAACTGGAAACTATCAGCACATCTGACAAATGTCTTTCGGTGGCTGAAAGACAATGTGAAAACCATTTTTCGCAGACTCACACCATTGACAAAAATGGAAGATTTGTGGTCAAAATTCCATTCTGCACCAGCTCAAACGCTCTTGGCGAATCCCATGGAGTAGCTTTCAACAGATTTCTATCATTAGAAAGGCGATTATCAAAGTTTCCAGAACTCAAAGCTCAATATGTAAATTTCATGAAAGAATATGAAGAATTAGGGCACATGGCCCAAATAGACATAAACTCTGTACAAACACCAAATTACTTCATTCCTCACCACTGTGTACTTAGACCAGAGAGTCTAACAACAAAATTACGAGTAGGTTTTGATGCCTCCACTAAAACTACTAACGGACCTTCGTTGAATGACATAATGTATACAGGACCCATAGTACAGAGTGAATTGTTTTCTATTCTACTACGTTTTCGGTGTCCACGATTTGTCTTCACAACCGACATAGAAAAAATTTACCGCCAAATAATAATGCACCCAGATGATAGAAACTTTCAAATAATTATTTGGAGAGAAAATCCCACCAAACCAATAAGGTATTATAAACTAAATACAGTCACATATGGAACGAGATCTGCACCTTATTTAGCTACAAAATGCTTAGAACAAATCGCTAAGACAAACATGATACGATACCCATATGGAGCCCAATTTTTACTCGAAAACTTCTATGTAGATGACGGTATTGGCGGAGGTGATGACTTGCCCAAAGTGCTAGCAATTCAGTCAGAACTACAACACATACTGCACCAGCATGGTCTTGAATTACAAAAATGGGCAGCAAATCATCCAAAACTACTTCAAAACGTCGCCGAGGAACAACAAGAGGTTAATTTTGACTTCGATAGTGAGAACAATAATATCGTGAAAACTTTGGGCTTAAAATGGATGCCACAACATGACAAACTGTGTGTGAAAATATGCCTAAGGGAGATTAACCACGTAACCAAACGCACAATTAGCTCAGATTTAGCTAGTTTGTTCGATCCTTTGGGACTACTATCGCCAATTGTAGTTACTGCAAAAATATTTATCCAAGAACTATGGAAAAAAAAGTTAGACTGGGATGAGGCTCTGCCAGAAAATCTTCATTCAACTTGGGTTACATTCAGACAAGAGTTAGAACACATAAAGGATCTAAGAATCACGCGACATATCTTCGAAGGACGTGTGACATCCAACATACAAATTCATGCCTTTGCAGACGCATCAGAAAAGGCATACGGCGCAGCAGTCTACATTAGATCAACAACGAAAAATAATCGGATTATTGTGAGATTATTATGCTCAAAGTCCCGAGTAGCACCTTTAAAGCGTCAAACCTTACCCCGTCTCGAACTCTGTGCAGCACTATTAAGCGCTCAGCTCACATCAAGAGTAAAGAAAGACTTAAAATACAAGGATGTTCCTACTTATTTATGGACAGATTCAGAGATCGTCTTGGCCTGGATCAATTCACAATCATCATTATATCAAACATTTGTAGCTAACAGAATAGCTGCAATACAAGAATTGTCAATAGCAGAACAGTGGCGACATGTCAGCTCAAAAGATAATCCTGCAGATATTTTGTCGCGTGGCATCTCTCCAAGAAAACTCGCATCAAACAATTTGTGGTTCTACGGCCCCATATTTCTACATGGACAACAAGAGATATGGCCAAAAGAATTCTCCAAAGCAAATATTATCGATCAGAATTTTGATGCAGAGCGAAAAAAGGTAGCAGCAGCAACATCAGCGAGTGATCCTGCAGATAGTGTGATCTACAACATTAAACATAATGGCTCATTCAGAACGCTACAACGAGTAGTTGGCCACATTGTGAGATCCATCAATAATACAAGAAGGGGCAATCAACAATCCAAGCTATTATTATCAGTTCCAGAACTAGAACAAGCTCTTATTTTGATTGTACGGGCAATGCAACACTCAGATTTTGAAGAAATAAAACACCTAATGAGGCACAAGCAAGTAAGCAAAAATAGCCCATATAATAACCTTGCCCCAGTATTAGACACCAACGGCATCATCAGAGTGGGAGGAAGATTAGAAGCATCAGAGCTTCCATATGACGCCAAACACCCTATGCTTATCCCGTATAATGACCCGATATTAAAATTGCTGATGCAAATGTTGCATGAGGAAAACCGTCATTGTGGTCCTCAGGCACTCTTATCACACACAAGACAAAAATACTGGCCAATCAAGGGAAAGTCAATGGCCCGTTCAATTGTCCAACATTGCATAAAATGCGCTAGAGCTAAACCAAAGCTTCTTACTCAAATTATGGGCAATCTGCCATCTACAAGAATCATTCCAGCTCGAGCCTTCATTAACTCTGGAGTTGATTTTTGTGGTCCATTTTGGGTCCACTATAAGAGCAGAGGAAAGAGACCTCAGAAGGCCTACATCGCAGTATTCTGCTGTTTTGCTACCAAGGCAGTGCATCTAGAACTAGTTAGCAGTTTAACAACAGATGCATTCATAGGGGCATTAAAAAGATTCATAAGCAGACGAGGCCATTGCAAAAATTTATACTGTGATAATGCCACCAATTTTGTTGGTGCCAAAAATCAACTGGCACAGTTGTCAGAAGCAGTCTACGGAGATTCAGCTACCGAAAAAATAGATAAAGAATGTACAGCTCGAGGCATTATGTTTCATTTTATACCACCAAGATCACCTCATTTCGGAGGCTTATGGGAGGCAGCAGTAAAATCGGCCAAACATCTCCTTGTACGAAGTGTATCAACAGCATCACTTGACACAGTGATCATAGAGATTGAAGGAATTCTTAACTCCCGACCCATAAGTCCGATGTCAGATAATCCGAACGATTTGGCGGCATTAACCCCTGGCCATTTTCTCATAGGAGCGCCACTCAACTCCCAAATTGACGTAGCAGCCACCGAAAACCGAAAGAATCTTCTCACTAGATGGAAGTTAGTTACACACTTAAAATCAGAATTTTGGAGGCGTTGGTCAAAAGAGTACCTGTCAGAACTTCAACACAGACACAAATGGAACAAACAACAGGATAACATTAAATCGGGAGACATGGTAATAATAAAGGAGGACAACACAACTCCTTTACAGTGGCCTCTAGGAAGAATCGTAAAAACACACAAGGGCGATGATGGCTTCATTCGAGTAGTTGATGTCAAAACATCAAAAGGAGTTTGCAGAAGACCAATTTCTTGGCTGGCACTATTACCAATAAGTAACTCTGAAGATGACGATCCTTCCACCTTTGACGAAATCCCTCAACAAGATGGCTCGATGATCACAAGCATTCATCAGAACGAAAAGCCAGAATGTGACAAAAAACGGAGAAGAGTGTCGATGGGCCAAAGCATCTTCACTATTATGATGGCGATCATATTAATGCCGCTAGTATTAGGGGCACAAATACATAACAAAAGGTTCGAAAATCGTCTGGGCATACATTTTGAAGGAATTGGATCTGCCACAATTTCAACTACAGAATGGCAATTATTAGTTTACTATGACTTAAAAGAATTTTGGACTGAAGCGGCAACCTTTTCACAAGGAACACAAACCTTAAACAATCTATGCAAGCAAATGCAGGACAAAACCACATGCACAAGCCTGGTCAAGCATTTTGAACACACAGAAGCGGAATTAAAATCAGACAGCACTCTGTTGTCTGGGCGGATAAAAAAAAGAGCAGCAATCGATCTAGTTGGAAATATCGCTCATTCACTTTTTGGTGTATTGGACTCCGAATACGTCAAAGATATGGCTGATACAATTTCTCAAATTAAGGAAAACGAAGAACATCTGCTCGATCTATTAAAGAATCAAACTTCAATTATTGACGCTACAATAAACATAATGAAATTAGATCAAGAAGCTGTAAAGAAAAAATTCGATCAAATTGATTTCCAAATTGAACAAGTACGCAATATGCTAAGTGACGATCGGCAGCAAGAAAGGATTTACCGAATTTTTTTGTCATTGTGCATACAATTAACCATTACAGCAGCGAAGCTCCAACAGACACAATTATCAATACTTGATATTTTAACAAACACTCATCATGGTATTATAAGCCCACTACTCTTGACTCCTCATCAATTACAGCAACAAGTAAGGAAAATCAAAATGCATCTTAGCGAATCACTGGAACTGCCGGTAAATCAGGAAAATACGTTACAACTATACAAACTCATGAAGGTTAAAGGAGGGCTCACTGACAATATAGTAGTTTTCAGTATAACATTACCACTAGTTCAACGTGAACGGTATGAAATATTTAATATTATCCCAGTGCCAACGTGGATCAATGACACATTAGTAGCAATACAACCATGTGCACCTCTTTTAATCATTAACACTGCTCTCAATCAATATTTTACCATTAGCAAATCTGAACTCAGCTTATGTTCACTCATCACAGAAAATAGATATCTGTGCTCTAAAGGTCAAATAAGGCATCAAGATGGCTCATCAACATGTGCCTGCGAGCTGAGTTTATTTCACAACAACACCCAATCAGACTGCCCAGTACAGCAAATGAAAAACAAAGAAGTTTGGATCCCCCTTTATCATCAAAACAAGTGGATATATTCAGTTTCAAGTTCATCCCAGGCAACAGCACTATGCAAAACGGAAATCACACAATTCACACTTGAAGGATCTGGCTTGCTTGAATTGGAACCAGAGTGCAACTTTAAATATAAATTTACGACGTTGAGTGGACAAAACCTGATATCCAGCAAGTTTGAAAAATCATATACCAGCTTCTGGGAACTCACGCAACAACGACACGAAGAACGCATCAAACCATTGTTACCAAAAGAAGATGCGAATCAATATATTTCCCAAGTTAAAAATTTAACAGCTCTTCAAAAATCATTAGAAACACAAGAAATATTAAGACTTCCAAACAAACTTGAAGCTCACAATTATCATCACATGACGGTTGGGTATACATCATTAGTGATTGCCTTTAGCATTATCACATATTTACTAGTAAAACAAAGGTGCAAACAACGGTCAACTCCAATTTCAGCACCTCACAAGCAACAACCAGACTCAGACTTCACCGTTCACATATAATAACCAACACAACCTTCAATAATAACCCTACAGCAAGAAATATTTTGAGCTGCACTCAACGGGGGGAGGATGTTAATGCACGAGCATTATTATTTAAGTTCAATAAACTTCAATACTTTAAATTATTTAAGTTTAATAAAACGTTAGCACTTTTTAAGTTTAATAAACTTCAGCACACTTTTAATTATTTAAGTTTAATAAACTTTAGCACACTAAATTATTTAAGTAAACGTCAGCACACTTGTTCTAAATTAAAACATTTTTTTTTTATTACAATTTATTTTTATTTTTTTTATTCTTTTCTTTCACTATTGTAATTTAATATGGCACACGTTTAACACATTTATTATTGCAATTTAATTTGTTGTGTAAAGTAATCATATTTCTTTCATAAAATTAGTATATAAGACTAAGAAATTTCTGAATAAAACAACTCTTACTTTGAAACTAAAAGAAAACTGTCTTTTTCAATTAAGAGCTAGCAACACGGTTCAAGTGCTGTTGTTGCGCCAATTAAATCAATTCACTTCCAGGTTAAAGTGCTTGAGAAATTATATAAAAAATCATTATTCAAAACCCTTGAAGTAATCTTCCCATTTCTTTAAGCTACAAGTGCTTGGAAGAAAGCCCAAGGCAAAGATTCTTAACAGATTGCGTTTTCACTACTATGCAGGGTAAATTTTTTCGGCTGTTAACTGAAAATTTGCTGTTTGAATATTATCAATATCCATTTGAACCGTTCTATTTGAAGAATTTTGAGTAGATCTACTATTATTATCACTAATTATATTTCTGTTTCCTATATTATTATTGTTACTGTTATTGTAACTATTATTATTGTTGTTATCATAATTATTATAGTTACTACTATTATAATTATTAGTGTTGTTATAATTTTGTCCTGTGTTAAAGTGTCTATTGTTATTAAAATTTCTGTAATTATTAAAATTTCGGTTAGAAGATTCATAGCTGTAGTTTCTGTTATAATCTTCAGCATTATTAAAATTTCTTTTCGTAAAATTTTGGTTTCTATAACGTCGTTCTGAAAAATTCTCCATTTCTTTAAAATTTCTATGTTCGTTTTTATTAAAATTATTTCTATTTATGTTTCTAGAGGAAGATTGTTCTGAATATTGAGAATTATTTTTGTTTAAATCATTATTAAGGAAAAATTTATTTTTGGATGAGAAGGGTTGTAAATTGTCTGGTATATTACTATAAAAATAATCAGTATCAATAAGAATCTCTTTTGCTTGTAACATTGAAAAGGGATTCCTAGATTTTAAAATTAATTTAGGTTCATTTGGAAGTTTGTTAATAAAAATCTTTAAAATCATTCGCTCATTGTTTTTACAATTATACCACTGTGTATTATCAATACTAGTTTTTAAATTTAATTTTGTTTTGAGTGACTGTATATAATTAAAAATTGACTTATACTATTTCTACATTCAGCTGTCTTAATTTTGTTAATTAAACTCTCTACACTGTCTGGTATATTAAAGTTAATTCTTAATATTATCTTGACTTCTTCCCATTTTGTTGGATTGTTGTTGTTGATTAATGAAATGTTGGCTGCACCCACAATTGTGTTACGTATTCTAAGATCAAAAAGTTCAATAGATGTAGCATCAACATGTTGACGAAGACCTTCAATATTTTTTATAAAAATTTCTAGCTCTTCTGGTTGTCCATCAAACTTTGGAATATCTCCCAGTAATTGGAAAGGGATTATTGTAATTGTTGTAGTCATATTTTAATCAATTTTTTATTTAAATTTGTATCTTTTTATATGGTTCCTGAAATTGATAATTCGGTTCCTGTTCCGCTCTGTTGGTTCGTTTGTTTTGCTGCCCTCTTTATTTGAAAAATTTAAAAAATTGAATATTTTCTTCCTGTTTTTCTGGATTCGTTTCTTGAATAAAAAGCAAGTTCAAAGTCCGACTGCGCCAATTATTTGTATAGTGGTGGAACTCACAATATATTTATTAATACTATTTCACCTTTTTTTTATATAAATATTTATTTATTTTCTTTTTAAAATATATTTTTTATATTTTTTTACAATTTTTTGATGTTACTAATTTCAATGTTTTATATCAATTGAAAAATTCTGACTGACAAAAATAATTATATTTTCTTAAAATTTTCAATAAATACTTATATATGTATATGTAAAGTAGATTTATCAAATAATATAATAAAATGTACATATTTATGTATGTATATATGCTAATATATATAACTCAAGGGGGAGGCCATGTCCAAATGCATGGTTTCGAATTGGTACTCATGTATAATTTATTATGCATGGGGGCGTTGGTGGACGCATTGTATTCACCCAGTGCGAAGAGCACCATCAAGTTGGGCCTTCGGGTGGGTATTAACGTGTATCTTGGACGCATATCTATCAGTCTAAATTAAAATTTTGTTTTTGTGCTATAACAAATAAAATATTTGGGAATGTAGCGGCAATGTCATCTTGTATATGAAATAATATTTCTTCATGTAATTTCAATGCATTCTGCACTTTTGGATTTATTATTTGATTTAGTCTATCTATCAACTCGTTCTTTGTTTTATAATCAACTGTATGTCAAACTCTATCTGGGAAAATTGTACGTGTATCCATTTCAATTATTTTATTTTCATCAAATATCGGTATTATTTGCTTTCTAAAAGCATTTAGAGATTGCTTAACTGTTCTAATTCCTTCTGTCGGTAAATTTTGTTCTGAGTGTTATGAACAACTGGATGTATTATTTATCTGTTGGCGAGATGAAGCGTCTGCAACAACATTTTGATGTCCATGCTTGTACACCAATTTCGCGCCGTATTCTTCTATAAAATTTTTCCACCTTTTAAGTTTAGTGTTAGGGTTTTTATCCGAAATGGAGAAAATTAAGACTGGACCAGTGTATATTGTTAAGTCTGCAATACCGTAAAGATAATTTCTGAGTTTTTGCAAGGCCAAAGCAATGGCTAATAATTCTTTTTCATTCGTACTGTAGTTTTGTTCTGTTTAATTTAAGGTACGTGAAATAAATGCTGTAGGATTTTTATTTTGAGAGAGTACCACAACAATAGCAAAATTACTTGCATCTATGGTTAAATCGAATGGCTTATTAAACTCGGGTTGGAATAATTCAACTTGTGCTTGAAGAGATTCTTTTATTTTATTCAATGCATCTAATGCTGGTACGTCCAGGTTTATTTTCACTTTTGCGCTTCGATTTTTACTAATTCCACCATTTTCACCTCTGAGATGTATTGTAATTGGTTTAACAATTGCTGCAAAGTTTTGAATAAATTTTCTATAATAGCTTGCTAAGCCTAGAAATTACCCAAGTTCTTTCAAATTCGTAGGAATTCGATAGTCTTTTATTGTTCCCACTTTATTAGGTTAGGTGTATGTCATACGACATACACCTAAGCCAGTGAAGGCTTGTTGTGCGCTCCTTGGGTTTAACTATAACATATTGACCCAAAGGTCTAAAGAAACTCCGTGTCACTCGCAAAGTTCCTTAATTTCCTCCAGCATATTCCTTATAATCAGCTGAAATTGCTCTAATCTGACTATTTGTGAATATATTCACAAGTCCTGACCTCCTTATTACATTGAGTTCCCTGATACACTTCGTTATCATTTTCCGCCTGCAAAACTGTGCAATACTCCGGCAGGCGGAAAAACAGTTCCGTGGTGTTTTCTATATAAACACCAAGTCCCGTTTTCCCTCTCGACCTTGAACCATCCGTGTAACAATGAAGCCCCGTGGGGATCTGGTTCCAAGAGTCGGTCAACCACGAATGGATGTCGGGGATCAATATTCCACAGTTAGCCTCTAGTCTCCGGTATGCTGTCATTTGCGACATTTTCCAGTATGGACTCTCCTATGGCCGTAAAGATTCGTTGATGATGCGCTTCGTGTTCCTGATCGATCCACTCACCCATCACCTTTAGTCATTTTGCTGTAAGAGCCGCTTCATATTTTATACGAATTTCGATTGGCTGGATTGATAATATTGTTCCCCTCGTTGCGAAGGCCCCACTAATACCAAGACAGCAGGTTCTCTGAACTTTCTATTTTGTTTTGATGTTGCATTTTTATTCCATCGATGTCCACCACACTATAGAAGCGTAGGTCATAATCGGTCTGATAATGCTACTATAAAGCCAGCGTGTCATCTCCGGACTCAGCCCCCATCTTGTTGCTGTGGCCCGTTTACAGATTGACCAACATATATCAGCCTTTTTGACTCTTTCGTTTTTGTGGTCTTTCTATTTTAATTTCCGATCGAGAATGACTCCTAGACACTTCACCCTGTCGGAAATATTTATTGTTCTTTCAAGAAAGCGCGGCTCATCATATGGAGCTATCTTCATCTTTCTTTTAAATAGGCCAATTTCAGTTTTTTCTGGGTTAACGTTCAACCCTCTTGGTTGAGCGCTGTTGTGTGCCAGGGGTAATGCCTCCTGAGCCTTCCTGCGCAAATGATTTAGATCCCTTCCCTTCAGAAGTATCATGACCTTATCTGCGTAGCAGACTGTTTCGAATCCCTCATCGGTTAGAGTCCTAATAAGGGCATGTATTGTTGTGGTCTATAGAAGGGGTGATAAAATCCCCCTTGTGAAGTCGCACATTGCACCCTTTTTCTTATACTTACATTGTGCGCCTCACAATTAATCCATCTATTCCTTAGCATATTGCCAATCCAGTCGCGTATCGCCCGGTTGACATTAAACTGGTCCAGAGAATGGAGAAGTGTGTCAGTATGCACGTTGTTGAAAGCCCCTCAATGTCAATGCAAACCACGAGTGTGTACATCCTTTCATTAAGTGACCTATCTATAAAGTACACCACATTATGCAATGCAGTGTCCACTGATTTACCTTTGACGTATGCGTGTTGCCTGCACCCCAACATATGGCCTGCGATCTTGCCTTTAACCATGTCGTCGATTATCCTCTCCATGGTTTTCAGTAAGAAAGAAGTTAGGCTTATTGGCCTATAAGCCTTTGGTGAAGAATAATTTGGCTTCCCAGGTTTGGGGATAAACACTACATTCGCTTCCTGCCAGCCTACTGGAATATATGCGTGTGTTAGACATGCATTACAAATTCCTGCAAGATGTGTCGAAACTAAATTCATCCCCTTCTGCAGGAGCGCAGGAAAGATACCATCCCGACCGCAGCCTTAAACGGGAAAAGCTGTTTCGCTTCCATAACCATCCTATCGCTGATAATAGGCACCTTATGTTCACCACTTCTCCCATCGTCCAGCATAGCCGAAAATTCGGCCGGGCTGCAGAAACACCGCTTACACTGTCCACCTGTTTACAAAAAAGCCTCCAGGATGTACGTTTAGCTGTTCTTATTCTCTTGTTTTAATTCCGGAGTTTATCACGATAATCCTCGCAATATACTAGTAATCTTTCACGTTTCGCTCTATTATAGAGTCAGCGGACTTCCTTTCCCATTGCCCAAATCACCCATGTCATCCAGGGATTCACGAATGAGGAGTTTCTTTCCCGAAGTGGGCAACTGTGGTGATATAGTATCGCCATGTAGGGTTATGAGGGAATTGGTTATAGGGAAGTTGGCAGGAACGCCATGTAGTGTTTAGTGTTTGTGTAAATTCGTATAGAACAGTATATATTTATAGAGCTGTAGGGGATCAGCTAGAACTTAGGCGTTCAAAAGAACTGCCAAAAGAGTTTGACACTTCTAATAAGCAATGAAACAAGGCTAAACAGCCGAACTATGTCTTTTCCAAATCAAGTCTAATTTTATTTACAAATTTTACTTTTTTATATAGTACTTGTGAAAATCATTCTAGTCATCTAGAATGACAAACACATGTTTGTTTATAACACATGTGTACTTAGAAAAGAAAGTGCATTACAAATAAATATTGGGTTACAAAACTTAATTTATGATACATATAAGTATTGGGTTATAAGTGTCATACAACATGAAAGCGGACAATGGTCTTTGTAACCCGATCGTATGTCAATTGGTAGTCACTCTACACATTTGAAGTTGGCAAGTATACACAGTCATGTTGTATGGCGATGTGGGTACACTATACAACTCTCTTCAAACGACTCAACTAAAGCGTCCGTAATGATTTTGACCTTACTGTCTATGTCCTTTATTTCTAGCCGATTGAAAGAAACCTGCCCTCTATGAGAGTCAAGTGACGTTTCGAATTTTGTCCAATTAGTTTTTGCCGTGTTCCGGAAGGTTATAGGTTCTGGAGGTTGCAATTTTAAACATAATATAACGATGATCTGAGCATGAGTACTCGTTCAGAAGCGTTCATTCAGCAATTTCATCGATTACGTTTTCAGAGCATATAGTTAAATCTTATACCTCCGTTCTAATTCTATTAATAAAGGTAGGCGTATTGCCAATATTAACAGTTAATAGATCGTTAGTATTCAGAAATTCTAAAACAGCCTGTCCCTTTTATTAATGTTAGTACTACCCCATGCAATATGATGCGAATTAGTATCGCATCCGATTAGTACTTTCCTACCTTTTATTCTGCAATCTTTTACCAAGTGTTGTAATTCCGACGTTGGTGGTAGTGTCGGTGCATCATACGGTATGTTGAAACTCATTATATGAACACCGTAATATATTTTGAATGCCATTAATACTAAATAATACTAAGTTAATCAAATTACATTTTTGCACAGGTATTATTTTGTTAAGTCAGCACAAGTGTTCTGATTGGTTAATACACATTAAATTTTGTACTTTATTATTTAGTTAAGTCAGCACAATTCTTGTATAATTTTAAGTATAAATAGTTTAATAAAACGCTCAGTAATAAAACTTCTTTCTTTATTAATTGTGCCCGCCATCCTTTAAGCTACAAGTGCTTAAAGGCCATAAATAAAAAATTAGTACAGCTCAAATTAAAGTGTTTGAACTGAATCATACTAATTATTCGCGTTTCATCTAAACATTTCTGGTGACCCCGACATTCAACAATGTTAATTTTCCAACACAAATATTTCAGGATTTACATTGCACTAAATCCTTTCTGTAGAAGACAACAGCAGCTATAAGCCACAGCAGTTTGTAGCCAACCTGTCACGCAGCCCTTAACAGGACAACAGTCCACGAAATACAACAGGTCACATTTTGGTGACCAGGACTTTCTGAATACATCAGTTCAAATTGAGATCCTACTTCACGCCAGTGCATAATCAGTATAAAGGGTCCTGTTTCAACATCCCAATATGGAACATCTGTTAGATCTCCAAACAGAGACTGGTGAAATAATCCAGAAGATTGTAAGAAACTTCAAGAAGGATTCAGTCGACAGAAAAGGAACAGTTGACTACTTTGAGGAACGATTGCGACGTCTGCAAGAGGCTTGGGACCAATTTCAAGCAACAGATTCAAAAATACGAGACGCTTGTAAAGATGACCCAATGAAATTAGATTACTTTGCAGAAAATTATTACGACAAAATCAGCATTCTAGTTGATGATCACATCAAGTTGTTCAATAATGAAATCAAGCGTCTCAGAGCACAAACTGAGGAGCATCCGAAAAGGGTAGGTAATAAACCTGAACCCGTCGTATCCGGAAAATCCAATGCACATCATAATGCAGCTCAAGATATTGAAACTTCAAGCAGTACGATACGGAGGTTAGACGCCCGTCTGTCTGCGCTAAGCCGGCTATTAAAGGGACTAACATATACAGATGATCATCCTCTACAATATTTTGAAATAAACATTAGCACAATCAAAAGACTATGGGATCAAATCGAGATACTACATGATGAGGCTCATGAACAATTAAACAACCCAACTGCTTACGGTTTAAATCAAGAACAATATGACAATGTAAATGACTTATTGCAGATAAGTCTGGTCAATCTTTCTGTTGAAGCTGACAAACTAAAGCAAAATGGTACTCATACGCAAAGTAGAGAGGCGCTACCTGCGACAATCAGTACTGGCTCGGTACATTTACCAAAGGTAACTATACCCCAATTTAATGACGATTACCTAAAATGGCGACAGTTCCATGACCTATTTTCCGAAATGGTGGATAAACAACCGATTCCCGCCATTCAGAAGATGTGGTACCTAAAAGGTAATTTGTCAGGAGAAGCTGAACATTTGATCAGTCAATTTTCCTTATCCGAAACAAATTATAGTGCTGCCTGGAAAACATTAAAGGATCGCTACAATAACAAAAGAATCCTGGTAGCCAACTTAGTGGAGAAAATACTCAACCAGCCATCTGTAACGTCAACTGCATCATCTATTAAAGCTATGCATGACACCACCAAAGAGTGCTTGCTCGCACTAAATAATTTAGGAATCACAACATCATCTTGGGATGCAATTTTAACACAGATAGTGATTAAAAAACTCGATAAGAACACCCATGTCAGATATATGCAATCATTAATTAACCCCAACCATATCTGAACTTTTATCATTCCTGGAGTTCCAATTCCAATCATTGGAAGCAGTTGTTCCAAATGAAAAATTGACACATAAAGTGGTATCAACAATTATATCATCCACCAAAAACAATAATAGCACATGCAGAATGTGCAATAACAGTGACCACAAACTATATCACTGCGCTAAATTCTTGCAACTATCAGAAGCAGAACGATTACGGTGGGTGCAACAGCAGAGATTATGTGTCAACTGTTTTGGAAATGATCACGTTTCCAAAACCTGCAATTCAAGTAGCTGCAAAAAATGCGCGAAAAAACACAACACATTGCTTCACTTAGAAAAAAAAGGCAATACTAAAACAATAAAAAATCCATCAAATCAGTCGTCAAGAGCAATCATCTCGTATCCAAACCCAAAAATAAAGACGCCTGTTTCAGAAGTAGTAGCAGCTACATCAACAACAACAAACGTCGCTGCGGGCCGTCAGGGCCATGTATTGCTAGCAACAGCAAAAGTTATAATTACAGCCTCAAATGGTATATCAGATGAATTCAGAGCAATATTAGACTCTGCATCATAAGTAAATATTGTATCTAGGCGGCTTTGCCAAAAATTGTCTATTTCACCATCTGAAACTTCACTCTACATTGACGGCGTTGGCGAAACCCAAAAGAAATCAAAATATCGCATAAATATCGGGATGAAGTCTAGGAATCTCAACTTCTCAGCAAACGTTGAGGCATATGTTCTACCAAGCATAATTCCCTCACAACCAAATCAGCATGTTGATATTTCAACTTAGAATATCCCCAACAACATCTACCTGGCAGACCCTCACTTCTATAAGCAAGAAAAAATAGATCTGTTACTTGGAGCAGAGTTTTTCTTCAAATTAACCCAAAATGGCACTATACACCTTGCTGACGATCTTCCAACACTCCAGAATACAGCACTTGGTTGGATTGTGGGCGGTACAATCGGGAAAAATCCAATTCCTAACCCTTCATGCGCAGCCACATGTGCAATATTTGGAGACAACACTTCATTGGAAGAAGCCATAGAGCATCTTTGGAAATTGGACGAGATTGAGGACAGTTAAAAGATTCTTTCGCCATCAGAAAAACTATGTGAAGCACATTTTACTCAACATACACACACCAATGAAGATGGCCGCTTCGTAGTCAGTCTTCCATTTCGTGAAAACCCAACTGCTTTAGGAGAATCCCACGCGATGGCATATAATAGATTCATGGGCTTAGAGCGTCGACTCCAAAAAAATGAAGATATTCGTTGTCAATACATACAGTTTATGCGAGATTATGAACAATTGGGTCATATGCACAGGGTAAATATCGACAACGTATTGGAGCCCAGATACATCATTCCTCATCACTGCATTCTAAAACCAGACAGTACTACAACAAAACTCAGAGTAGTGTTCGACGCATCAGCCAAAACATCATCAGGCTACTCACTAAATGATCTAATGTATACCGGCCCAACCGTCCAAGGTGAACTATTTTCAATATTGCTGCGTTTTCGATTGCCAAAATTTGTATTCACCACAGACATCGAGAAAATGTATAGACAAATTTTGGTTCATCAAGACGACCAGCGGTATCAGTTAATAATTTGGAGAGAAGATCCATCACTTCCTATAAACTATTACAAACTTAATACTGTCACATATGGGACGAGAGCAGCACCTTATCTAGCTACGAAATGCCTTCAAAGAATTGCTGAAGAAGGTTCGATAAATTATCCATATGGTTCACAAATGCTCAAAAATAATTTCTACGTAGATGATGGGCTTGGAGGCTCCGACAGTCTCAATATCGCACTTGAAACACAAAAGGAACTTATTACGATGCTACGAAGTCATGGCTTCAACTTAAAAAAATGGTGCGCAAATCACCCAAAACTACTGAAGAATATTCCACTCGGCGATCAGGAGCTGAATTTGGATTTCAATAGTAATAACGCTAGCACTATAAAAACGCTAGGATTGTCATGGCTGCCTAACACAGACCACTTTTGCGTTAAAGTAAAGGTAAATCATTTACAAACTGTCACTAAACGCACGGCAACATCAGATCTGGCGAAATTATTTGATCCCCTTGGACTATTAGCACCTGTAGTCATCAAGGCGAAGATGTTTATTCAGCGGTTGTGGCAGTTAAAGCTAGATTGGGATGAACCATTGCCCGAAGAACATCACGTTAGCTGGACGAAATTTAGAAAGGACTTAGACAGCTTGGACAACTTTAAATTCCCTCGACATATGTTTAAAGGGGAACTCCCAGAAAAAACAGAACTACATATTTTCTCAGACGCGTCAGAAGGGGCTTTTGGTGCAGCCGCGTATATAAGAGCAACCCTTAAAGATGGAAGAGTTATTGTTCAATTGCTTTGCGCAAAGACGCGGGTCGCTCCATTAAAACAACAAACATTGCCGCGTCTAGAGTTATGTGCTGCTGTTATGGCTGCTCAACTCGTGCATAGAATAAAAACGGATCTTCAAGCTACAACTCAACGTGTATTCCTCTGGACTGACTCCGAAATAGTACTTTCTTGGATAAACTCGCAATCCTCCTTGTATCATACATTTGTGGCTAATCGAGTCTCCAAAATTCAATCATTGACGTTGCCTAATCAATGGCGTCACGTCGGATCGAAGGATAATCCAGCCGACATCTTATCCAGAGGTCTACCAGCATACAAACTGTCCGAATGCAATTTATGGCTATATGGGCCATTTTTCCTGCACGGACGGGAAGAAATGTGGCCATCCCCATTTTCAAGGCAATTGTCAATTCCCAATGACATCGAGAAAAGAAAGACACCGCTAATCTCAGCAGTTACCATTGCCAACAATGATCTTATATATAAAATAGCACATAAGAACTCCTTTAAGACCTTGCAAAGAATAGTAGGTTATGTTCTGAGATACATACAAAATTCAAGAATAAAGAGACAACAGCGCCCTACGCACAAGGCGTTATCTCCGGCTGAACTGGATAACGCACTATACGCAATTATAAGAACCATTCAAGGGTCTGACTTTTTACCAGAGATCAATCAGCTTCGAAAAAACAAGGAAATTGACAAAAAGAGCTCCATCATCAGTCTTGCCCCATTCCTAGATGGAACAAATATCATACGAGTTGGAGGGCGATTGGAGGCATCATCGCTATCATACGACGCAAAACATCCAATCTTGGTTCCATATAACGACCCCCTCATAAAACTCTTATTTACAATGGTCCACGAAGAGAACAAGCATTGTGGACCACAAGCACTATTAAACATAATACGACAACGATTCTGGCCAATAAAGGGCAAAACTATGGCGCGTTCAACAGTACAAAAATGCATCAGATGTGCCAAGGCACGTCCACAATTGTGCCAACAAGTCATGGGCAGTTTGCCACAAAGTAGAGTGACTCCAGCACGCCCTTTTATCAACACTGGAGTTGACTACTGTGGTCCATTTTGGATACATTACAAGGTCAGAGGCAAAAAACCAACAAAGGCATACATAGCTGTATTTTGTTGTTTTGTCACAAAGGCTACTCATCTGGAATTGGTAACTGATCTTTCAACTGAGGCATTTATCGGTGCTTTAAAACGATTCATCAGCCGTCGAGGTCGTTGTCAAAACATTTATTCAGACAATGCCACTAACTTCATAGGAGCAAAAAATCAGTTAACAGAACTGGCTAGCAGTGTCTATTCCGACAAGGGGCAGGAATCAATCATCTCAACCGCCAGCTCAAAAGGAATAAATTTCCATTTTATCCCACCTCGTGCACCGCATTTTGGCGGATTATGGGAAGCAGCGGTAAAGTCTGCAAAACATCTGTTACTACGTAGTGTTGCAACTGCATCATTAACTCAGGAAGAACTGGAAACAGTCGTAGTGGAAATCGAGGCAATACTCAACTCTCGGCCACTGACTCCTATGTCAAGTGACCCCAATAATCTTGAAGCATTGACTCCTGGTCATTTTTTGATTGGTGAAGCACTGGTATCACAAATAGATAGCAGCGCAACAACAGTAAAAGCATCAAGGCTATATCACTGGAAGCTCGTAGCTCATCTCAAACAAGAGTTCTGAAAAAGATGGTCCACTGAGTACTTGAATCAATTGCAGCAGCGTCATCAGTGGAATAAGCAATTTAAAAACCTCAAGATTGGTGATATGGTGATAGTCAAGGAGGATAATTTACCGGTAATGAAATGGCCGTTAGCAAGGATAGCCAAGGTTTATCCGGGTACTGATAATGTGGTCAGAGTCGTGGAAGTCAAAACAGCCAATGGGATATTCAAACGCCCAATACATCGAATCGCTCTTTTACCCATCGAACCAGAGTCTGAAGAAACCACCACTTTTGATGACAACAATCGAACCATTAACAACAGTACTTGTGACCCAACTGTGGAGCCTACTGCCAAAAGGAAGAAAATACTATCAAGCAATCTCTCTCTAGCATTAATCACAATGCTGTTATTGTTGCCAATGTCACTTGGAACTCCGGTAAAGACCGAAAAATTTGGAACAAAGGTGGGCATCCATTTTGAAGAAATTGGTACAACTATAATTTCAACCACTGAATGGAATATTTTTGTATACTACGATTTGGGTGCATACTGGTCGGAAACATCAATTCTGATCAATGGTACGAAATCTCTGAAACATCTCTGTAAAATGATAAAATTGAACGAGTCATGTCTCAGCATTATTAAACACTTTGAACACATGGAAGATGATCTACAACTGGAGAATCAACTGTTACGGAGTAAAAGAGGCGCCCTGAATATAGTTGGAAATATTGCTCACTCATTATTTGGCATATTGGATTCTGAATATGCTGACGAAATATCCAATACAATACAGAGAGTAAGGGAAAATGAGTCACATTTATTAACATTGCTCAAAAATCAAACATCAATTGTTGACTCCACCATTAATATCATAAAACAAAACCAATTGTCAGCCAAGGCAAGATTTGAACAATTGGAGCAAAAAATTGAGGCTCTTTCAGAAGCAACGCAGCAAAACAATAATGTATTGTTCCAGATCGATCTAACCCAATTATTTAATAGTGCGGTTTTAGAATTGAATCTAGTGGCAAATAATATACGAAGAATACAGTCCTCAATTCTCGATACCCTCATAGATACCCATCATGGGAAAATCAGTCCATTACTTCTTACACCACAACAATTACAAAATGAAATTACTCAAATTGAACTCCATGCCCCACCATCAGTAGCACTACCTACCACTGGAAAGGATAAACTACTCCAGTTATTCAAACTAATGAAAGCTCAAGGTAGACTTACGCACCAACATGCAGTATTCAAAATAAGTTTACCATTGGTCGAACCTGAACAGTTTAAAATGTTCCAACTGTTTCCGGTACCCAACATGCTGAACAAAACTATGGTAGCCATTAAAACATGTACTGACTTCATGGGCATAACAACATCCCACAAGCAATACATTTTTCTCACAAAGGCAGATCTAAGCTCTTGCGACATAATAAGCCAAAACAGATTTTTGTGTCCCAGCGTTCAGATTCGCTACGATCATGGTTCTGAAGTGTGCACGTGTGAAACCAATTTATATAACAACAAAACGACACCAACTTGTATGTTGGAAAAGACTACGTCTAAATGGGTGCCACTCAATAAAAGAAATCAATGGATATATGCTACCGCAACACCATCTCAGGCCACAGTTGTGTGTAATAGAGAAATTACTCAACTTTCTTTGAAGGGTTCCGGCTTGCTCACGCTGGATCCAGACTGTGTGATAAAGCATAGATTTGCTACTATTAAGAGTATACAAACCATCTCAAGTACAATAACGTCATCATACACTAGCCTTGGTACTATATCAGACCTATCAACACAAAAGGGTATTACACACTCCATAAACAACAATCATCTGAACTCAACCCAGTTAAAGAGTATACACTCCGACAACATTCAGGAGCTGTCAGCTTTACAAGATTCATTGAAAAAACAAAACATACTGGACCTGCCCAACGAATTCAAGTCCCACCAGCAGCATAGCCATACAATTGGTTACCTTGCACTTTGCTTAAGCGTGATAGCACTCATCATAATTAGCCTTCGGCATAAGACATGCAAAAGCAAACAAAAGCCACCCACAGCAATGCCTATTGAAGACGCTGAAGAAAACATTGAACTACAAAATATCAACACAACACCAATACCAATGCCGCGTCAACCAGTGCATAGATTTGTGTTAGACGTCTAACACCATCACACGGAGCTGGTTAGTGCTTGCTTCAACTCTGTTGAACATCCGTTCAACGCGGGGGAGAATGTTGAAACTCATTATATGAACACCCTAATATATTTTGAATGCCCTTAATACTAAATAATACTAAGTTAATCAAATTACATTTTTGCACAGGTATTATTTTGTTAAGTCAGCACAAGTGTTCTGATTGGTTAATACACATTAAATTTTGTACTTTATTATTTAGTTAAGTCAGCACAATTCTTGTATAATTTTAAGTATAAATAGTTTAATAAAACGCTCAGTAATAAAACTTCTTTCTTTATTAATTGTGCCCGCCATCCTTTAAGCTACAAGTGCTTAAAGGCCATAAATAAAAAATTAGTACAGCTCAAATTAAAGTGTTTGAACTGAATCATACTAATTATTCGCGTTTCATCTAAACACGGTAAGTATACTGATGCTAGGCATATGTTCCCATTTCCCTGCTTCAGTACTATTGCGTCTGCTGTTGACAACTCTGTGGATAAAAGAAAGCATAAATTTTTGTGACTTAGAATACAGGTCCTCGAACGATTCTCTGTTTTAGCATAAAATAATTGGTAGTTTACATGGTTTAATCCATTAACCCTGTTTTTTGTCGTCCAGGGTTCTTGTATTAATGCCACATGTATCTTACCTTTGTTAATTTTCTCCATCAAAGCGTGAGTTGCCGTCTCGCTTCGGTGGAGGCTAATTTGGATGACCTCCCACATTATCCTTCTAATAGGCGGTCCTCTTGGGAGTTGGTGATTTTTCGCTCCAACTCCTCCTTGGCCGTCTGGACCTCCGAGACACCCGCCTGATTTTGGCTAGATGCAGCCTGTGCCGTGGTTGTCCCATCGTTGATGGGGGTGGTTTTCCCCTGGCTGCCGATACAGGACTTGCCTATTTTGAAATAGACAGCTTTTGAAACAAAGAACACCTTCCCTTCAGATTTGGAAAGGCTGGAAATAGATCCTTGGTCGATGCCCACCACAAAAGGAGTTCCATTTTGCTCCTCCTCTCTGTGGAACACCTCCCATTTCTCTACAGCCAGTTCTTTGTTTTGTTTACCAATAACCTCCAAAACACGGTCGGATGTGAATTTGCATCCCCATCCTTTGATGTAGAAGGTTGCCTTGGTTAGAGTTGGTATGTTTCTCCCTTCCACCAGTTCCAGCTTACAGCCTTTCCATGGCGGAGGGATTCTTTCTACCAACTCCCTAAGGGTGGCTGGCAGGTCTGTGATGCTAACCTTAGCAACAGCACGCCCCTTTGAAACTCGCAGCTCTCTCTTTTCAATGGAGATCCGGTATCGGCTGCCATAACGTATTCCAATATTGCGTTATTTACCACTTGCTGTTGATTTTCGGGTATTTTGCCAGTAGGACGTGAGGTGCCAATGACCGCGTAGCAGAGATTGTCCCTCTAATGCCTCCTGGTTACTTTAGCGTAAGATGGGGGCTCTTTTTCCTTGGTTGCACCTAGCTTCCTCTTACGCGCGAAGATATTCCGCTTTTTGGCGTTCTCTACTTCCGCGGAAGATTTCGCCGACGTGCCCACCTTCTCAGTAAGTGCTGCACCTTTGACCCCCTTACTAGAAGGATTCTTCTTGGAGACTCCTTTAAGAAGGGAGACGGCCTATTTTACCGACTTACTGGTCGGCAAGGAGCACCTTTTCTTATGCTTCGACTCCGCCGTGTTCTGCCCTTCTGGATATCGGATCCTCTTACCAGTCTCTACCGAGGTGGAGGGAGTCTCCGATGATCCTTTTAGGGCATCTTGCGCATTTTTAGCTGCTCCCTGATTCTTCTTGGCAAGTTTTCGCCTTTGAGCCCTAGAGAGACGCTTTTTCCCAGTACTTAGGGTCTCGATTTTTTCGCTTACCTCATCCACCAGTATGTCTAGATCCTGCGAAGGATCTCTACATGACTGGTTTAGTTTTGAGAGTAAGAGTTGGTGTTCCCACCTGTCTCTGAAGGCTGGGTTGACTTTAAGTCCCCTCGGGTATTATCACCTCATCCTCTCTTTTTGGTGTGGCTGTCCTTGTCCGATTTTCTGTTCCGTTATCCGTTTGTATGTCCATTGTCACCATCTTATTCCTCCGTTCTTCTGTTGTTTGTAGTTGTCATTTTTCTTTACTCTTGGTCCCACGAGTGTAGGGGAAAGGGATCTCCTCCACGTCATAGCCCCCCATTAACGTGGAGGGGGCGTGTCCTATTTGCTGAGGTTCCTAGGTATCAGCAAGGCTCCGGGGTGGATAACTTTTAATATGCAGGCTTTTATGCCCACCTCCTTCTTCAGTTAAACAATGGATCCTATAGAGGACCCTCGCTCGCCTTCAGAAGAGGTGTGAAATTCAGCCCACACTTAAGCCCTCACACCACGACAAGGTAGTTATCCCAGCAAGGGTCCCACTTTATTAGGATCTACTGTTATTTTATTATGTTTTATTATATGTCCTAGGTATTCACCAGAATTCTGGAAGAAATGTGATTTTTCATCAGATATTTTCATGCATTGTGGATTGCAGTAACTATAGTGCGGATGTGTACCATGTGTTCTTTAGGTGAAGAAGAATATATTAATACATCATCTATATAGACTTACGAAAAATTTTCCTATATATGGACGTGGAATATCATCTACGCCTCGTTGAAAAATGGAAGGAGCGTTTTTGAGCCCAAAAGCATCCTTAAGAATTTATCTATGCGCCATTCACACTGAATGCTGTTTTTTCTCTGTCTAATTCTTTTATAAAGATTTGATGAAATCCTGATTCTTAGTCTAATGTACTGAATAGTTTTACTTTGCTTAAGTTCTGGATTTTCATTACAACATTAGGAATTTGGTAGCTGTCAGTAATTGTCTGAGCATTTAGCTTCTGAAAATCGACTACCATATGTCTTTTGGGTTTACTTTGGTCATTCGTACCTTTTTTGCGACTGTCCAAATGGGGAATTGTACGGACTCCTACTTGGCTGTATGATTTCATTGTCCAAAAGTTTACTTATTTCGTTATTAATGAACTTGTTATCTGATATTTCATAGAGGTATTGCTTTACATAAATAGGATTTTTTGACTTTGTCCTAATAAATGCTTCCATTTTTGTAGTAAATGGCAATTTTTCAGTAGTTTTGTTATTTTTCTGCATGATCCTTTCAATATCTTCCCTATTCATCTCATTATTTATTGTATAATTTATTTTTTGTTCATTATTTTGTATTTCTTATTTGTATTTACATTTAAAACTATAATCAAAAAGATTAATTTCTGCTTTTATCATTCGTAGACCATGCTCACCAAGAAGCATGTCGAATTCTTCAAATGCTTTTGTTGTGGTTTAAAACAGTAATTACTTTTTTTTGCTAATCATGGCATATCCATGAAGTGTTTTGACTTTTATAGCCTTATTTTCTATGGATTTCCCTATCTTACAACTAGTACTGATATAATTATTTGTCGCCCTTATGTCTATTAAAATATTTATGGATCTACCTGTTTCTCTGCAAGTTTATTGTAGGCATGGTAGATCATTTATTCGCCTAAAAAAGTACTTCCAGTTTCAAGTTGTAGGAAGAAGGATTCCTTCCTTCTTCCCAGGCATTTGGTTGTTGTTTTGTGGATGATTATTTCTACTCCATCTTTGTTGTTATGGGAAGTTTGTAGGCCTTCTATATTTTGTTGAGTTGTCGACTTCCATTGGCTCGATGTAATTTCGTTGTGATGCTGCATGATTATAATATTGTGACCGAATCTAATTGGTGATGTGTAAGCCGTTGTTTATTGTGATGTCTTGTTTGTTGTATTCTCGAAATTAATGTCCTGTTTGTCATGGTATATTGTACATGCAATCGCATATGCCTTCCCAAGATTCTTAGGGTTATTTGCGTACAAGATACCTTTCGTGTAGCTGCTACGTAAACCCATGGTGAAGGTACGTACCACATCATGATTTATATCTAATAGTCGTGCTGCCCTCATTCCATCACCTGACGTTTCAATTTTTTGTTGAATGAGAGTCAAGGCTTGAAGAATCTCGTCATGGTATTCGGTTAATGACTTAGTTCCTTGTTTGATCCTTACCATATTGTCCTTCCGGACATACAATGGTCTGTTATTAGAAAAGGTGTAATCTAATCGATTTTGAATTGCATAAAAGTTGAGTTGGGTCCCATTAACTGACTGAAGCTTTGATGCAGCTCCAATTATTTTTGCACGAATTATGCATACACAATTGTAATATTCTGGGCTTTCTATAAATTGTTTGATATTTTCCATCTGAGTCCATACCTGGTTTCTCCATGGATTGTATACGCCTTCCATTCCATCGAACGTTGGTAAACATTTAAAAGTTTCCGTGTTTATTTAATTGGATAAAGATAGTTGAGGTCTTAGTTTTCAGAGCCTTTAGTTGCTCACTTAGCACATTATTGTGAACTTGGAGTGTTGCAGCTTCAGTCGTACTGATATTTTCGTCTATTGCCTGAAATGTTTGTTGACGTTTTTACCGGGAATCCAATTTAAGGAATTTAATTTTGATTGTATTTTTTATTTTCAGAACTTTCAGTTTTCAATGGTAATTATAAGAATTAAAAAAAATTCACGAACTTCGTTTTATTTTTTGCAATATTTCAGGAATTATTATTTTATGTTATTTCAGGATCGTGGAGTTTTTGTTTGGCTGGGAATACAAGATTATTTCGCTTGCATCCCGGTTCAGCCCCCAGTTACTTCCTTATCTAAGGAAATGGATAAAAAAACATTTTTTATTTAACTACGCCGAAATGTGTACTTATTTATTAATAATATTTTTAACGCTAATTTACAAATGTTACTTCACTATTTATAATAACATGAAATTCTTGTATTCTTGTTATGAAAATACTTATTTCTTTATTATGAAAATATGTAAGATAAAATACTTATTTCTTTGTTTGCAAAATATGTAAGATAAAATTGTTTTGGTTATGTTGGGGTTTCTCTAATTCACAAAATGTGTGTTGACCTTTGTCTGCTATGTGTTATCAACAAAATGTGTGTTGATAATGTTGACCTTTGTTTTCTATTGTTTATGTTGTTATTGGATGTGACTTGGACATTATTGAGCATGTATTAACTCGCCGGCAACGGCAAACACATCAGTTCACAATACGAGACAAAACACTAACATTGAAAAATGTGTATTTTAACATTTAATGAAGAATTTGTAAATTTGTTAAGCTTACCATTTTCATATAAGTATGTATATATGTATGTACATATATATATATATATATATATATATATATATATATATATATATATATATATATATATATATATATATATATATATATATATATATTTTAATCTTTATGCAATAATTAAAATTTGTACATAAAGTTATACATAAAATTAATATACAAATTGTTTGTTTTATACACTTACTATTTTAAATAATTACAATAAAAGTAAATTGCTTTCTGAAATAACTTGGCTTGTTTACTTCAAAAACATTTATTTTTCTTCTACAATGGAAATTGTGTATATTATGAATAACATTTTATGTTAATATGGTTTAGAAATTTTAGTTAAGAGATAATTAAAATAGAAAATAAAAATTCTGTTTACCTTTTTTAAATGTTCACGTTGCTGGAAACATATCATATATACTTGTTCACATACATTTAACAAACTTTATTTATTTTCATCAAATTTTGTATTTATTCACTCTACTATTTTACAAACTAATTTGAACATTTTAGAAACACATTCGCAATGGTGTTGGTTCTAGTACATTGTGTCAGCCGAACTAATTATCACTTTTTTCTTGCTCATGACAAAGTTGCAATTGTGCGATTTGGAGATTTTTTAAACGTCATAGTTGGCTTTTTATTTTTTGCACGTTCGGTGTTTTAAATTTTAAAATAAGTCTATGGTATACAAAACGGCTTTTCACGACAATAAGTATAGCTAATTTTTTCTAACTGCATCATCAAACAATTCGCGATTTGTGTAGAATTTATTACATTTTAATTTCAAAATTCTTGTTTGACTTAGTTGTCCGCAAAACATTTCCATAATTACAGCCAGCAGCGATGCAAGAATACCTCCTGAAATAAAATAAAATAAAATTATATATGTATATATATATATATATATATATATATATATATATATATGTAATATATATATATATATATATATATATATATATATATATATATATATATATATATATGTAAATATATATATATATATATATATATATATATATATATATATATATATATATATATATATATATATATATATTTACATATATATATATATATTTACATATATATATATATATATATATATATATATATATATATATATATATATATATATATATATATATATATATATATTTACATATATATATATATATATATATATATATATATATATATATATATATATATATATATATATATATATATATGTATGTATATATATATATATATGTAAATATATATATATATATATATATATATATATATATATATATATATATATATATATATATATATATATATATATATATATATATATATATATTGTTACGAATTTGGAATGAATAGTCCTATTGTAATTGCTCTAGAATATACTGAATTATTGTTTTTCTTAATTATTGAATTATTGATTCTTATTACTGAGTTGTTTATTATTTGCTGAATTGTTATGTACTGAATTGTTTACTATTTCTTATTCACTATATTGTTGTATATATATATATATATATATATATATATATATATATATATATATATATATTATTTTTAATTTCATATTAATTTCATTGCAATAAAAGAACCCACGGAAAGCGTTTTTAAAAAGGTAAAAACGTTATAACGTTAAATATATATATATATATATATATATATATATATATATATATATATATATATATGTATGTATATATATATATATATATATATATATATATATATATATATATATATATATATATATATATATATATATATATATATATATATAATGAGTTTATTTTAGTAGGGAGCGAACACCATTTAAAAAATAAAAGTGAGTTTGTCTGTAAGCAAAGTTTTCCATAAATTTTATTATTACTAAATTTTCACATTACTTAGATATTTCTTAACATATAACATTATTAGTTTGGAATCAACCTGTAAGCAAGGAAACGGCATTTAAAGTTTATAAATTCAGCGTAAATTTCCTCTTAAGCAATATTTCTTAAATCATCATACTTTTTTTCTAAATAGTCGACCAACTTTGTCTCCACATCTTGACATATTCTTGATACATATATTGTTAAGTTGTCAGCTGTTTAAAAAGGGTAAATTTTATTTTGCATTTGCTTCAAACCTAAAAGACAGAAATTTTTATGGTCTTTTTTATAAACTAAATTTTTTTAGATAAAAGGATTTTCCCTTTTTTGATTATTTTGTAATAAATCTTTTGTTTCGATATAAATTATTTCTTTGTTAGCTTGCGGTTTTCCATTTTTTTCCTGATCTGCCAAGATTTCTTTCAATTTAATCAAATTTATTACTTTTAACTGATCATCATCGTTTACATGTGGTTCTAATACTGGGTTTTTACATAAAAAATTATTCTCCAAATTATTTTTTCCGGGTGTTATTACCGCTAATATCGCAACACTGAAGACTGTTACAGTTCTAACCGCTTTTTTGTTTTCAATACCTAACTTTTCAACAAGTTGCAACAGTTGGCGACGCGGATAAAAGTACAATAAAAGTGGTATTAAGTAATATTTTCGTAATCTTTTTTTAGAAAATAAGTCGAAGGTTTTTTGCAAACACATACACACCTACACTTAAAATGAATGAAGACTAATTCGTAAGAGGCCTTGGTTCAACAATTGGCGGCTTCAAGTGCTATACAAGTAAGAGATACTAGCTTAAATACAATGCTAGTTCCAAATTTCGAATATTTCGATCCGGCAAAAGAAATATAAAAAAATTATATGCAGAGATTTTTAAACTACATAACCATGAAAGGCATAGCTGAAAACAAGAATTACTGTGCAAAGCTACTTCTAAACTCAATTAGCGAAATATAAAAAGAGTTATTGACGCTTTTTGGGAATCATTCAGCGCTCAAAAAATGTGCTTTTGCAACAATACACCATATATACCAATATACAATATACCAAAGTGAAGAAATTTAAAATGAGATTTATGTTTTCAACATGGGCGTGTAGACAAAGTCTGCATTACTTCTCTTTTGGCAAATGATCCTGTATCCTGACAAAAAACTTAAAAGCAGTGGGTTGGGGCAAACAACGAATCAGATACATAGTAATGACTCTTACGGAATTCTAAAAATCGTACATGAATACTGTAATACAAAGTCGGAACGCTACTATGCCAATAAATTAGTTAAAGGGAAAACAGTATAGTTCGAAGTTGATTCTGGATGTGGATGTTCGTTCTTGCCAAGAGACCAGTACGCAAAATTAAAATTATGCAACAAATTAGTGCCAATAGAGACTGTTTTCCGCTCGTACACTCGAAATACGTTTAGAGCAGATGGAAAAGTAGTTGTTAATATAAAATTTAAAAATTTTCAATATCTGATGAATTGTACATTTTACCTAATGGTTGTTTAGCTCTTACAGTGGATTCGTCGACTGGGGACTACCCTGCAACAACTTGACGAAGTAAATTCTATTAATGAATCAAATGAAATGAAGGAAGTTATTTCAGAATTCGAAAATTTTTTCCAACAATGGATTGGTTGCATACCTAATTTTAAAGTTTTGCTGCAATTGCGCAAAAATACCACACCTATATACTATATACATACAAAAGAACGCAACATTCCGTACGCTTTAACAGAAGGAGTCGATAGAAAACTCATTGAGATAGAGAGGGCTTGCATTATTAAAAGGTTACACACTGTGATTGGGGGTCGCCACTAGTCGTTATCCCGAAGGCAGATGGTAGTGTAGGTGTGTGCGTTGACTGCAAATTCGGCATAAACCAGCGCTTAGTAGACACACATTACCCGATTAAGAGAACGGACAAAATTTTCAATAGTCTCAGGGACTCAAGGTACTTTTGTTGCCTAGATTTGTACAAGGCGTACTTACACGTGCCAGTGGATCCAAAATTAAGAGAAGTACAAACAATTAAAACACACAAGGGGACCTTCCGCATGAATCGGCTATTCTTCGAAAATCAAATAAAATTTCTGGGGCATGTAATTTAATACAGTAAAGTGCAGAAATCCTCCTCAAAAGTCGCAGGCATATTACGAATATCTCAACTAAGTTGTGTGGAAGATGTGCTTATGTTTTTGGGTACAGTGACCTACTACTCAAGATTCATACGAAATGTTTCCACAATCACTACGCTCCTACGATTCCAATTTCAGATGGACTGTAGTGTGTTTGACAAGTCGTAGTTACCATACCTTCTGTATGTAACACGAGCTTCACACTTTGTTGTAGCAACATTGTCCGCATACACTGGGAATATGCTGAGTGGCTCATTTACACATACTGTAAATGTGCTGACTAGTTCATTCCCATCCTAATGTTTATTTAATAAGTATCGTATTTATAAGTATTCAATTGTATTAGTATTAGTGTACTTTTAGGTCTTTAAAATATAAGATTTAATTGTACATTAGAGAATAAAGAGCACTTGCGACGTGAACAGTCGCAAGTCGCGCAATTACCAAATCATCCCGTTGTTCTTTATTACAGGACTTCAGAGTGCAAAAAAGCCTTTAATAGCCTAAAAGCAGAAATTGGCAGTGATCGCATTCGCTTCAAGATCGCTGACACCGGCCGAACAAAATTATTCTCAGCTAGATCGAGAAGCTTTATCGATTGTCTACACCGTTCAACATTTTCTCCAGTACATTTATGCATGGTGCTTCAAACCCATTACGGATAAGCAGGCCTTATCCAGAATATTTCATCAACATTAAAAACTGCCTCAAATGGCGTCGTCCCATCTTCAACGTAACGCAGCCTTCCTAACTGACTATAACTGTGAAGTTAGTACAAAAAGGAGCGAACAAAACACAAACGCAGATTTCTTGTCTAGAAGCATGATTAAGGCACGGTCAAATAAAACTAGTTTCATCGATCAGGGCGTACACTCCGTCTGTGATTCGGCCTTACACCAAATCAATTCTAGCTAACTAAATTTTAAATCTACTAGAAATACAACGAATAATTATCCTGAGCTAGCATGAATAATCTTAAATTTCCGCAAGTCAGGTATAGAATCTGAGTACACAATTGACAACGACATTTTGTTTAGAAATCAAAACGTTGTCGTACCATCTACAGTACAGTAGAGAATAAAGAGGACTTGCGATGTGAACAGTCGCAAGTCGCGCAACTACCAAATCATCCCGCTTTTAATTATTACATGGCGATCCTGCCATCATGGAATCAGAAGATTCCAGGGGCAAATATCCTGTGACAAGTTGTCTAAAATTCATGTGCAGCAGGAAATAAAACAAAGAACTCAAAAAAAATAAAAAATTAACGAGAAAATAAAAATAAATTACACATAATTAAATATTTCTATTCTCTACTGGAATATTCTTTCTAACAACAAAAAGTGCCAAACTTAAAACATGTTTGTTTTGTAGCGGCCTCAAAACTACTTGAAAAAAATGTATCCATTTGGAACACCTACTCTTTTACCAGCATAAAATTCTGATCCCGTCAAGGATACCCATGATTTGTGTAAGGCTATGTAATGTGTTGATTAGAGCATCTTCATCGGTACCAAAGCTTCCCATAAGACTACGTACAAGGACAAAGAACATCAACGCACTCCAAAAAGATTAGTAACAACAAAAAGCTTTCCATAAGACTACCTACAAGGACAAAGGACATCAACACACCCTAAGAAGATTAGTAACAACAAAAGGGTAATATACTGTGATTGTATAATTATAATATTTATATAGATGTATGTATAATTATTACTAACAAAAAAATCAATTGCATCTGAATAAATAAATAACCACTATCAATGTGGTATAACACAAAAAAATAATCACATTAAAGCAAAATTACTAAAAACTTAATCACCCCTGCAAACATACGTGTCCCTGCATGGTTATGACAAAACAAAGATTTAACCGTTTCGATCATTAATTGGTAATGACCGACTTATGCCATTGCCACTATTCACCCTGCAAAACATGGTGACGGTCGTGATGACATAAGTACCTTTAAATTTAAGTACTAAAACGTCCTAGACAAAGACATACTAACAAGTAGCTAACCGTGTAAACTTAATCTAAGTAATATTTTTGTAAACTTTCAATTTCCATATGTAAACGGTCAAGCTACTAACGTACGTAACAGTTCTAAAAAGCTTAGCTTAATCCTTTCTTCTTGAAAAAAAAAATTTAACAAAAGTTATTAGAATGGGCGGTAAGGAATCAAAAATTGAACAACCAAACGCTAATGTCGTAAATGACATTGTGGTCAAAATTGATTTCTCACCAGTTTATTTCATAATAATAATCAGTCTATTAGCCATGCAACTCTTGGTAACTATTTACCAATTGCAGAAAAGATCCTTGAAAAAGACTTACACTAGAGCTGCATCTGTAGCTAACAATCTAGACAGAGTCTAATATAAGGATTATTTTTGTTTGCTTTTCTTTAGATGCGCATGAGCATTATTCGAGGGAAATTTAAATCCATAATATAACCAATTGTTAAAAACTTTTCTGATCCAAGTACTTGGAAGCAAAAAAATTTCTATACCCCATTTCTATTAATTCGTTCCTTCTCTGTTCACAAACGGATTTTTTTTCCGTCTCTTATGTATCGCCTTGTGCATTATGTGATTAGATTTAATAGATACAATTTCTCCTGTATCCGATATATTCCTACATTCTCCAATACGAAGGATGCATACGTCCTTTACTTTCAAAACTAAACCAAACATTACTTTTCGCTTGGCAAGATTTCTTCCAAATTTATGTCAAGAGAGAATACTTCTATTCTGTTTTGTTTAACTGTGAACTGATTGCTATCTCATTCGCTTTGTTCTTATGCAATTTCCTTATCAGTTCCTTAACTAATGGAATGGGAAACAATCGTATCCAGGGCTAAGGCAATAAAAGAAAAATTCCTCAAATCTTACAAATGCTTAAATACCGACAGGGATACAAAACCTGAAACAGTCAACAAGCCTAAAAACGTTAATGCCTTACTATGTATAAAGAATTTGTAGTTTATATCAGCACGTTTTTTATTATTACATGACATTATACTTGTAGTATCTGAGAACTATATTTATCATTTTAACATCACGAAGTTTTGTAAAAATTGTCAAATGAAAAATAGAAAATATATTATTACGACTGGAGTAGAGACCGACTTTACAATACTATTCGCGTGTTACAAGCAACCATCATCAAAAAATTAAATCAAATAATAAAATGGAAGAGAACCAAATATACGAATATGAATTAATACCTGGATTTAGAGCATCCAGCAAATTATTATATTTAAAAAATGAAGAACAAATAATATAGCAAAAATAATATTAAATATTATTATTGCTATGACTAAAACTGTAACGTTGGTGTTGCTGTGGACTTAAATTTTTTTTTCCACTAATTTTTTTTTTATTGTATCTTCATTAAACTGAACTAACAATAAGTATTCAAATCTTAAATATAAATATAATAATTAGGCCCAACCAGTGTCGGACATAAACTTAGTGATAGTAATTAAAAATAAATAAATGTCGCATTAAGTACAAGAATATTTTCAAAAAATTTCATCTGCAGTGTTGCGTACTAAAGCCGTAGTATCCCTCTTTTTTAAGCGGATGTGTCCAGGAAAGTTCAAGATGTTACGAGCAAGCGGATTAGGATGGGACTCGAGTTTTGTTAAATATTTGCCTGCATATTTTGCAATTTCAGCGGTCACAAGTGGCATATTTAAATCACGATGTAAAATTGAATTTTTCATGTACCATGGAGCCGATGTTATTAACCTTAAAATTTTGTTTTGCATTCGTTGGATTCTCTCTACATTGGAAGCTGAAGCAGTGCCCCATAGCTGAATTCCGTAACACCATATGGGTTTCAAAAGCGACTTGTATATTAAAAGTTTACAATCTAGACTGAGGGTAGAATTTCTACCAATCAGCCAATGTATCTGAGTCAATTTGAGTTTTATTTGTGTCAGCTTAGAGTCAATGTGGTTTCTCCATGTGAGGCGTCGGTCGAGGTGTATACCAAGATATTTCACCTGTGAATGTTGAGGAACAACTTGATTGTTGATTCGAGTGGGGGAACAAGTATCTCTTCGTAGGGTAAATGTGACATGAACACACTTTTGTTCATTTACTTTTATTCTCCATAAGTTCAACCACAGCTCCAACAAGTTAATATGTTCCTGAAGATATCGGGATGCCTCGTGAGGGTTTTCATGCATACTAAGGCAGGCTGTATCATCGGCAAATGTAGAAGTGAAGATATCACTGCTCAGAGACATATCACAGGTAAAAATCAAGTACAAAACTGGCCCCAGTATACTCCCCTGTGGCACCCCAGATGAGATAGTTTCGGGCACACTCGTGAAGTCTCCTTCCACGACAGTGAACTTCCGGGCAAGAATGTAACTTTCCAATAGATTCACAATGTTCATTGGTAGATATCTCCTCAATTTCAAAATCAGGCCCTCATGCCACACTTTATCAAATGCTTGAGAAACATCAATAAAGAGGGAAGAACAATACTTCTTTTCCTCAAATGTTCTTCTTATGAAATGAACCAATCTATGAGTTTGTTCAATGGTGCTATGCTGACTTCTAAACCCAAATTGATGGTCCGGTATGCACCCATTATCAGTTAGAATTGGGGACAATTTTGTCATGAGCAGTTTTTCGAAGAGCTTTGAAATTGTTGACAGCAAACTTATTGGCCTATATGACTCAGCCTTAGTAAGATCTTTGCCCGCCTTTGGAATCATTTTGACCATGGCAAGTTTCCAGCTGTGTGGATAATACTGCAATCGTAAAATGCCATTAAAAATAAATAACAGGATTCTAATAGCAATACGAGGCAAATTCATCAGCATCTTGTTACTAATTCCATCAATACCCGGGGCCTTCTTTGGGTTGGTTTCAGCAATTAGTTTTTGCACATCACGCATCTTAAACTTTATGGGTCGAGGGGGTAAAGCAACTACACTCGGCAAATCAACAGTACCAGTACATGAGTTTGGGGTAAATACGTGTTTTAAATGCTCAGCAAATATGTTACCTTTTCCAGTATTGGTTCTTGCCCAACCTCCGGTAGAAGTGCGCAAGGGTGGTTTAGACTCAACGGGTGTTTTAAGTTTTTTAGCAGCGCGCCACAAGGAGTAATTAGATGCTGCTGTGACATCGAGACCTTCCAGATAGTTCTTAAGAGAAGCAGATTTTTCAGATGCAAGCAACTCTTGGAGTCGTTTAGTGCATTCTCTAAGTCTGATTTTATGTTGTGGTGATCTGTGCTGTTGCCATTCCCTTCTAGCTCTTCTTTTTTCACATACGAGACGTTCAATATCCGCAGAATAAATTCTATTAAACCCAGTCTGCGGATGTGAGGTAGTGGCATGTTTAGCAGCCTCTTTAATATTCTCGGTAAGATTGGCAATGTTAAGTTCAATATCATCGGGAGTTCTAAGCCTGATGTTTTCCGCACAATGACTACTGAGATATTTTTTGAACCCCAGCCAGTTAACACGATTTATCACCTTCACATATGGGTGAGGTAAGTCACTTCTTAGTGGGCTACAAATTGTAACGATCGTGAGAGTGTGGTCGGAGGAGAGATCATGTGAAGCTTCAACATGAATTAAATCCCTAGGGATATTTTTCATGACCCCAAAATCTATAACATCCGGAATTTTTTGTATGTCAGTAGGCCAGTAAGTGGGCTCCCCGCTCGAAATGACATCCAAACCCATTTTTGAAATTGTGTTGAACAATGCTCGACCTCTAGGTGTAATAAGACGCGATCCCCAGAACGTATGTTTTGCATTGTAGTCTCCAGCTGCTACGAAACAAGGGCCAAGAGTTTTGTAAAAATCCTCGTATTGATCCTCACTGATTGAAAATCTGGGAGGGAAGTAAACTGATGATATTACGAGATTTGAACAAAAATTTTCTATGCAAATATTTGTTGCTTGTAGATGGTCTTCACAAGTGTTTTCAATAATATAGTGTTTGAGTCTTGACTTTATTAGAATTGCTGATCCTCCGCATGCTCTTCCTCTCGGGTCCTTTGTATCGTATAAGGTGTAGCCACTCATTTTAAATAGGCTTCTCGAAGTCAAATGAGTCTCAGATACCAACATTATATCAATATTCTTCACCGTGAGGAAGTGCTCAAGTTCGTTTCTATGTTGGCGAATGCCGTTTGCGTTCCAGAAACATAACTTTAACGTATTCATGGCTTGTTAACTAATGCTTGAAGCAGTGTGTTCTGCATTCGCAGCATTTCTTGCATCATGCTAGTCATATTTGTTGTAAAGTTGTTTATAGTTTGCACCAAATTATCAATAGTATTTTCAAGGCGACTGAAATTAAAGCTTGCATTTGCATTTGTTGTATTAGTTGGTGGTGACACTTTTTGCATGGGAACGGAGTTGATCTTCACAGCGTCAGCATACGATACTTGTGTAGAGATTGGTTGGGCCATTACAGGATAAGTGGCGGAGTATGTATTTCCTGTTTGCGCTGGGACTACTTTAGGCTTTTGAATCATAGCCTGTTTAACGAAGGAGTATACAGGACAACCTCTGTAGTTAGCAGTGTGATTACCTCCACAATTACTGCACTTTTTTTCCTTCTGGTCCTTCGACTTATTGCAAATAGCAGTACTGTGTAATTCACCGCACACAACACAAACAGTAGGTAATTTGCAGTAAGTTTTTGTGTGGCCATATTCTTGACAGTTATGGCACTGTACGGGTCCTGAGCGCTTGTGTGGTTCTTCAACTGTGATTTTCCGGTATAACAGATATTTTAAATTATAAATAGGATGTGTCTCATTTTTCTTCAGTTTAATATCATTTGGTTCCAGTTCAACGCGAAATAAGGGTTGGGGGATCTTCTCCCTGTTTATTATGTTAGAGACATTTTTAACCTTAAATCCTTGGAGGGTGAGAGCATCTTTTATTTCCTCAGGAACAACATAAGAATCTATGCCCTTCAATACGATCTGTAGGCCTTTAGCACTCTTAAGCTGGAATGTGTAGAAACTTGTTTTACTTTTTTCAAATTCGTTAACCATTTTGCGGAAATCTTTTTCTTCGTATATTTGGATCTTTGTTTCGTCAATATTACCACGTTTTATTGGGACAATGTGAAATGCCTTTTCACCAATAACCGAGATTAGCTTTTTAATAAGAGTGTTTGAATTTTTTTGTCTCAGATATATTGGTGGTGGTTTTGAGGTTTTCTTCGAGGATTCTTCGGGTCTGTCGCTGTCAACTTGCAATATTTTGAAACGGTTTTGACGGTTAGCTGAGGCGGCGTCGATATCCCTGGATATCTTGGGGACCGAAGAGATCTTTGAAGAATTTGGGCTTCGCCCGCGCTTTACCACTGTGATATATCTGTCCATTCCGACAGGCACCTTAGGTTTCAGACTACTGTTGTCTGTAGTGATAACTTGGTTAAGTGATGAACACGAGCCCGGAGCGGATAATGGCGCTGACTTAAATAGAGATGAACTAGGCAATGGTAATGTTACCGAATCACTACTTGGCACTGGAGTAAGCGAAGTTGATCGCTCGCGAAAAATTGGCTTTGCCGTTAGAAAAAGACTATCATCCGATTTTTTATTTTTATTGTGTGCATTAATATCAGAACTCACAGTAAAATAGGCATTTCTGCCGTTAGAACTCACTTCACAATTGTTTGTTTTTGAGGTACTCATGCAGAGTATTCCTCAGTCACTTTTTTGCGGTTGTTTTTTTTTTGTTTTGTTGTTTCAGATTATATGAAAAATATTATTAGTGCAAGTTAAGCAAATTTCACAAAATCAATACTTATTACGAATCAGTACTTATTACGATTTTTTTTTGTATTTTTGTTTGTAAAAAAAACCGCTAATACGTCTGTTCACTACGAAGGTTCAACAAAGACTCGTGGACTTAAATAACACAATATATTGCAGAAAAAGTGAAAAATTCCAAACTCATAATCATGGACCACAACGTGAGCTTTTCCGAAAATTAGAAGCAGTCAATGCAATTAAATTTCAAGTTGAAAAAGCGTTATTTAAAAGATTAACTGCCTGTTTCACGATGTCGAACGATATCGTTCGTTCGCATAAATACGTTTGAAACAGCAACAAATTTTAAAATGTTGTTTTTGGTTTTAATGTATTTATGCGAACGAACGATGTCGTTCGACATTGTGAAACAGGCAGTAAGTGTACGTGATATTTTTAACCAACAATGTAAAAAATTTAAAGAAGCTTCAAAAACAATAGAGTATGGAAGAATGCGTAGACAACTATTCAATATAAAAACACAAAAATTTCCCAAATCTCCAACGACTTTCACTAACATAATTGAAGTATTTAATAATGAAGAAGTTGTTCAAAAATTTGCCATGTCCAGATATGACAGTGAAAAAAAAATTTTATACTGATACAATAATTACTGACAATTTCTCATACACACTTTTCGTTTCGCCAACAATTCCAAAAGCTATGCAATCAATGATCAGCACGTCTGAGCCACGTAATTACGTAGTGGATGCAACTTTTAATGTGGTTCCAACATCAAAGGATTTTAAGCAATTGCTCAACATTCATTTCGTTCACGGCGAACATGTAAGTTACAATAATATTGTTAAATATATTTATCAATATGACTAGAAACAAATTCATTAAAATAAATTACTTTTTTTCTGCTTTCAGGCGTTTCCATTTATATATGTGTTGATGTCAAAGAAAACAGAAGAAGCATATACATATGCACATGTTGCATTATTTAAAGTCTAATATATTAGATTTGCAACCAAACAGAGTTATAACTGATTATGAAAATGGGTTCCGAAATGCCATTCAAAAGTTATACCCAACAGTAAAACTGGTTGGTTGTTGGTTTCATTACACACAAGCACTGCGGCGAAAGGCTTTGAAAATTCCAGGATTCATAAATGAGTTAAAAAGGGATAATCAGGCTAAAGTTTTCTTCAATAAATTCTTATATTTGCCATTGTTAAAACCAAATGATATAACAGCAGCATACCAAATTTTGAAAGCAGATGCAATGGATGTAAAGTATATAAAAGGAAATATGTCAGAAAGCTATTTTCAACCTTCCATCAAATATTTTGATTCCTACTGGATGAAAAAGTTATATGAACAATTATAAAATTTATTTTGTTTTAAAAATATTTATTTTCTTTCTGTTTAAGGAAAAAGTAACGAACTTCTCTGTGTACAAAGAACCGATCCGAACAAGCAACGCCGCAGAAGGCTTTCATAGCCAGCTTAATATGAAGCTTCCAAAACATGGCAATTTTTATAGATCAAGTGATTTTTTAAAATCCATTTCCGGATGCACATCTTTATACACAAAGAACAACAGTTACCTTGAAAAGCGAAACAAACTTATACAGAAGCGGTATCAGCTACTGAGGGAAAAGAAAATAACACTGAATACTTTACTCGGACAGTTCTCTAAAATGAAGAACTGTATGATTGAAGAAAGTTTCATTAATACAATTGACAGCAATGACGACGAATCAGATGCAAATAGCAGTGGAGAAGACAACACTGACACCAAAGTAGAAGAACAATATTACCTTCCATGTATTATTTGTTGTGAAAGGGAAAGGCAAATACTGTTTGATCCATGCAAACATTTCAAACTTTGTCAACCATGTTACCACCAACTAAAAGAAAGTGCTGAGAAAAGAGGAACACAAACATTGGGGCCAATCTGTCGTGCCATTATCAAGAATTGCACATTTATATATTGTTAATTATTAAAAATTTATAAATATTCCATTTCTGAACTAAACTTTATTTTTTTTTTTTTGTTAATTTTTTTTTTTTGTAAATAACAGAAATCAAAAAAATTAGAATTATAAAAAAAATAAAATGAGCAATAACACAATAATGGCTTTATTTCATTCCTTATTTGGAAATAAAGCCATATGGCCTTATTTCTCAATGAAATGAGAAATAAAACCATATGGCTTTATTGCCTATGGCTTTATTCCACTGCACCTTCGAATCTCAGTTTTTTTTCCACAAGTTAAAAATGGTATTATAGAGGCTGTTAGCAACTCCATGTTCGATTTGACATGTCATAAACACTATATTCTATAATATGCGACATGATATACGTCCAAAAATTAAATTCTTACTCCTAGATATGATAGAAAGAAGTGATACAGTAGTTAAGATTCATTATTTCTACTAAAATTAAATCTTCGTATGAAAAATTTATCAAACAGAATGAAATTTCTATAGAAAATTTCAGAAAATGGCAGAGACTAAGATTACTTTTGTGGACGGAGACTAACGTCATGGCGGTTATCCTATGCAGATATTACTTTGATTTTGGTTTTCTATCATAAACATGCTCATTGCATTATATTCGTTATATTATATAATATTCATAACTTTTTGTCGTGGTTATATGTTAACCCTGCCAACAAAATCAAAAACAGTTATTTTTATATTTACTCTTTAGTGTGTCTCTTCTTTTATTTCTTTATGTACACATATACATTCATACCTTTTATATACATACTTAGTATATGCATTTTATTTCTTTACATTCCTTAGTTTTTGTGACATTCAATTGGTAGCTTTTGTGAAATAAAGATTGAATTAATAAGACCGATTGGCGAGTACTTTTATTGGAAGCGGGAACACAACAGTGGCGACGAGGATTGTTTTTTTATAAATAATAAAAAAAAATCTACGCAAATAAATTAACAATCGACATTTTTTTTTAAATAAAACGCGATGGATTCGGCAATAACAAAAATACTTGCTCAACAGCAAGAAACACTTCAGCGGCAGCAAACACAAATGGAGCAACAAACAAAAGCTGATGGAAAAGTTAGTGGCAATGTCTACGGCATCATCCGTGTTGGACACCTCTACAATAAACGTTGATAACGTCATGACAATGCTATCTAAAAACATTAAAGAATTTTCCTATAACGCTGATTCTGGTCAAACTTTTGAGGCGTGGTTCTTACGTTATGAACATCTTTTTGGTGAAGATGCAGAAAAATTAAGCGATGCTGAAAAAGTGAGGTTAGTGTTGCGGAAATTAGAACCAGACGTGTTTGACAAGTATGCCGATTACATTCTGTCTAAATCACCGCGCGAATTAAATTTTAAGGATACAGTTTCAACGTTGAAAACTATCTTTGGAAGGAAAGAGTCTCTTTTTAGCGCACGCATGCATTGTCTACAGTTCTCTAAGAGTTCCAGCATGGATTACGTAACATATGGTGCAATGGTTAACCGCAATTGCGACAATTTCGAGTTTGGAAAATTAAAAGAAAACCATTTTAAGTGTTTAATGTTTCTTCGTGGTCTCCAAAATGTAGAAGATGCTGAAATAAGGGCGCGCCTTTTGAGTTTTTTGGAGGGAGATACAGCGGGAACATTTACAATTGACAAAATGGTAACCGAAGAGCATAGAGTAATTAGTTTAAAAAGGGATGCCGCCGTCGTCGAACAAAGTGTACACATACTTAAGTCCAAAGATAATAAAGGCAAGATAACGGAGAAAAACAATGAAAAAAAGGTTAGTACGAGTGAGAAGCCGAAAAGGCCTTGCTGGCAATGTGGCGCGATGCACTTCGTAAAATACTGTACGTTCACTAAGCACTTATGTGAACAATGTGGATTAGTTGGCCACAAAGAGGGCTATTGTTCAAATTTTGTGTCAAACTGCAAATCACAGCATAAGAAGAAAATAAAAAAATTTAACCGTCATAAGTTTCAAACAAATTTACGTGCCGTAAACAGCGCAGCTGCAGTTTGACACGGGTGCAGACATAACCATTATATCAAAGACTATGTGGTCGAATATAAATAAACCTAACCTTATTCAACCATCGCAAACACCGAGAGATGCGTCAGGTAATGTACTTCAGCTAATTGGCCAGTGTGAAGCAGAGGTGATGTTTAGAGGTAAAGTGGTAACATCCACCCTTTTTGTAACAAATCACACGCACTTAAATGTTATGGGAGCTGACCTGATGGACCTACTGGGTATTTGGAGTTATCCAATTGAATCAATCTGCAACAACATTACCGCTTCAGAAATTCAGGGAATTAAAAACAAATTTCCAAAAGTGTTCGCCAGCCAGCCCGGTCACTGTTCTACGTTTAAGGTGAATCTTAAAATTAAAGCAGATGCCAAACCGGTATTTAAACCAAAACGGCCGGTGGCTTATGCAGCACTGCAACAAGTAGATGACGAACTTCACCGCCTCGAACAGGCTAATATTATAACACCTGTTACTTATTCTCAATGGGCTGCACCCATTGTGGTTGTCAAACGGGCGAATGGGAAAATTCGTTTATGCGGTGACTATTCGACCGGCCTGAACGATTGCATGGAACCACACCTCTACCCTCTTCCATTGCCAGACGATATTTTTGTGAACTTCAACAATTGCAAAGTTTTCACACGTATCGACCTAACTGACGCATATATGCAAATCGAAGTTGATGACCAAACAAAGCAGCTGCTCACAATTAATACACATAGAGGTTTGTTTACCTTTAACCGGCTCGCACCTGGAGCGTTCCAGCAGGCGATAGATACAATTCTATCTGGGGTTCAATATGCCCATCCATACCTTGATGACGTCATCATAGCAACACCGTCGACGGAACTAAACCGCCAAGCACTTAACGAAGTGTTATCACGCTTTGAAAGGTATAATCTTACAGTGAATTTCGATAAATGTATTTTTTTTTCTCGCAGCTGCACCTATCTTGGGTACCATGTCGATGAGACCGGCGTAAAACCCGACCCTGGAAAAATTTCTACCATACTAAAAATGCCAGCTCCTACAAATCTTACATAGCTACGGTCATTCCTGGGTGCAGTGAACTACTACGGCAAATTTATTCAGCGGCAGCTGAGATCGCCGTTAGATGCACTATTAAAACGTGACTGCGAATGGAAGTGGACAAAGCCATGTGAGGAAGCTTTTAAAAAATTCAAAAATATTTTGGCTTCCGATCTAATGCTAACGCATTACAACCCGTCCCTTCCAATCAAGGTCGCTGCAGATGCCTCCAATTTAGGCATATATTGCTCATGAATTTCCAGATGGAAGCGAAAAAGCTGTATATCACGTTTCCCGATCACTAACGCCAGCAGAGCGGAACTATTCGCAAATAGAAAAAGAAGCTCTGGCGCTCTTATTTGCGGTTAAAAAGTTCCACAAAATGTTATATGGCCGTCGTTTCAAATTAGAAACCGATCACAAGCCCCTATTAGCTATATTTGGGAGTAAAAAGGGTATAGCAACACATACGGCAAGCCGATTACAGCGCTGGGCTTTAACCTTAATGTCCTACGACTTTGCGTTAAGCTATGTACCAACACAACAATTTGGGTGCGTTGACATATTATCACGGCTTATTAACATAAACCAAAAACTTCAGGAGGACGTAATAATAGCCTGCGCAACCCTTGAAGCTGACATAAAGTATTTGGCAGAAAGTAACATCACTGCTTTGCCCATCACTTACAAAATGGTACGCTCTGAAACCCAAAAGGATGTCGTTCTACAAAATATTATAAAATATATTAAAACTGCGTGGCCGAGTAACAAAACATCAGAAGAAAAGTTGTTTTATTTTCGTAAGGACGGGGTTTGTGTTGTAGATGGCTGCCTGTTGTATCAACAAAAAGTGGTAATCCCAACAACTCTACGTCAGAAAGTACTTCATCAATTGAATAAAGGCCACCAAGGTATAGTTCGTACCAAAGCTCTTGCCCGAAGCTACGTATATTGGCCACACATAGACAAAGACGTAGAGAGACTAGTCCAACAGTGCACATCGTGTGCTTCAACAGCTAAAGCTCCACCAAGAATGGAACTTCATCCCTGGCTCACAGCTCAAAGGCCAATGGAACGTATACATGTTGACCTTGCAGGACCAGTGGATCAAAAAACGTATCTCTTAGTGGTGGATTCATATTCGAAATGGCCAGAAGTTTATCCCTTGACATCTGTAACATCGGCAGCAGTAATCGATTGTTTAAATGATTTCTTTTCACATTTTGGATGGCCAGAAACTTTGGTAAGCGATAATGGAACGCAGTTCACTTCGCAAAATTTTCTTGAGTTCTGCAGGGAACGTGGAATTGAACACATTCGTACTGCACCTTTCCACCCACAATCCAATGGCCAAGTGGAACGTTTTGTGGACACTTTTAAGCGTGCCATCAAGAAAAATAATTCGCTAGACCCCAATAACGGTATTCGTGATTTCTTGCACATCTATAGAGCCACAAACAATAGCACAATAAGCAATAAATCACCATCAGAGCTTTTTTTGGGGAGGAAGGTGAGAATCAACATGGACTTACTATTGAAACCAAAACAGGTGTCAAATTGCCGAAACGCGAAAATGGCAACACAATATAATCGGAAATACAACGCCAAAGACCGACAGTTTCACGTTGGAAGTAAGGTTTATGCGAAGGTGTATAAACTCAATAAGTATTTCTGGGCACCTGGAGTTATAAAACAACGTATTGGTAACGTTAATTATCTAGTAGAAATTGTCACCTTTCCATATTTTAAATCTATGAAATCTCATGCAAACCAATTGCGTCACCGTTACACCGAGGCCACGAATGTTAACTCTTGGTTAGATATTTTAGATAACAACTTACAGAATAATAAAACGTCAAGTCATCGGGACGAGAATTGCCCACGACCTTCTCGAGTGGATGATAGAACAACAACACCAGACCTCCCCGCATCTGGGCAAGAATCGAGTGAACAATCAAATGAATCTGTAATTCGCCGATCCCAACGCAATAGGAAAAAGCCAAATTGGTTTAGAGATTACGATACTTGAAAAGGGGAGATGTTGTGGTTATATGTTAACCCTGCCAACAAAATCAAAAACAGTTATTTTTATATTTACTCTTTAGTGTGTCTCTTCTTTTATTTCTTTATGTACACATATACATTCATACCTTTTATATACATACTTAGTATATGCATTTTATTTCTTTACATTCCTTAGTTTTTGTGACATTCAATTGGTAGCTTTTGTGAAATAAAGATTGAATTAATAAGACCGATTGGCGAGTACTTTTATTGGAAGCGGGAACACACTTAATCATAAAATAATGAAACTTGTAACATAATTATACTTCATATATGTGGGTAACCTTATAGGTGAAGTAGGAAAGTTTTTACTCGATATTCTTCAGGCTAACTGACATAGTCCGTGTGAAACCGCCTGTGTCTTTTTTAATTAATCATAGCAGGTTTTATTAATAGAGCAAAAATTTGCGCCTGGACGAAAGTCGCCAATAATTTGGAAGTTTATAGCGAATAAGTGTTGTTATATGTAATAAGTTGCAAAATGATTAGAAGGAACCTTGCAGAAAGAAAATAATAATCTACCGAAACATTTAAAGCAGTGGAGCTGTTGTGGCAAGACAAAGGACACTATTAGAAAGCTTGGAATTTCTATGTTACCGTATTAATCAAAACCTGTAAGTAAAATGGATCATTAATATTAATAGCACATGCCATTTTCTTTCTTACGTTATTTTTATTCTTTTAGCATATAAAGTTTTATTTAAGGATTAAATGTTCAACTTATTCGCTACGGTATTAAAGTAATTTAATTGGTATATAAACCTTACAATTAGTAAGCAAACGAAAACTTATACTCGTATAACAGCTTTTTTTTAAATCGCACACTTTATAGTTTCTAGCTGACAACTCAACAGAAATATATTTCCTATATGCAATCAACCCATTAAGTTATATTTATTATTAAATAATTACCTGTAAGTAATATAAAAGCATCTGTGATTTCTACAAAGTTTACGGGGTAAACTGTGTACATCGCTTGACACTCCGGCTTCTTTGGCTGTCTCTCACGTAATAGCCGTCTCAGTAATCCAGTTTCTCGTGCTCGGATCATGCTAGAATATATAATCTTATTTTAAAGTTCACAAATGTACTATAGTATTCTTACAAAAATACACAGCGAAAAATAGGAAGTTGTTTCTTAAGGAATGACATTTCACTACTTCGAAAGTAATCGTTAGTCTTTCTTTTTGCCATCCAAGAAAGTTTTTTGAGAAAATCTTGATTCATTTGTCTTCAGTTTTTGACTTAACTATTACTTTTATGCAAAGAAACTCCAATTTGTAGCTATTGGCATTTTATCTCTCAAGACTACTATTTATAGTAATATATAGCTAATTGGTTTTGTTGTATTATACTATTGTATTCTAAAAAAAGAAACAAAATATATACTCTTCTTAGTATATATTTTGTAAATTTATTTTGTAAATTGTACATATTAAAATCGTTGGAACTTTTTTTGAAACTGAACATAAAAAAAATTTTTCACTGACTGGTTCCCGCATCGATTTTTAATTTTTAAAAGACGTCAAATGGAGGGAGGACTTAAGTTTCCCGTGTATAAGTACATATTTGACTTACAATTCGTGGAAATATTTTTTATAGAAAATATTAGTTTTTTATTTTTTTAAATTTTTTCCAAAATGTTCGTAATTTTTTTTTATTTTCTTACAATAAACTCAAAATTGTTAAAGCTTTACTTTGAAATTTTATGTAAAATATTGTAAGACGTCCACTTTTGCTATTTTAACTCTTGATAAATTGTCAAAAAGCCATTATATATTTTTATTAATAAGGCCGTTTATGTTTTTGGAGAAATCAGCACTACGATTCTTTCTACATACATATTTACATATATGTATAATTACATACATACATATGTAGATAGTAAGGCGATTTTAGTTTCTTGTTCTTACTCTGCAATGCAAAGATTTTTTTAAAAATTTACCTTTTGATATTAATATAAAAGAGAGAATGTCTAAAAACACAAAACAAGGGCTCGTTTATTTTATTGTAATTACAATAATTCTATTTTAGCAAGAAACAAAAAATTAATAAATTTTGATATAAAAATATGTTTCAAAAATTTTTATTTGTTGTGGGTTAAGATAATAAACATTGTGGGTTAAGATAAAAAGCATTGCTGTATTTTGATAGTGTTACTGGCAAATCATCAACAGATCTTTCACCAATATATTTGAAAAGTTTTCACGTTTGTTGATACACAAGAAATCTCAAGCAAGAAATGAGATTACAAAAATGTACGAAACATAAGAAATTTAAAAAGCTTATAAAAATATTACCACAAATAAGTTTTATTCTCTATGAATCTATTTATTTTTGTTAGATCAGTTTATCCCACACCGAACAAATATTGTTCAAACATAAGCACATATACCTACATATCTGGAATAAATTGTATGAAATAAATTTAAAAAATATATAAGCTACAAAAATTTCTGTCTTTAAGACTACTAGGCACTTTGTTTAATTTACTTAATGAGATTATTAGTAATAATACAATTGAAGAAATAAAATCTTAATAGATCTTTAGTTTTTAATAAATTGGCAACAGTTTGTACTTGCAAACGATTTCTTTTGTTTGTTTTCGTATCATTTTGTGTTTTATGCGCTCAACTGCTGTTGATAAATGGGGTAATGACAAATTTCTGAAATTAATACGTGAAATATCTGAAAACATAAGTTCATTCATTCTCCCAAAAACTTGAAATATTGTCCTTTTTTAAATGTTTTATTTCTGGGAGATCCGCACGAAATTGGGAATCGATGGTTTTAAATTTATTTTCCTCATTTGGAAACAAATTTAATAATAAGGGCATTATACTTGGTCCTACCAGCAATAACATTTTCAAGCGTAAACCCCTTAATCATAATTAATGTTTTTTTTTCAAATTAAATTTCTTTCGAAGTGTGTCGCAAAATTTTATATAAAAAACATGGCCGATACTTTTTTTAACAATATCTTTATCTAACTTTTTGTTTCTATAAATTATTTATATCTAACATAGCTCCCCAAAAAACTTCGCCTAAATGGTTTTCATCTGAGTTTAAACTTACCAAGGGCGTATTATCTAAAACATTCTGTTTATGAAATTTTTTGCCACTTGTAAAAACAAAAATTCCATTCTAGAGTTCAAAATGTGTATCCTTTCTTCCTCAGATTGCATTTCCAGATTAACGTCGTTAATAATTTTTTAAATGTATGACAGGAATAAAAAATACGTCTTCTTTAAAACTGTTAAGGTTTCAGTTTCAATAAACTTAAGGCATTCATTTTTATGTCCGCTTTTATAGTTATTCGAGTTTAAAAAAATATGTTAGCGGTTCCCACTGGTCCAAAAATCTTTGGACTAAGGCCTATCTCGAAACCCATCAAGTTTGGGCATACCTCAGAATCACATGTACCAAAATATTGTTGATATTTTTGAATTTTTTTTTCGTCTCGAGCTGGTACAGAACTTAAAGCTTATTTCCTTAATAAATTTTGCAACATCTTTAGGTAGACATATACTACGTTTATACGCACGTCTTATTTGCAAATAAAAAAGAAGAATGTTGCCGTATAACTTTTTTATTGTAACTTATTAACTCGCTTAACAAGTAGTGAATAACGACTCTATTTGCAAATAAAAAGTAGGACGTTGCCACTTCATGAACGTTTTTTGTGTTTTACTTACCAAACAATCTTATTTTCGTCACATGGCATCACTAATAATAACATAAGTTCTGTATGCAATTTCCCGTATAAACAGTGAATTAGTTATTTGCAAATAGTTCTATTTGCAAATAAGACGTGCGTATAAACGTAGTAATACATATGTAAATATGCTGCAGACGAAACTAAGCTTAATTTGCGGCATACGAAAAAATTTTTAATCTGGCCTCAACATCACTAAATTGTCCCATCATTACATTGCAATTATTAGACGTAAACCCAATCTCGTTTTCCAAAGGAATATTGTTTTCCCGTAGAACATTTAAATTTTGTCCGTAATTCAGTAATAATTGCTTACAGCTTCCAATGATAGGAATCTATGCCTACATTTTCAAACTAAGGTTTTCACAACGATTGATAAGTTCTTTGAGGCCGTGCATTTGTTATATTTATCAATAATAATGGAAAAATAGTTATCTTTACAAAACTTTGAAATCATCTTCGTATTTTCTGGTGCGATTACAGATTATACTTTGATATACTTTGGATACTTTGGGCATTATGTCGATTAATTACAAAAAATTTTAGTTATTTTTAATAATGTTGTTGAGGTGGTCAAGCATCCCAAATGGCAAGTTGTGTTCTGCCACAAACAAAAAAAGCATTATTTCCAAGTACTTGTGCAATGTATGCTTTCTAAAAATGTATTAATTTTTGGGGTGTTCTTTGTCTTCTGCAAATTTTTAGTGTAATATTCGCGGCTGGCATTCCGATATTCATATGTGGCTCAATCCTCCAGTTACACCAACATTACATATGACGCACTTTTTCCCATATAACTTTTCCTTAACTAACCATGGAAACTTGCAATATAGACTTTCTTATTTCTAAAATTGCATACATATGTACATAAGTATGAATTATTAAAAGTATACAAAATTTAACATTTTAGTTACCCATTGGAAGCAGACTCTATATTTTGCAAAGTTTTAAATTACTATTTTATTTTAATTTAAAATTCTAGGACAAAAATTGCTTTATTTCTTAGTGGTGTGCAAAATACATATGTTTATTTACTAATAATAGCTCTGTTCCACATGCATAACGAAACAGTCCGAACTAGCCCAAAGTTACCCAAGACCGTTCCACATAACAATTTTTGTGCAAAAAAGAGAGAAATTGAGAGAGTAATTTTTTCATTTCCTGTACAAATTTGCACGAACTTTTTCTTTGGGTAAGTTCGGACAAGAATTTAACAATCAGCTGTTTTTTGTTTGCATATGAAACTCATAGATTATCAGAAAATTTGCAAGCAAAAGAAAAAGTTTAGTTTTTATAAATAAATATATTAAAAAGCAAAATGGAGAGTTTCAATGAAAAAATTAAAGTGGTAAATACGTTAGTGCATAAACATTTTCTTTTTTATTTAATATTTAAAATGTTTTTATAGCTACGTATATGAAGAATTTTTTTGTTTTTCAATTATTTTACAATTGTTGACAATGATGCAAATGTTTTGTTTTTATAATTTGAAAGCTTTTTAGCGTCTAAAAGCACTTAAATAGATTTTAGTTTAAAAAGTAAACAGCATTAGTATTTCAGAAACTACAAAATTGGTTTTTTGCGTTCCAGCTATTTTGGGTAACTTTGGCAAATTTAGAGAGTATTTTTCATTTTGCTCTCAATAGTCCGAACTTGTCCGAGATCTTGTGGAACAAACCTAATGTGTAAAGTAGCATTTTATCGAAACCATGTACATAGTTAAAACATAATAGGGTTGGTTGTTTGAATAGCATTAACAAACAACTTTTGCAACAGACACACATGAACAAAAACATGAATAACGAATTTTATGCGCTCCTTATATTCTTGTTTTGTAGCCAATGCTGCAAATGTTTATAAAAATAGTAACACTAGATTTCTAAATAGGGAACAAGACAAAACAAAAAAGAGTACTAAATATGACGTAGGGGTAATGCGGTAATTTTGTAAAAGTACTAAAAATAGTACAATAGTACTTAATTTTACATCACTAATGTAGAATTTATATTGTAGTACCCACACTTGAGGTGAATTCATCCATTCGTCTGAACGTTCAGAACGCTTTTTTATATGTAGTTTGACGTCTCTATTTTTGAGAGAGAGAGAGAGAAAGATAGTAGATTTAGTGCGGAACAATTTTTGCTTGAATTGGTTTAATTTTAATTATCGCCCGGAACGAATTGCGCTGCCACATCATGTTATATGTAAATATGTACCATAACAATATACATAGTATTTTTTTTTAATTTTTTATATTTATTTAACAAAATAGCTATTAGAACATGCACTCGACTTTTTTGTTTAATTTAGAACACAGTAAATTGCAATCAACTGCCACTGTGTTGCCTGCTTGTAAAAGTAACACACATCATTTACATAGTTGTTCCATATGGTAGCTTTGTTTCTGCAGAACAATTGTTCGATGTGTGTGAATCTTTTGTAAGCAAACTCTCAGTAAACTAAAATTGTCTCACAACAAAAATTTCCTTCAGAACGAATGGGTGAATTCACTTTTATATAAATATGTATATAAATATCTATGAAATAATGAATTGCTGAGATAACTCAGCAATTGTTTTCAGAGAACAAGAAGTTCTCTGAGAATAAAATTACAAAGAGAGAATGCAGTAGCAGTACGTCCATCGACAAATTTAGCTCTGACAGTAAAATGTACAACATCTTTAAATATCTATAGTTTTTGCTTAAACTACTACTACTTACTCCCCGTCTACATTGGTAATTTTGTTGCATGCAATTCTGCTGCAGAATTGCTTTAGTGTCCACATTAGAAAAAAATCTAGTATTGCAATTCTTGTATAAAACGTATGTAAAACATCAAATACAACAACACCAAACATCAATTTGAATAGTGAGAATTTGAAAGCAAAAGAGAATTGCAGAGAACATGAGACTCTGTACCCCTCCCCTAGCTTCTTACCTCTCTCTCCTAAAACAACCAAGAATTGCTGCAACTAAATTGCAAGTGTGGACAGTGAGTTAAACTACTGTCTGGTCTAAAAACACAATAATTGGGCAAGTATAACTGTATAATGGATTGTATGTTTCAGTAGTTGGTTAGTAATATTCCTAATTAACCTGAATAGATTAGATACAATGCTTTTCAATTATGAATTTATGGTTGACGAATATCGTAAAAAAAATTAAAATCAATAAGAATTTAACTAATTGTGGTATTCAGCATTTGGTCAAAATATAATTTGTAATTATTAAAAAATTACCCAAATATACTTTTATGAAAACAATAACAGTTAAGAAATTAAAATATTAAAATGCTGACTGCTGATATGTAGTTGTTGGTGATATTGGGTTATTGACACTTTTAACTTTTTGTTGTTGGTTTTATATTTGAAAAAGGTGGATTTTTGAGAGCTGTCGGATTTTATTAAAAAAACACATACAATTTAGAGAAATGTATGAAATTTTTATTTGATCCGATAGAACGATCTATGTAATTATATGTTTAAAGATGATTTCATGTAAATGTTGATCCCTGCTACGCCTAAAAATAGTTCATACGCTGGGTCCAATTTGGCATACTTCCTCTAAGATATTGGCCGGTATGTCACGAATAAATTCTTCAATATTGCCTTTTAGTTCATCAACCGTTGCCTTGTGTTCATCAACCGTGTTGGTTGTGTTTTGGCCAGCAAAATATTATCCAGTTTTTCATGTAGTGGTTGTAAAATTGCAGTTGCTTTCATTATAGCTTGTTAGTATAAGATAGGAATCAAAGAAATATAGGCAAATACGAGATTTTTGATACATTTATAGAGTTTATAACGCCAATTAAATTTGATGTAAGTTTTCACAATTGAATTTGTTCCAAGTTTTTACTGTATATTGTTTTACGCATAGACATAGATATGCTTGAGATTACTTTCAGCCCAATTATGAAAGACAATTCCACGGGAGTTTTTTCCCTATTCCCTCTTCCCCTATTCTAAATAAAATCTCCCCGGGAAAATTCTTCCTTATCCCTTTTCCCTTATTCTAAACAATCTTCGAAAATGAGAAACTCTTCCCCGGGAAAAAAGTAGGTATTATGAATGTGAATAAAAGGGAGAATATGATAACAAATTTTCCGCCACAAAAATTGCGAGGGAGTTGTGATAAAAAATGTAAGTATTAAAATTTTTACTTATAAAAAATAAATATCGTAAGTTTATTATTTATTACCTTAATTTAAATAAACGTACTGGTGAATACCCGAATATGGAGCAGAAGTTTTCTGCAAGTGAAGAGGCCATATACATTTTGCTTGGCATGAATGAGCCCACTGAAGGTGTGGCCAACACATTTGGATTAGGTTGCTCTTCTTTTAACACTACCAAGCAAGCAGACGAGATCACCGATGATTTATTAACGGAGATTTTAGTGGACCACAATATCGCTAACTTGACCGATAGTTGCAAAGAAAGTCCATCACAACCACCGAAAAAAAATTCAAAAATGCTTCAGTGGAACGAACCGCAGAGTACATCAGCCAACTTTCTTGCAGAGGAAATCTGCATTCAGAGAAATATGTTGGAATGTATGAAAGAACAGTGCTAGGTCAAAAAAAAATTGACCGTTCCATAGATTTATGATTTAAAGAAAGAGGAGCTAAAAGAGCAAACAAATACATAATATGGTAATGCAACAGTTAAGGCTTAGGGAAGAGGAAGACAGAATTGAAAAAATCGAAGACTTATGGAATTAGAAAACTTCAGATATAAATATTAATTATTATAGTGATAAAATGTGATGAAATAAATTGAAAGTGAAAGTAACTGTGACATATAATAAGATGTGATTTTGTTTTGCTTTTTAACCTATGAAATATTAGATTTTTAGTTTTTAAGTTTTAAATGAAAAGTGCAAACCTCAACTCAAATGTTGATTTACAGTATAATTTATTTTTAGTTTTGTTCTTGAAGAATGTTTTTAGTTATCTTTTTAATACACTAGTGTTCGCCCAGTGAAATTCAACCATTATTGCAATAATACAAAACCGCTCAGATAAAATTTCATATTTTTCTTCATTTCTAATGAAATGTATTACCGTACTTACTCCGTTCTTTAATAGTTGTATCTATTAATGTGAGCTTTCCAAATAAATAATAGAAACGGTTTTGATATTCATTTAAGAAACATAAATTTATTGCCTATATTAAAAATATTAATTTTTTTTGATTAATTGAAGAAAAAGTAAAAAGAAATACATTTTTTCAAAATATTTAAAGAAGTTGTACGACTGACATCTTTATCTAAGGAAAATTTCTTTATATACAATATTCTTCGTAAAAACTCTATTGTCATTGAGTATGTTTCCTTGACCATTTTCATTTGAAATTTGAGGGTGTTGTTGGCTGAAGTAGTTAGCGCGTTGACTACAAAGCAATTTATGACTGACAAAGGGTTCGTATCCTGTTCAAGACAAGTCATAAAAAAATTAATATCGTAAGTTTTTCTGATCTACTTAGTGTGGAGTTGTGTTAATTGTTGTTGGACTGTTTAAGTGATGAAGGCATAACACTGGTCACTTTAACAGTAACAGCAATTTCATACTCTAATGTTTACTGTTACAAGCGCGCCCTCCTTCGTCGGTATTGTCAGCAAGAACCGTCGGCGAAGTAAAACAATTAATAAAATGACAATACTAAAAAATGCGTCTACTTAACATCAGAGATGCTACAACTCTGCTATAAAAAAAATGTAATAATAATAAATAAATCAACGCGGAATAGCTGAGTTGTAACACAGAAATTAAAACCTCTCTCTCTCTATCTCTCTCCCTCTCTGTATTCTAATTTCACCACTTGTCCTCTCTACCCTATCCCTTTCACAAAAGAAGTAACACCTTAATTTAAGTAGTAGGCATTAACTACCTGAGTGTAACTTCTCTTTAAAAAATAAAAAAATAAATAAAATTTTAGGTCCTCGAATGAACGAAATCTACTCGCAGCTACATATAATTGTCCACGAGCAAATATAGGTAGTTTCAAAAGGACGCCTATCTTTTCAAATATTTGCCCCTGTGACTTGTTAATGGTCATAGCAAATGCGGGTATAATTGGAAATTGTGTCTGCTGTAATTTAAATTGAAGAATTGTTCCAGAAAATGGTTAATTTATTCGTGGAATCAAAATTATTTTATTGCGAACTACTCCCGTTAATACTTCGCAATCTATGGTGTTGCGGTGCAAGCATTTTTCTCTCATTCGAGTTCCATTTACTATGGCTTGTGCCATGTTCAAATTACGAATCAGCATAACAATGGAATTTATTTTCAATTTCGATTTATGCGGTGGCATTCCGCTTACGTTCAGTAAATTTAAAAATTAAGAATGATATTCATTTACGTCATTGACATCATTAGAAACTTAACAAAACTGTAATAAACCTTCTCCTCCCCTGAAAGACGATTAAGTATATCATTATTTATTGAAGCGTAGTCTTCATTGATAGGAGCTAAAATTACAGAATTAAGAATTTGATCCGATAATATATTCTCACGAATATTACCATAGATTTCAGTAATTAAACTATCAAAACAACCAATTATTTGTTGTGGCAATTCAATAATGTGATCACCTAACACTGGATAATTTCTTAATTCACAATTAGCAAGTTTATTTATGAAATTCGACAAATTCTACTTCTTCTGGTCTAGCTCTCGTATTTTGTGTTAAGGTAACTTTGTGAAAAGAATTAAATTCTTTCCAACTAATGATGCAATTTTCAATTGAAGTAAATCGGGTCCCGTGTGGAACAACATGTAAAATTTGCATTAAATCGCACCTTAGTAGAATAGTCTTACCACCAAATGGTGGAATAGAATGAACAAATAAAATAGGTTTTTCCTTCTGAGTGCTTACGGAGTGCCAAGCAAAATTTAATTTAGTTAATTTTCAGTTTTTTGTTGCAATTTTTTTTAGCAAATTAAGAGAGAAAGAGAGATCATGGCTTTATGATTGGCTAATATTCTTAACTGTTTTAACTATCTTAGGCACAAAAATGTAGAATAAAAAATACATTCTGCACTGCTTCTATTGACAATATATCAAACAAACAAAAATCAAGCGAATACGTTGAGTTTAAGTCAGTTAAAATTGTTCTTAATTTTTTCCACTTGCCTATTTATATATAGATATAGAGTAGAATAAAAAATACATTCTACACTGCTTCTATTGACAATCTATCAAACAAACAAAAAAATCAAACGAATACGTTGAGTTTAGGTCAGTTAAAATGGTTCTTAATTTTTCCATTTGCGTATTTATATGTAGAGTAGAATAAAAAATACATTCTGAACTCCTCCTACAGACAATCTATGAAACAAAAAATCAAGCGAATACGTTGAGTTTAGGTCAGTTAAAATGGTTCTTAATTTTTCCATTTGCGTATTTATATGTAGAGTAGAATAAAAAATACATTCTGAACTCCTCCTACTGACAATCTATGAAACAAAAAATCAAGCGAATACGTTGAGTTTAGGTCAGTAAAAATGGTTCTTAATTTTTCCATTTGCCTTTTTATATATAGAGTAGAATAAAAAATACATTCTGAACTCCTCCTACTGCCAATCCATCAAACAAAAAATCAAGCGAATACGTTGAGTTTAGGTCAGTTAAAATGGTTCTTAATTTTTTCCACTTGCCTATTTATATATAGATATAGAGTAGAATAAAAAATACATTCTACACTGCTTCTATTGACAATCTATCAAACAAACAAAAATCAAGCGAATACGTTGAGTTTAAGTCAGTTAAAATTGTTCTTAATTTTTTCCCCTTGCCTATTTATATATAGATATAGAGTAGAATAAAAAATACATTCTACACTGCTTCTATTGACAATCTATGAAACAAAAAATCAAGCGAATACGTTGAGTTTAGGTCAGTTAAAATGGTTCTTAATTTTTCCATTTGCGTATTTATATGTAGAGTAGAATAAAAAATACATTCTGAACTCCTCCTACTGACAATCTATGAAACAAAAAATCAAGCGAATACGTTGAGTTTAGGTCAGTAAAAATGGTTCTTAATTTTTCCATTTGCCTTTTTATATATAGAGTAAAATAAAAAATACATTCTGAACTCCTCCTACTGACAATCTATCAAACAAAAAATCAAGCGAATACGTTGAGTTTAGGTCAGTTAAAATGGTTCTTAATTTTTTCCACTTGCCTATTTATATATAGATATAGAGTAGAATAAAAAATACATTCTACACTGCTTCTATTGACAATCTATCAAACAAACAAAAATCAAGCGAATACGTTGAGTTTAAGTCAGTTAAAATTGTTCTTAATTTTTTCCCCTTGCCTATTTATACATAGATATAGAGTAGAATAAAAAATACATTCTACACTGCTTCTATTGACAATCTATGAAACAAAAAATCAAGCGAATACGTTGAGTTTAGGTCAGTTAAAATGGTTCTTAATTTTTCCATTTGCGTATTTATATGTAGAGTAGAATAAAAAATACATTCTGAACTCCTCCTACTGACAATCTATGAAACAAAAAATCAAGCGAATACGTTGAGTTTAGGTCAGTAAAAATGGTTCTTAACTTTTTCCACTTGCCTATTTATATATAGATATAGATTACTTTTTAATCATTATATTTCGCGATCGTACTGTACATGTTTTTTTCGCAGGTAACGAAAAGTGTAAAAACCAATCATACAGGATTTCACAAAAATAGGGAACAAACAAAATAAATTGGCTACCTATTTTTTAGGAATCTATGTTTGTATGTATATATGCAAAGCCTTAAGACTATTTATGTACTTATATGCATGTTGCTTGCGCGACCAAGCCACCTTCTTCTTTTAAATCCATGTTTACTCCACGACGGTCGAGGCATAAATAAATACGTTCTGTAAAAAACAAAACAATCGAACCTGTTTTTTCATAAATGCATATGGATTGGTTTTGTGCTAATAATGCGGGGTTATGACTGGTTGAAAAATTGTGCCGACGAAAAACCATTCCCCTCGTCTCTCTTGCCAACAAAGTAGGATGTTATGCCTGCATAATTGTTCTCGTGTGTTAAGGCTCAATAAGAATAATAACAATTCAGTATGATTACGGAGTTGAGTTTTTTGTTGTAATTTTGAGTTTTTTTTTAGCAAATTAAGAGAGAAAGAGAGATCATTGCTTTATGATTGGCTAATATTATGAACTGTTTTTAAATATCTTAGGCATAAAGCTGAAAGTCCATACCATCCGTTCTATGCGTCGATGCGTTTCATGCGTCTGTCCAAAAAGTTGATTCTGTGTAATTGTATGTAACAAGTTACAGAGCAAAACGCATAGAACGTATAGAACGCATAGAACGCATGAAGTAGGTTTTCTTTCTACTTTTCTATGCGTCTCATGCGTCATGAGAGAGAGGTGAAAAAAGGTCAGTTGTTTTTGTTAACCAGGGATGACAAATTATATTTTATGTTCAATGATATCGATTAAAAATTTGTGTGGTGGATTTTAATTTTCTCTTCTTGTTGCATTAAAAAAGTTTTTAATAAAAGAAAAACCTTTCGCATTAAAGTGTACAATTACTTTTATTGATAAAATATATTAACGTCAATTTTTAACATATTTTTTCATTAAGAAAATTTGCGTTCTAGTTATCGATTACTTTTATGTACCGAGTGTCATCTCTGTTTTGTTTATTATTTTTTAATCAACTACAAGGGAAAATAATGTTATTGAAGCTGCAAAAATACAACTAAATTCTCATTTTGTGTTCTTTTGCAGCTTTCCGTAGGACCAAAATATTATGTATATAAACTCAATGCCTTCCATAAATTCTTTTAAAGTCACAATTTCACATTCCATTTTTGCATAAATTTGTTCTATTTGATAAAAATATTTACACTACAGCTGATCAAAATAAAAAAGCTGACGCATGAAACGCATTGTATGTAACTTCACGCATAGAACGCATAGAACGCACAACATACGCATAGAACGCATACGCATAGAACGGATGGTATGGACTTTCAGCTTAAAAATGTAAAATAAATAATACATTCTGCACTGCTGCTATTGACAATCTATCAAACAAAACAAAAATCAACCGAATACGTTGAGTTTAAGTCAGTTAAAATTGTTCTTAATTTTTTTCACTTGCCTATTTATATATAGATTAATATTTTTAAAATAAATATTTGAGATAATATCAAAAGTTTTAGCTCTTCATATGCCGACATTTCATTGGTTGCTAAAACCAAATCGTCAGTGAAGTTTAAGCAGTTTGAGACAATTTTTCCTTTTTAAATATTGAAAATAGCTGCTGATGAAATCTTTCAGGTAAAAAAATCAATGTAATACCTCTATACATTTAGCCACAAAAAATATCATATAAATATCTTGAAATCGAAAAAATTCAATAAAAACGAATGCAATTTTCTTCAAATTCTTTGTTGAACCTTCGTAGTGAAATGACATATTAGCGGAGTTTTTTTAAACAAACAAAAATACAAACAAAAAAATATTCTTAATAAAATTTTGTTAAATTTGCTTTATTTGCTTGCATTGATTATATTTTTCGTATAATCTGAAACAACAAAAACAAAAAAAAAACAAACAAAGTGACTGAGGAATACTCTGCATGAGTACCTCAAAAACAAAAAATTGTGAAGTGAGTTCTAACGGCAGAAATGCCTATTTTACTGTGAGTTCTGAAGCTCTTAATGCACACAATAGAAATAAAAAATCTGATGTTAGTCTTTTTCTAACGGCAAAGCCAATTTTACGCGAGCGATCAACTTCGCATACTCCAATGCCAAGTAGTGATTCGTTAACATTACCGTTGCCTAGTACTTCTTTATTTAAGTCAGCACCATTATCCGCTCCGGGCTCATGTTCATCACTTACCCAAGTTATCACTATAGACAATAATATTCAGAAACCTAAAGTGACAGTCGGAATGGACAGATATATTACAGTAGTAAAGCGCGGGCGAAGCCCAAATTCATCTGAAATCTCATCGGTTCCCAAGATATCCATGGATAACGACGCCGCCAAAATTAACCGTCAAAACCGTTTTAAAATATTGCAGGATGACAATGACAAACCCGATGCATCCTCGAAAAAAAACCTCCAAACCACCACACATATATTTGAGAGAAAAAATTTCAAACACCCTCATCAAAACATTAATATCCGTCATTGGTGAAAAGGCATTTCACATTGTTCCAATAAAACGTGGTAACATTGACGAAATCCAAATATATGAAGAAAAAGATTTCTGCAAAATGGTTAATAAATTGGAAAAAAATAAAACAAGTAAAAACTTGTTCCAGCTTATAGAGTAGAATAAAAAATACATTCTACACTGCTTCTATTGACAATCTATCAAACAAACAAAAATCAAGCGAATACGTTGAGTTTAAGTCAGTTAAAATTGTTCTTAATTTTTTCCCCTTGCCTATTTATATATAGATATAGAGTAGAATAAAAAATACATTCTACACTGCTTCTATTGACAATCTATGAAACAAAAAATCAAGCGAATACGTTGAGTTTAGGTCAGTTAAAATGGTTCTTAATTTTTCCATTTGCGTATTTATATGTAGAGTAGAATAAAAAATACATTCTGAACTCCTCCTACTGACAATCTATGAAACAAAAAATCAAGCGAATACGTTGAGTTTAGGTCAGTAAAAATGGTTCTTAATTTTTCCATTTGCCTTTTTATATATAGAGTAAAATAAAAAATACATTCTGAACTCCTCCTACTGACAATCTATCAAACAAAAAATCAAGCGAATACGTTGAGTTTAGGTCAGTTAAAATGGTTCTTAATTTTTTCCACTTGCCTATTTATATATAGATATAGAGTAGAATAAAAAATACATTCTACACTGCTTCTATTGACAATCTATCAAACAAACAAAAATCAAGCGAATACGTTGAGTTTAAGTCAGTTAAAATTGTTCTTAATTTTTTCCCCTTGCCTATTTATACATAGATATAGAGTAGAATAAAAAATACATTCTACACTGCTTCTATTGACAATCTATGAAACAAAAAATCAAGCGAATACGTTGAGTTTAGGTCAGTTAAAATGGTTCTTAATTTTTCCATTTGCGTATTTATATGTAGAGTAGAATAAAAAATACATTCTGAACTCCTCCTACTGACAATCTATGAAACAAAAAATCAAGCGAATACGTTGAGTTTAGGTCAGTAAAAATGGTTCTTAACTTTTTCCACTTGCCTATTTATATATAGATATAGATTACTTTTTAATCATTATATTTCGCGATCGTACTGTACATGTTTTTTTCGCAGGTAACGAAAAGTGTAAAAACCAATCATACAGGATTTCACAAAAATAGGGAACAAACAAAATAAATTGGCTACCTATTTTTTAGGAATCTATGTTTGTATGTATATATGCAAAGCCTTAAGACTATTTATGTACTTATATGCATGTTGCTTGCGCGACCAAGCCACCTTCTTCTTTTAAATCCATGTTTACTCCACGACGGTCGAGGCATAAATAAATACGTTCTGTAAAAAACAAAACAATCGAACCTGTTTTTTCATAAATGCATATGGATTGGTTTTGTGCTAATAATGCGGGGTTATGACTGGTTGAAAAATTGTGCCGACGAAAAACCATTCCCCTCGTCTCTCTTGCCAACAAAGTAGGATGTTATGCCTGCATAATTGTTCTCGTGTGTTAAGGCTCAATAAGAATAATAACAATTCAGTATGATTACGGAGTTGAGTTTTTTGTTGTAATTTTGAGTTTTTTTTAACAAATTAAGAGAGAAAGAGAGATCATTGCTTTATGATTGGCTAATATTATGAACTGTTTTTAAATATCTTAGGCATAAAAATGTAAAATAAATAATACATTCTGCACTGCTGCTATTGACAATCTATCAAACAAAACAAAAATCAACCGAATACGTTGAGTTTAAGTCAGTTAAAATTGTTCTTAATTTTTTTCACTTGCCTATTTATATATAGATTAATATTTTTAAAATAAATATTTGAGATAATATCAAAAGTTTTAGCTCTTCATATGCCGACATTTCATTGGTTGCTAAAACCAAATCGTCAGTGAAGTTTAAGCAGTTTGAGACAATTTTTCCTTTTTAAATATTGAAAATAGCTGCTGATGAAATCTTTCAGGTAAAAAAATCAATGTAATACCTCTATACATTTAGCCACAAAAAATATCATATAAATATCTTGAAATCGAAAAAATTCAATAAAAACGAATGCAATTTTCTTCAAATTCTTTGTTGAACCTTCGTAGTGAAATGACATATTAGCGGAGTTTTTTTAAACAAACAAAAATACAAACAAAAAAATATTCTTAATAAAATTTTGTTAAATTTGCTTTATTTGCTTGCATTGATTATATTTTTCGTATAATCTGAAACAACAAAAACAAAAAAAAACAAACAAAGTGACTGAGGAATACTCTGCATGAGTACCTCAAAAACAAAAAATTGTGAAGTGAGTTCTAACGGCAGAAATGCCTATTTTACTGTGAGTTCTGAAGCTCTTAATGCACACAATAGAAATAAAAAATCTGATGTTAGTCTTTTTCTAACGGCAAAGCCAATTTTACGCGAGAGTTATGGAAACCCCCATAATACCACTTTCAACAACAACAACAACGCCACCAACAAAACCACCTAGATTGGCTCATACATGAAGGCCAGCAGTACAGAAGTTCAACGCTCTAGAAATAAGAAACTGTTTAATTGCATTTTTTTTTCTTTTCTTTTAACCTGAATAATATTTTACAATATAAACTTCCACATAAGAAACATAAAAAATGGAACAATTTAATTTAATAATTTGTTTTGTATTTTGTTCTTATTAATTTTAGCTTTTTATGCAATTCTTCTTTGCAATCAGTTTATTAAACCTTAATATACATTTCTCTTTTTGCAACCAATATTTTAAAGCTTAATATGCATTTTCTTTTTATAAGTAATTTTGTATTTTTTTGTTCCAATATTCTAAAGCTTAATCTGCAATTCTTTTAATATAAATAATTGTAATTTTAAATTAAGAATTTAATCAATAAAGTGAGTTGAACCTTGAAAGGTTTGTTTAATTTTTTTTGGTGTAAATAAAAACCCCTCACATAACTGGCGCAGTCACCTAGTTCCAATACGACGGATTATCGTAAAAAAAGGAACACGGATCTACGAAGCTTATAATTGTTGTACAATAATTTTGTACAATTGTAAAGTTCCAGCACGACGGATAAATCGTAAAGGAATCCACTATCTGCAACAATTCTAAAGTTCCAGCACGACGGATAAATCGTAAAGGAATCCACTATCTGCAACAATTCTAAAGTTCCAGCACGACGGATAAATCGTAAAGGAATCTACTATTGGCAACATTTTCCAAGTTCCAGCACGACGGATTATCAGTGAAAAGGAAAGGACAATGCTGATTATTTTTGCGTAAGTCAAATATTGAATTAACATAATAAAAATAATAAAATAGTATATGGTAAAGAAAAGCATTCAATAAAATAAAGAAAGGTTTTATTAAGTGAAAAGGAATCTTTTATAATTGAACAAATTTAAAGTGATATTTGTGTATTGAAAAAATTTATCGCTTCCAGTGAATAAAATTTTTAGAAAGCGTTAAATCGTGAATATTCTTATTAAGAATTAAAAGAAAAAAATTTTTACTCGGAAAATAAAATCCTTTGCAATAATTATATGCCAAGATTCCGACCCTATCGAATTCTTCCAAGAGTACTTGTTCCAATTCCAGAAATGAGTGTTAATGAGAATAGTGATAATAACATTAATCCAAACCCACCACCAAATGTTAAAGATATCTTGGATTCCTTAAGAATCCCAGATGCAGTCAAGGACCTCCCAAAATTTGATGGGAATCCAAAATTACTCTACGACTTTATTAACAATGTGGAAGAAATACTGTCGGTTTTGACACCTATTGATGGTACTCCTTTTGGTAGAATGATTCTACGAGCCATAAGGAATAAAGTTGAAGGAGAGGCCAACGAGATACTAAATATGTATAGTACAGATCTTCAATGGGAAACCATTAAAAATAACCTTATTCTTCATTACTCTGACAAGCGTAATGAAACTTCCCTAATTCGTGATCTTCATTTACTTAAACAAAACAATAAAACACTAGAAGAATTCTACAGCTCAGTAGTAGAAATTCAAGCTACTATTAACAATCACCTAATGATTCATGAAATCGACCCTAATATTATAATGGCAAAACGTGATCTGTTTGCTAAAATGTGCCTCAATACATTTTTATCGGGTTTAAGAGAGCCACTTGGATCTTCCATTAGAGCAATGAAACCAGAAACACTACCAATAGCCTTTTCATATTGTGTAACAGAGCAAAATATGTTCTACATTAAACAAGAACACAGAAATCTTACTAGGAAACCAGAAACTCAAAGGCATTTTACACATTCATACCCCAATTACCAAAAACCGTTCATTCCAAGGACACAAATAGGAAACAATTTTAGACCACAAAACAATTTCAGACCACAAAATTTCAATTCTCCCTCTTATTTTTATAGCCCACAATTAACTAACAATCACTCACACACCAGACCTCAGGCACCGCACAATTTTTACCCACAAATACCAAGACAAACTAACAATCACACAATTCAAAATAACCAGACTCCACTTAATAATAGCCATGCACGAACAAACACCACACCAGAACCAATGGACACTAGCTCAGGGTATACACACCATAGAAACACAAGCCAACAGACACGAAGATTCCCAAGGGAATTACATCAAATTGATTACACCACAGGAAACACTTTTTCCGAAGACGATAATATTCCAAATTATTTACCAAATATGGATAACTTTAACGTATAGTAGATACTGAAAATTTTCACCTCAATGCCTCCAAGAACCAAAGGGATACCTAGATATAAATAAACACGGTAATTACCTTCCTTATATAAATATCTCATCTCCTTTTGGTCGCCCACTTAAATTTTTAATAGATACAGGCGCATCCGCTTCATTTATTAATCCAGAATATACTAAAAAATTAAAAATAGAAAAATGTACACCAATAACAATAACAACAGTTCTTAACAAACATGAATTGAATTCAAAAGTGAACATGCCTGCTTTCGTAGAATTTCAAGATAAAACAAAATTTGAATTTTTTATATTTAAATTTCATACTTACTTTGATGGTCTAATTGGATTAGACATCCTTACTAAATTAAGCGCAAAAATTGATCTAGAAAATAAACAAATAATAACAAAAAACACGACCATTCCATTATTTTTCAAACCAAACTTAACTTCAGGAAAATTCTTAATTGCTCCAAAAACAAAAGCTATTATTAAAATACCCGTAGACATTGAAAACGGAGATTTCTTTATTCCTACTATAGTCATACAACCCGAAGTTACGATCTCAACTGGCGTATATAATGCGAAAAACTGGTACAGCTTTGTTGAGGTAAACAATAAATCCAATACCAACAAAGTCATTCTAGTTGAGAGTCCCATTAAGGTAGAGCCCCTCACCAATTCACACTGCATAGAATTTAACAACATCAACTTAGAATGTTCTTCTGAAAACGGCTTAAATCTTATCGATAATCTGAGAATTGATCATTTAAACTCTGAAGAAAAACAGGCAATAACCAAATTATGCAAGGAATTCGAAGACATTTTCTTTCAAGAAAACCAACCTCTTACCTTTACCAACAAAATCAAGCATAATTTAGTTACAAAAGATGACATACCTATCTACACAAAATCCTATAGATACCCACACATCCATAAAGAGGAAATAAGAAGACAAATCTCGGAAATGTTGAACCAGGGTATAATCAGAGCAAGCTATTCACCCTGGAGTGCTCCAGTATGGATAGTACCTAAAAAATTAGATGCTAGTGGAAAACGCAAATGGCGTCTAGTAATAGACTATAGGAAATTAAATGAGAAAACAATATCAGATAGGTACCCAATCCCAAATATCAATGAAATTTTAGACAAACTAGGGAAATGTATGTATTTCACTACATTAGACCTGGCAAGTGGTTTTCATCAAATAGAGATGAACCCTAAAGATATACCCAAAACTGCCTTCACGGTAGAAGGTGGCCACTATGAGTTCGTCCGAATGCCGTTTGGGCTTAAGAACGCTCCTTCCACATTCCAACGAGTGATGGATTATATCCTTAAAGATTTAATAGGAACCGTATGTCTAGTATATTTAGATGATATCATCATTTACTCAACTTCCCTTCAAGAACATGTTGAAAATTTGAAAAAAGTTTTTTCCGCTCTAAGAGAAGCCAATCTCAAAGTGCAACTGCAGAAATCTGAATTCCTACATAAGGAATGCGCATTTTTAGGCCATATTGTATCAACCGAAGGTGTAAAACCAAATCCTGACAAAATAAAAGCTATAAAAAATTTTCCAATTCCAACCACCCAAAAAGAAATAAAATCTTTCTTAGGTCTTTTAGGATATTATCGTAAATTTATCAAAGATTTTGCCAAAATAACTAAACCATTTACAGCCTGCTTGAAAAAAGACCAACCTATTATAATAAATGAAAAATACAAACAAACATTTGAAATTTGCAAGAGTCTCTTAACCAACGACCCAATTCTACAATACCCAGATTTTTCAAAACCATTCAATCTCACGACAGATGCCAGTAATTTTGCAATTGGCGCCGTTTTATCGCAAGGTCCAATTGGAAGCGACAAACCAATTTGCTATGCAAGTCGCACACTCACATCATCAGAAATAAATTATTCAACAATAGAGAAAGAACTTCTAGCCATAGTTTGGGCTACTAAATATTTTCGACCGTACCTTTTCGGTCACCAGTTCAAAATCATAACGGATCATAAACCACTAACATGGATTATGAGCCTTAAAGAGCCAAACTCAAAACTTGTCCGCTGGCGCTTAAAATTAGAGGAATATGATTACGAGATAATTCACAAAAAAGGAAAACTAAACACTAATGCAGATGCACTTAGCCGTATAAAAACCAATACTCCAGTTGATCAAAATATAAATATATTCGATACAGAATCTATTCAGGGTACTTCAGGAAGTACTATTCACTCAGCAGAAGAAAATATTGATGATGGCATTCCTATTTCAGAAAAACCCATAAATGATTTTAATTTACAAACTCTATTTAAGAAAGGAAACTCCAATTGTCACATGAAACTCGAAGTTATCTTTAAGAATAAGCAAAGAAAAACCTTTACATACTCCCACTATACAGAAGAAATTATCACAGAAATTCTAAAAAATCATCTTGCTCCTAATAAAACTACCGCTATATTCACTGATGACGAAATATTTCGTTTGATTCAAAAAGTATACTCAGAACATTTTTCACAAAGTAAAATTTTCCGTTTGGTAAGATGCACTGAAATAGTAAAAGATATTAAAGAAAACGATATTCAAGATAAATTAATTCAAGATTATCATGAAAATAACAATCACAGAGGCATTATAGAAACATTGGATCACCTAAAACGTGAATATTATTTTCCCTACATGAAATCCAAAATATCTCAAACAATAAATAACTGTGATGCATGCCAAAGACTAAAGTATGATAGGAACCCTCCTAAAATCATATTTGAAAAACCGCCAACGCCTACTAAACCATTGGACATACTTCATATAGACATTTATACAATTAATGCTAAAATTATTCTAACAATCATAGACAAATTCTCTAAATTCGCTGCGGCATACACTCTAACAGCTAGAAATAGTATTTGTGTAATTAAATCCTTAAAACATTTTCTGAGTATGCATGGTATTCCTAACCAAATTGTTTGTGACCAAGGGACTGAATTCAATTCGAACATATTTAAAGACTTTTGTAAACAATATCAGATTAATTTGCACTTCACTTCCTTTCAACAGTCAAGTAGTAATGCCCCTGTTGAAAGACTCCATTCAACTTTAACTGAAATATATAGATTAATAACCGAAAAAATAAAAAATAAAAAATTAGAAATGGATCACGACGACATTTTAACCGAAACCCTCATTACATACAATAACGCCATTCACTCTGCCACAAAACTCACACCCTTTGAACTTTTTTACGGCAGAACAAACAAATTCGACCGTGAGATCTCATTCAATAATGAACACGAATACCTTTCAAAAATTAACCAATTTCAAACACAATTATATGAATATATTAAAAATAAACTACAATCCGATACAGAAAAACGCATAGAAAAACTAAACGAAAATAGGCAAGACCCAATAAATTATGACGAAAATGATTATATATATAGAAAAGAATGTAGAAGAAATAAATTAACACCTAAATTTACTAAACACAAAATCAAAAAAAAAATAACAAAGTCACACTAATAACTACAGAAAACAAGAAATTGCACAAATCAAAAGTAAAGAAAAGACGATTTTGAAACTTAAACTAACATACAATATTTTTTCAGATTTATAACCATAATACACGCACAAACGCTAAACTTACAAAACCTATCCGATACACAAGGTTTATTACAAATTAAATTAGGAACGGCTAAGACAATAACGGATTACACCAATCTCATACACATTATTAAACTTGATTCATATAAAAACAACATCATGAAAATAGAAGAAACATTAAAACATTTCACGTCATCACATTATAACAAAAGATCCTTAAAAGTGACAAAGTTTAAAATAACAGATCTTAAAAATAAATTAAATTTAATAACACCCAGATATCGTAGCAAGAGAGGATTATTTAATGGCATAGGATCAGCAGTAAAATTCATCACAGGTAACATGGATAGCAATGATGCTGCACGTCTTAATGAAGCAATATTTAACTTAACAACTAAAGTACAAGTCGAAACAAATAAACAAGATGTACTTAATACTAAAATTGTAGAAAGATTAGAAAACATTACAAACCATATAAACACTGAACAAGATATTATTGTCAAATCGTTACAAAACTCTCAAAATAGCATTTCCTCCAACTTCAAACTTATAAGCGATATTCAATTCCTTAACCAAATAAACTATCATATCGATTTACTAGCAGATCATATCACAAGTATTTCTGAAGCAATGACTTTATCCACACTCGGGATCATACCAAAAATGATCCTTAATGCAGAAGAACTAAAAGAAATCGAAAGTAATTTAGGATATCAATCTATTAAAGTGGAAACTATAGAACATTTGTATGAACTATTAGAACTACAAGCGTACTACAACAATACAAATATTATTTTCAATATTCTCATTCCTCATATCTCTCCGGAGCAATACACAATTTCTCATACAATTCCCATACCAATTAATAAAACCAAAGAAATTATTATAAAACCATACACAATTTATAACAATAAAAAAGTTCAATATTTTGACAATTTATGCAAAAAAATTGAAAACACGTTCTACTGCAAGGAGAGCTTACAACAGGAAGCTGTAGAAAAATCTTCCTGCTTCGGCAAAATTATACACAACCAAGAAGCTACCTGTAATCTAAACGATGTTGGCCAAATCACCAAAATATCTCAACCAGAAAATGGACTGGTGTTAGCAACAAATTTACCACTAACCAAAATAAAGACGTCATGCAACTTGAAAGAACTTAGTATTAAGGGAAATATTCTAATACATTTTAATAACTGTGATGTCACTATTAACGAAATAGTATACAAAGGAAATCCAAACATTTATTGGGATGACTTTATTATTAACACAACAGCGGAAATAAATATAAAACCCTTTTCAACAATTGAAAGTTTGAGTATACCTAAGCTCAAAGAATACCACTTTAAAAACAAACTAGCAATCGAGATCTTATCAACCAAAACAGAACTACACAGACACATAAATTATGGGTTAGTAGCAGCAATAACTCTCGTTATAATAGTCATCTTCGCAACAAAACGGAAAGTAAAATATGATGTGAAAGAACTACCCACAACAAACTTAGTCGCTCCTGACCGTCAAAATTTTTGGTCATCGCTCCACTCTAAGGGGGGAGGAGTTATGGAAACCCCCATAATACCACTTTCAACAACAACAACAACGCCACCAACAAAACCACCTAGATTGGCTCATACATGAAGGCCAGCAGTACAGAAGTTCAACGCTCTAGAAATAAGAAACTGTTTAATTGCATTTTTTTTTCTTTTCTTTTAACCTGAATAATATTTTACAATATAAACTTCCACATAAGAAACATAAAAAATGGAACAATTTAATTTAATAATTTGTTTTGTATTTTGTTCTTATTAATTTTAGCTTTTTATGCAATTCTTCTTTGCAATCAGTTTATTAAACCTTAATATACATTTCTCTTTTTGCAACCAATATTTTAAAGCTTAATATGCATTTTCTTTTTATAAGTAATTTTGTATTTTTTTGTTCCAATATTCTAAAGCTTAATCTGCAATTCTTTTAATATAAATAATTGTAATTTTAAATTAAGAATTTAATCAATAAAGTGAGTTGAACCTTGAAAGGTTTGTTTAATTTTTTTTGGTGTAAATAAAAACCCCTCACATAACTCGAGCGATCAACTTCGCATACTCCAATGCCAAGTAGTGATTCGTTAACATTACCGTTGCCTAGGACAGATATATTACAGTAGTAAAGCGCGGGCGAAGCCCAAATTCATCTGAAATCTCATCGGTTCCCAAGATATCCATGGATAACGACGCCGCCAAAATTAACCGTCAAAACCGTTTTAAAATATTGCAGGATGACAATGACAAACCCGATGCATCCTCGAAAAAAAACCTCCAAACCACCACACATATATTTGAGAGAAAAAATTTCAAACACCCTCATCAAAACATTAATATCCGTCATTGGTGAAAAGGCATTTCACATTGTTCCAATAAAACGTGGTAACATTGACGAAATCCAAATATATGAAGAAAAAGATTTCTGCAAAATGGTTAATAAATTGGAAAAAATAAAACAAGTAAAAACTTGTTCCAGCTTAAGAGCGCTAAAGGCCTACAGGTCGTATTGAAGGGCATAGATTTTTACGTTGTCCCTGCTGAAATAAAAGATGCTCTCACCCTGAAAGGATTCAAGTTAAAAAATGTATCCAACATAATAAACAGGGAGAAGATCCCCCAACCCCTATTTCACGTTGAACTGGAGCCAAATGATATATTATTGAAGAAAAATGAGACCCATCCCATTTATAATTTAAAGTATCTCTTATACCGAAAAATCACAGTTGAAGATCCACACAAGCGTTCAGTACCCAGTACAGTGCCACAATTATCAAGAATATGGCCATATAAACACTTATTACAAATTACCTACTGTTTGTGTTGTGTGCGGTGATTTGCACGAGACTGCTATTTGCAATAAGTCGAAAGACCAGAACGAAAAAAATGCAGTAATTGTAAAGGTAATCACACTGCTAACTACAGAGGATGTCCTGTATACTCTTTCGTTAACAGGCTATGAGTCAAAAGCCTAAAGTAGTCCTCCTATGGCCCAACTAATATCTACACAAGTATCGTATGTTGACGCTGTGAAGATTAACTCTATTCTATTTGAAAAAGTGTCACCACCAAATAACACAACAAATGCAAACGCAAGCTTTAATTTTAATCGCCTTGAAGCTACTATTGATAATCTGGTGCAAACTATAAACAACTTTACAACAAATATGACTAGCAGAACACACTGCTTCTAGCATTAGGTAACAAGCTATGAACACGTTAAAATTATGTTCCTGGAACGCAAACGGCATTCAGCAACATAAAAATGAACTTGAGTACTTCCTCACGGTAAAAAATATTGATATAATGTTGATATCTGAGACTCATTCTTCGACAGACTTCGAGAAGCCTTTTTAAAATGAATGGCTACAACTTATATGATTCAAAGGACTCGAGAGGAAGAGCATGCGGAGGATCAGCAATTCTAATAAAGTCAAGACTCAAGCACTATATTCTTGAGAACATTTGTGAAGACCATCTACAAGCAACAAATATTTGCATCAAAAATTTTTGTGCAAATCTCGTGATATCATCCCCTCCCATATTTTCAATCACTGAGGATCAATACGAGGATTTTTACAAAAGTCTTGGACCTTGTTTCGTAGCAGCTGGCGACTACAATGCAAAACATACGTTCTGGGGATCGCGTCTTATTACACCTAGGGGTCGAGCGTTGTTCAACACAATTTCAAAAATGGGCTTGGACGTCATTTCGAGCGGTAAGCCCTCTTACTGGCCTACTGACATATAAAAAATTCCGGATGTTATAGATTTTGGCGTCATGGAAAATGTCTCTATGAATTTAATTCATTTTGAAGCTTCGCCTGATCACTCTCCCACGATCGTTACAATTTGTAGCCCACTAAGAAGTGACTTACCTCACCCATATGTGAAGATGATAAATCGTGTTAATTGGCTGGGGTTCAAAAAATATCTCAGTAGTCATTGTACGGCAAAACATCAAGCTTGGAACTTCCGATGGTATTGAATTTAACATTGCCAATCTTACCGAAAATATTAAACAGGCTGCTAAACATGCCACTACTTCCTATCCGCAGACTGGGTTTAATAGAATTTACTCTCTGGATATTAAACGTCTCGTATGTGAAAAAAGAAGAGTTAGAAGGGAATGGCAACAGCACAGATCACCCCAGCATAAAATCAGGCTTAAGGAATGCACTAAACGACTCCAAGGGTTGCTTGCATCTGAAAAGTCTGCATCTCTTAAAAATTGTCTGGAAAGTCTCGATGTCACAGCAGCATCTCATTACTCCTTGTGGCGCGCTGCTAAAAAACTTAAAACACACGTTGAGTCTAAACCACCCTTGCGCACTTCTACCGGAGGTTGGGCAAGAACTAATACTGAAAAAGGTAACATATTTGCTGGTCATTTAAAAAAATGTATTTACCTCAAACACGTGTACTGGTGCTGTTGATTTGCCGTGTGTAGTTGCTCTACCCCCTCGACCCATGATATTTAAGATGCGTGATGTACAAAATCTAATTGCTGAAACCAACCCGAAGAAAGCCCCGGGTATTGATGGAATTAGTAACAAGATGCTGATGAAGTTACCTCGTGTTGCTATTAGAATCCTGTTGTTTATTTTTAATGGCATTTTACGACTGGAGTATTATCAACACAGCTGGAAACCTGCCATGATCAAAATGATTCCAAAGGCGGGCAAAGATCTTACTAAGGCTGAGTCATATAGGCCAACAAGTTTACTGTCAACAATTTCAAAGCTCTTCGAAAAGCTGCTCATGACAAAATTTTCCCCAATTCCAACTTATAATGGGTGAATACCGGACCCTCAATTTCGTTTTAGAAGTCAGCATAGCACCATTGAACAAATTCATAGATTGTTTCATTTTATAAGAAGAACATTTGAAGAAAAGAACTATTGTTTTTCCCTCTTTTTAATGTTTCTCAAGCATTTGAGAAAGTGTGGCATGAAGGCCTAATTTTAAAATTGAAGACATATGTACCCATAAACATTCTAAATCTTTTGGAAAGTTACATTCTTGTCCGGAATTTCACTGCTGTGGAAGAGGACTTTATGAGTGTGCCCGAAACTATCTCATCTGGTGTGCCACAGGGGAGTATACTGGGGCCAGTTTTGTAATTTATTTATACCTCTGATATGCCTGTAAGCAGTAATATCCTCACTTCTACATTTACTGACCTTCGTAGACTGGTAGGTAGTGTACTAGACTCGTAGTGCGAAGGTGTTTGATAATTAAAGGGAGCGCACAACACGCCTTCACTGGCTTAAGTTTATGTCGTATGACATGGGCTATCACACCTCTACAATCAACCTAACCTAACATTTGCCGATGATACAGCCTGCCTTAGTATGTGTGGCAGCACCGAGTCTGCCTGATTTACAAAATGAACAATCTGGCAAGATGCTAAATAGAAAAAGCAAGAGAAAACAAATCTTATTACCTCGTCTAGTGTTCGCTGCTACAGTTGTGGGATTAAAGTAATAAGCAAAAGTAATTGTAAAATCGTTTTGTTAAAGAATAAATAGTTATTAAATAGTGATTAAAGTAGAAACAATGGGCTATAACCATAGTCAAACTCTAAAGTCGGTTCTTTTTAAAAACAACTTAAATGTTAACATCTGTTGTTAACTTTTTTCCAACTATAATCCAAATTAAAATTAGTTTTAAGTTGTACCGACTTTAACTGGGTGCCACCTCAAATATAGAAAATATTTCCATACATTCTGCAACAAAATGTGAACAAGTGGCATCTCCGAACAGATGTCACAGAAATGAAAATTAAAAACAAAACGCGTCAAAGTAATTAAATTAATCGGGAAAGCTTAAAAAAGTGTTTGTGGTGGGAAAATGGAAAAGGTAAGACTTATAGTTATATTATTTTGGTGCGATTTTCTAATAACTGTTTGCAGGAACAAAAGAAATCAAGAGAAAGAGAAGCAAACTGGGCTGCTGCAGAAAAAGAGCTTTTGCGGGAGTGTATAAATTTGCATATTGACGTAGTAGAACACAAAGGCAACGACACGTCCATGATTCTTAAAAAAAAAAATGCATGGAAAGCAATAAGAGCTACTATGGCTTCCGCAGGTTATGAACGTGATGTTTTAAAGCTGAAATCGCAATGGGTACGAATGAAAGTAAGCGCCAGGAAAGCTGTTGCATGCATGAAGAGAGCGTCTATTGCAACTGGTAACTGTGTAGACATTCCTGAAATAAGTTCCGAAGACAACTTAGTTCAAGGAATGATTTTCCACGAATTCAAAGAAGACCAAATTTTGATAGACAGTAACTGCACCGAAATCCCTGAATATTTGGAGTGTGATTTCCAGAACACTTCAAACATCATAGACAATGATGTCATCGAATTGGATAAATCGCCCTCAACTTCTGAGCAATTCCTCGTTGATGCAGTTCAAGAAAACAAAAAAGTTATCTCGCCCACCACTACTCCTTTGAAACCCATATGTAAGACTACCGGAAAGAATTCTCCTTTTTGCAAAATTCAACGTCTCCGACGGCTTCCTAAAACACCATCAAAAAGCAGTGTCATCATAGAACGCCAACGCCAAATTGCTACAGAAACATTGCAATCTGAGGAAATCAACAAACTGCAAAAACAACAGCTTGAAGCAGAGATTGAACACAAGAGGTTACTATACGATATTAAATTAAAACGACTTCAGAAGCAAATGGACTATGATGCAGAATTGCATAATTTAAAAATGCAAATCTTGAAAAAAAATGGCTCCAACCAAATATTTTTTTAATAATGTAAACATATATGTAGGTATACATATGTACATATTTATGTATATCTGAAAAAGAAAATTTAAATTCAAATTTGTCTTATATACAGAGTTCAACTCCGTTTAAAAACTGAATCCAATACATCAGCAAGCGAAAAAATTTTTCAAAATAAAATTTTCAATAAATATTTTTACTTTGCTGGAAAAAGTGTGTATTGAATTCCTTTTCCGAACGGAATTGAAATCTGTCACACGGCTGTATATACATACATACATAAGACAAATTTGAATTGAAGTTGTCTTTTTCAGACTTTTTATATGTTATTGAATTTTTTAATTTTTTTTAAACGTTATATGTAGAAAATGTAAAATGCATTTAACAAATATTGCCTACAAGTGCCTGTACAAAGTGCAAACCTCTGAATTATATTATTTTATTTAATTTTTTACTACATGTGTATGAATATGTTGACTTGTGAATGCAATTTTTTAATTAATAAGATTGTTAACCGTTACAGTACAAAATAAATTTATTTAATTTTAATTGATTTTATTTAAAAAAGTTTTGCCGAAATCCAAAAACAATTATTAAACTGACGACATAAAAATTTAATGTAAATTGTTTTTGTTTTGTGAATTTGTATTTTAAATTATCTCTCCAAATGCAACTTAAACGATACAACAAGGCTTGTGAATTCGGCAAATGTATTATCTGGAACAAATGTATAAAATGAATTTGTTTGTTTTTCAATTTTTGTTAAGTTTTATTTACATATTTTTTTTTCTTAAAACCTTGAACTGTAAAATACTGTTTTAACTTTATATTTTTGACGTGAAAATATTATACTTTTATGCAAAATTTATTCAATAAACATTTTAAATAAACAAGAAATTTTCGACTTTTCATTAAATTTAATTTAAATTAGAAATAAGCATTTATGAAAGCAGTTCTATACGCATTTCCATTTCTAGTAGCGGTCTCGCTTGGAAAGCTATTAACTGAATCAAAATTAAAGCTTGATGATTCTGGCACATAGGCAGAATGCGCATCTAGAACTGTAATAATTAACAAATATGCATATTAGAATTTGTGTTGGTAAATAAACACCGAAATGTATAAAACATATGTACATATCGCTCCTTTATTGCAATATTGAAAAAATTTAAACTTGGTAAAATGCGTTTCAAGGTTTTCACACAATATATACGAAGTGGTAAAACATTTTTGACTACAACTTCGACTTAACTGGTGATAGAAGGCTCAAATTGTTTGGGCAGGTAAAAAAAAGGTATTAGTGAATACCTTTTCTTTAGAAATTTTACAATTTTACTTCACAGAATGAGATTTAAATATTCTTAATGTTGGAATATTGATATGAATAGGAAGAATAACTTGTGCTATATCTTCGGTTTAACTTAAGATATATTAATTTATATCTTAAGTGTAGCTAAACAATTATTACTTTATTATTATTTTATTTAACTTCAATATTATGATTTTTTGAGATAAGACTATGTTGCAATAAAGGAGTGAAATGTAGAATTGCAGTTTTAACTTACAAGAACAATTGCGTTCCTTCGCTATATTATGAAGAACAGCAACTGCAACCACTATATTTTTTGCTGTGTCCAAGTCTACACGTAGTCTTTCAAATATTGAGCGAAATTTCGACTTTATTTGCCCATTTAAACATTCGATTTTACTTCTGGTTGCGATGTGACTTTTATTATATCTGTAAATAAATAATTGTGAACATATGTATGTAATAGCAATTTCCTTATTTACTTTTCAAAGTCTTACCTTTCTTCCTTGGGTGTAGATGGATTTCTAACTGGAGTCAACAAAATCGGAGACAAGGGGTAGCCGGCATCTCCCAATAATACTCCGTTATGTTCACTTTTATGTAATTCTAATTTAGTTTTTAGTTGACACTCAGACCAAATTCTTGCATCGTGCTTTGAACCTCTAGATCTAGCTACAATATCAATTATTTTGCAGTCTGCATCACATACAATCTAATAAGTAAAAGTGTATGAAAGGAATAATAATAAACTATAAAATACTAACACAAAAAGTTACCTGAACATTTAGAGAATAAAATCCTTTTCTATTAAGAAAATGGCCCGCCATTTCTTGCCCTACGTGTTTTGCAGGACATTTTATACGGACGTGCGTGCAGTCAATAGCTCCAATTACTGTTGGAAAACTAGCTACTTGATGAAATTTCTTTTTGATTTCGACGAGTTCAGTATTTGTAGGGAACTTAATGAAGTGTGGAAATAACAAAGCGATTTTTTTAGAAATGTTCTTAATAATTCTTCCTACAGTAGTCTGAGATATTCCATGAAGGTCTGCTAGAAATTTATTTATGCAAAATATGTAAAGTTTGAACACTTGTATGGTTTTGGTAATAAAATTGCTTACCAATATCACTTTGATGAGCATTTCTTCCAAGAAATCTTAAAGTGGTTAACACTTGCAGGCTTAATGGTATTGGTAGTCCTCTGTTGTTTCTAGGCTCTTCGAGTTCCAGTAAATCTATTAAGAAGTCACAAGTAATCTTATCTAAGCGGTATCTCGAAAAAAACTCTTCATCATCCATTTCAAATGGATTAAACCTCTTCTTGTAAATCTTGGGTTTTCTTGCTTCCCGTAAATCTTCAAGAATTGCAAAATCCCTGTCAATATTTTGCATTTCAAACGTTTTTCCACGAACACACAGCAACTAGCAAATGAATGTACTTTTCGCTATTATTAATTTATTATTATTTAAAATTTTATTTTTGCTCACAACACATTTAACTTTTCACAATCTACAAAATGTATTTTTATTCATGGCGGCAACAGCTGGTTGATATAAAAGTGATGCTAAATGAATTAAAAACAACTTCAGCTAGTTTTAAATTTAGAATACATTTTAAGGGCAAAAGTATATTTTTACGTGTCTATAGTTAAAGAAATTTGAATTTTTAACACGAGTAGACTTAATAACTATTAAAGTACACTTTTTTTCGACTATGGTTATAGCCCAATGTCTTTTATTACACAATAATTCTATATTGGTGACCCCTGTTTTAACACGTAAAAAGTTTGAAATACAAAATCATCACAACGCCGTAGAAAATTCGTTTCTTGGAAGCAGAGCGGCAGCAGCGTATTTGAAAATTTCAACGTTTGTTTTCTACAAAGCTGATTTTGCACGAGCAAGACATTTTTTGCGTATGAATATACAACGTTATAATCTGAGACAACGAATAATAAAGAAGATTCTTCAAGTGACGAGAAAGAATTTTTTGATGCAAACCACGCAAATATGGCAGAATTACAAAATATTGTAACACAAATGGTGGCACTTCAACAAGAAGTAAATACTCTTCGTGAATCTCATGGAGATACAAACGAGCAACGATCAAAGCTTCAAAGGGTGCACATTCCAAAATTCAACAAAGAAAATCCTCAACTTTGGTTTGCTCAAATTGAAAGATCGTTTGCATTGTGTGACGTCACATCTGATGCTGACAACTTTGATTTGGTTTCTGTACGTCTTGAAGATGACATACTTTTGTCAATTGAAGACCTCATCACAAATCCTCTACAAAATGAAAAATTTTCCATATTAAAGGACCGTTTAATTTCAAAATTCGCAGAATCGTCATAGTCTAAACTACGTCGTTTGTTGCAAGGTAGTGAAACCGCCGGTATGAGACCTTCTGAGATTTTAGCTCACATGAAATGACTAGTTCCTAGCAATGAAGCTATTATCCGAACGATATTTTTGGGTCAAATGCCAGAAACGATCCGACCACTTTTGACAATTTCGGAAGAAGAGGATTTGAACAAGCTTGCCAAGATGGCGGACAAGATGTTGGATGCAAACAACAACAACATTATAAGTTCCGTATCACCTGTTACTACACTTAAGGATGCAACATTCTCTGTGGAAGCAGTTGCACCTCATATGTCATTGGCAGACCTTTGCAAAGCGATTAAGGTTTTATCAGATAAAGTGGATAAAATTCAACGTTCCAGATCTCGTAGTCGTTCGCGAGGTAATGCAAACTCAACTGGCACCCATCTGTGCTGGTATCATCACAAATTTGGAGACGCAGCTCAACATTGTAAACCGTACTCATGTACTCGCTACAAAGCCAATCCAGAAAACTAGTGGGGCTGTCGTAAATCAAAAAACCTGGCGACAGCGGCAATAATAATAAGTTAAAGGAGAATCGTTTACATATTTATGATAAATCAACTAAATCTAGTTTTTTAATTGATTCCGGATCAGTGGTATCTGTGGTACCACCATCTTTAATCAAGGCAATGCTCAGACCAACAGTAAGGCTTCTCGCTGCTAATCGCAGTGATATACAAACTTATGGTCATTGTATTTTTAAGCTAGACTTAGGTCTCCGTCGCGAACTCAAATGGATTTTTTTATTGCTGATGTCTCATCGCCCATACTTGGGGCCGATTTTTTAATACATTACAATTTAGTCATCGATCTCAAACGAAAATTTATTATTGATAAAACAACTAATTTATCCAGTTATGGTGAAATTCGAAAAATTGAAGATTTTAGTATTTCAACCATAGCGACAACAACACCTTTTTCAAAATTACTTCGGGAATTTATTGATATAACAACAACAACCTTAACCCGCAAACGTTCTATCGATGCAAATGTGATTCACCACATCGAAACCACAGGTAAACCTGTTGCTGACCGTCCTCGTAGACTATCTGGTTATAAGCTTGTAGCTGCTAAAGGTGAAATTGATTTTTTGTTGGACCAGGGCATCTGCCGACTTTCGAAGAGTCCTTGGGACAGTCCAATTCACATGGTTGCAAAAAACGGGTAGATGGAACATGTGGGGATTATCGAAAATTGAATTCTCAAACTGTTCCGGACCTATACCCTATAGCCAACATTAACGATTTGTCATAAATTTTACATGGTAAGTCAATTTTTACTACTCTTGATTTCGTAAGAGCTTATTACCAGATATCAATGGCTGATGAAGATATCCAAAAACAGCAGTGTGTACACCTTTTGATCTTGTGGAATTTTTATACATGCCTCTTGGGTTACGGAATGCTACACAGACCTTCAAAGATTTATGGATTCCGTTTTAAGGGGTCTTGATTTTGTTTACTGCTACATCGATGATATTATTATCATGTCTGAATGTGTTGAGGAACACGAAGTACACTTACGTCAAGTTTTTGATCGTCTTCGTCAAATGTAATTTTGGCAAAGCTGAAGTTCAGTTTCTTGGTTATATTATCAATAGTAGTGGTTGCCGACCTCCAACAGATCGTATTACTGCTATCGAGAACTATACCAAGCCTGAAACAATTTGCGAACTTCGAAGATTCCTTGGTGTTCTCAATTACTACCGCCGATGTATTCCCCATGCTACTGAACGAATTTCTAAGCAACTCAGAAAAGAACGACAAAAGAAAAGTTCCATGGGTTCCTGAAGCCGATGATGCATTTTTGGCCTGTAAACGTAGCCTTAGTGAAGCCACAATGTTAGCTCACCCAACCACAAATTCAGATTTGGCTCTTGTTACGGACGCTTCTGATGCAGCCATTGGAGCTGTTATCGAACAAAAATTTGGTGGGACCACTCGGTTTCTTTTCCAGAAAATTATCGAAGGCTGAAAAAAATTATAGCACATATGACAGGGAATTGCTCGCGATTTACGATGCCGTGAAATATTTTCGTCATATGCTAGAGGCACGTCATTTTATAATTAGAACGGACCATAAACCCCTCGTTTATGCTTTTTTGCAAAAGGCAGAAAAAGCATCGCCTCGTCAGTTGAGACACCTCGATTTCATTTCGCAGTTCACTACTGAAATACTTCATTTATCAGGAACTGAAAACACAGTGGCAGATGCGCTGTCTCGTATCAATTCAATTTCCAACAACAATTTCTATGGCTGAACTTCAGGCTATAAACACATTCGAGACAGCAGACAGCCCGCAGCAATATGTCAAAATTAAAACACATTCATTCTTATGAGAATGATTATATTGACGACAGCATGCTGCTCGACAGCTCGGGTTTTAGTGCTGCTGCTGCCAAGATTAGATTTATTTCTATTTTTGTCGGCAGCACGAAGGGATAAGAAATGCCAATACAACAAGGAGTGGCTTGTTAAAAGTGCTTTTAATTTGTTAGCTAGTTTTAGATAAAGTGCAGAAAATATTTTGTGAAAGAAGATATTTATTTGTGGTGTGTAACAAAGTAAAAAAACATCGAGAGCAGGCACCCGTACGACCTTCAACAAACATATTTTTACACCCAATTTTTTAAGGTACCAATAAACTATTCAATTTAATGTTGTTTATTTGTGTTTTCAACAGCAAGTGAAAAAAGTTAAGAACCAGTTTAGCTGTCTTAAACTCAACGTATTCGGTATCCGTTCTAAAATATTCTAATTTGGTTTTTTTTTTCTATGACGTACCGTAGAAAAAGTTTGTTTAAGAAGCGCTAAAAATGTAAAGTGACACCACTAAAACACAACAGTCCGCTGTTTATATTTACTGTTTTCATTTCAATTTTGGATTTGAAAATTTAGGTTTGGATTTGGATTGTCGTAAGTATTTTATTTTTTTGTTTACTAATTAAATATATTAATATATTTTTTTTTAGAAGACTATGGATTTCGATGAGAAACTTACTGAAGAAGTTCGCAACCGTCCAATTTTATATGACTTAATAATAATACGCCACACTGCAGATAGTATTTTTTGAAAATATTTTTGTGCTTAACACGATATTTATGTATTATTAATTACTATCACTAAGTTTATGTCCGACACTGGTTGGGCCTAATAATTATATCTATACTTAAGATTTGAATACTTACTGTTAGTTCAGTTTTGAAGATACAATAAATAACTATTAGTGAAAAAACCTTTTACAAGCAGGCAACACAGTGCCAGATAATACAATTAGCGTTGTTCTTGGCGTCATATATATATATATATATATATATATATATATATATATATATATATATATATATATATATATATATATATACATATATGTATATATATATATATATATATATATATATATATATATATATATATATATATATATATATATATATATATATATATATATATATATATATATATATATATATATATATATATATATTATATATATATATATATATATATATATATATATATATATTATATATATATATATATATATATATATATATATATATTATATTTATATTGAAAAAATGTTTGTTGTGGCTTTAGCTCTTCATATGCCGACATTTCATTGGTTGCTAAAACCAAATCGTCAGTGAAGTTTAAGCAGTTTGATAACATTCAACCTCGTATCTTTATGCCATACAAAACAAATACAATATGAGAATTTCAATATTGCATATGAATTATAACAAATACATAATCATAGTAGGCTTAGAATGTTTTTATACAAACAACACAACAAACAATTATACTCAAAATGACTCTATTTTATTTTTCTCTCAACACCTATACAATTAAACGCCCGTTGGTCGTTAATGATTGTATTCAGTTAGGCAAAATGAAAAATAAAATCTTTATTGTAAATACTTTATATTGAAATTTATTATTCGGGAGAATATCCCGACCAATCGTTAAAAACAATTAGTTTTTTTTTGCAAAATGCATTGAAAAAATGTTTGTTGTGGCTTTAGCTCTTCATATGCCGACTTTTCGTTGGTTGCTAAAACCAAATCGTCAGTGAAGTTTAAGCAGTTTGATAACATTCAACCTCGTATCTCGAATCATTTATAAATGTCTGTCGCATGGATCAGCACACGTTCGACGAAATTCTCCAAATATTAGGACCTGATGTGCAATCTGTGCCTGTCCACAGCTTATACACTGAAGAAATATATATATATATATATATATATATATATATATATATATATATATATATATTATATATATATATATATATATATATATACATATATATATATATATATATATATATATATATATATATATATATATGTTATATATATATATATATATATATATATATATATATATATATATATATATATATATATACATATATATATATATATATATATATATATATATATATATATATATATATATATATATATATATATATATATATATATGTATATATATATATATATATATATATATATATATATATATATATGTATATATATATATATATATATATATATATATATAATATATATATTATATATATATATATAATATATATATATATATATATATATATATATATATATATATATATATATATATATATATATATATATATATATATATATATATAAGAAAAAACTAAGAAATTAGAGAATTGCATTTTGGAAGCTTCTGAAAGAAAGGAAGAGTATGGGGTACTTTTGCTGATTGGTCACAGAGATAATAGACTAAATGATACAGAATCATTTATAAATGTCTGTCGCATGGATCAGCACACGTTCGACGAAATTCTCCAAATATTAGGACCTGATGTGCAATCTGTGCCTGTCCACAGCTTATACACTGAAAAAATAATATAAAAATTTGTTTGTATGTGCTTCATATGTCCCACCTAAAAGTGGGGATTCTTTGTATGCTGCCCATGTTTTAAATGTGGTTCATCTGTCAGATGTTGTTGGTGCTGAAAATCTTTGTGTAATTGGTGACTTTAATCTACGTGAGATTGGCTGGAGTAATTTATTCAATGATGTCTATCTATGGCCTATTAACGTAAATAATTCACATGAAATGAATCTTGTGGATTCCTTTTTAAGTCTAGGCTTAGTACAAATCAATTCTTTCACAAATAAATTAAACCGCATTTTCGATTTAATATTTGTTCCTGAAGCGATTAAATACTCGTTATCTGTTTGTCCTTTTCCTATGTGTATAACTGACATGCATCACATCCCTTTAATTTTTGTACTATCTCACTTTGAATTTATTTCTATTTGTAAAAGTGATAATAATATTTATAATTTTAATGATTGTGATTATGGTAATTTGAATGCGGAAATTAAATCTATAAGTTGGAATAATCTATTTAATGCTAAGGATATGGCATATTGTTATAACATATTTATTAATACTTTAAATAATCTCATTGATCTTTTCGTTCCTCTTTTGCCACAAAAGGTTTACAAACTTCCATGGTACACTAAGGGTTTAAAAAAGCTAAAAAATCTTAGAAACAAAAATTATAAAAAATTTAATCAAACTGGTGATTTACATTACAAAACACTCTATGAACATTATATGCGTGAATTTAATTTTCTTGATAAGTTTTTTTATAATCAATATATATTAAATTATGGATCTATTGTTTAACTGATGTTTCTGATATAAAGTTTTATTTCAACTAACCAATACATTTTTTTTTCAAGGATACAATTATTTCAAAGCATACAAAAAATGTTATTTATAATTTATATATAAACAAAGTATTTTTTGTTTCTACACTCCTCCTCTTTGTTTAGAAATTGTAAAAGCCCAAAAAATTCTCTTAACATAAGGAATCGTGTTTTAGCAAGTGGTTTTGTTAGTATATCGGCTATCATTTTCTCAGTAGGACAATATTTTAGATTAATAAAATTATTGATACAATAATCTTTTACAAAATGATATTTCAAATCAATATGTTTTGACCTAGCACTAAATTTTTCATTCAAAACCATCTTAATGCAACTCTGATTGTCTTCCATGATTGTAATTGGTGCATGCATATTGTAATCTATTTCTTGAAGTAGTTTAAAAATAAATTTAGCTTCTTTACATGCTTCTGACAATGCTATAAACTCTGCTTCAGCAGTGGAGAGAGAAACACAACTTTGTTTTCGGCATGACCAGCAGATGGTACCACCATTTAAATAAAATATGTAACCACTGTGAGATTTTCTATCTAATTTATTTTCAGCCCAGTCTGCATCAGCATATCCATATAACTGGTTATTCTCAGAATTACTGCTTAATCTTAATCTTAATTTTGCAGATCCTTTGAGATACTTAATAACTCTTTTCACTTCATTCCAATCATCTTTAGTTGGTGCTTGAGTTTTCTGAGCTAATATTGCAACACTGGCGGTTATATCTGGTCTTGTATTTACTGATAAATAAAGAAGTGATCCAATAGCCTTTTGATATAACGTATTACTCAATAGTTTTTCGGTTTCTGTAATTTTGTTGTATGAAGGTATCAGTGGAATATCTGACGTTTTAGAATCTTTCAGTTCAAACTCATTTACTATTTTCTTTATATGAAGTTCTTGACTAATTAAAAAATTACCCTCTTTATCTCTCGTAACTTCCATTCCTAGATAATGCCTTAGTGGTCCTAAATTGGGTATAGCAAATTTTGAACTCAGTTGTATATAAATTTCATCAATAAATGTTAATTCTTTGCTTGCGACAATCATGTCATCAACATATATTAAAATATAGTGAATAGTTTCTTCTGTTTTTCTAATATATAAACAAGGGTCCATTAAACTTTGATTAAATTGCAATTCAGTTAGTACTTTATGAATACATTGGTTCCAAGAACGAGCGGCTTGTTTTAAACCGTATAAGCTTTTCTTAAGTAGACATACTTTATCCGGATGATCTCTTGATACAAAACCCTGAGGTTACTTCATATAAATTGTTTCTTGCAGCTCTCCTTTTAAGAATGCTGTCTTCACATCAAAATGATGTACATGCATTTTTTCCTTTCCAGCTATAGAAAATAATATTCTTGTAGTTGTTTGCTTTATTACAGGAGCAAAGACTGCATCGTAATCAACTCCAAATTTTTGGCTGTATCCTTGAGCAACAAGCCTTGTCTTGAACCGTTCAATTTTTCCTTTTTCATCTACCTTTTTTTTAAAAACCCATTTGCAACCAGTTGCTTTACGGTTAGGTGGAAGATCAACAAGATCCCATGTGGAATTTTGTTCAATAGATTTAAGTTCCTCATGCATAGCTTGAATCCACTGTGATTTCTCCTCCTTAATTGAAATTGCCTCATTGAAATTATTCGGATCTGGGGTCAAAATGGCAGAATTGATTGAAAAACGGCTTGGGGGTATTCCCTTATTCAATCTTTTGGACACACGTCGAACTACATCTGGACTTTGAACTGCATCTTCAAATACATCATCAATACCAGAGTATTCATCATCAGATGTAAGATTTTCAGATGTGTGACTATCCACACTCACTATCCTGTTCTCTGAAACTCGATAATTTTCTTCGATCATATTATTTTTACCGTCAATATTTAATGGAGAATCCTCATTACCTTCAGAAGTATTCATAGGAAAAAGCGCAACATTCTTTTTGCCAACCGAAGTTCCACTTTGTGAATAAAAATTATTGGTATCATCTATACAAACAACATCTCGAGACACCTGCACTTTATTCGTTTTTGTGTCAAGAACTCTGAATCCTTTTGAGTTAAAATCATAACCAATAAAAACTTTACGACTCGCCGTTGAATCCAGTTTTTTTCTTTTTTCTTTCGGGATATGTACATAGCATAAGGATCCAAATATATGGAAATTCTTTAATGACGGTTTCCTTCCATATCTTAATTCATAAGGCGTTTTTGTTATACTTCTTGAATATAAACAATTTTGAATAAAACATGCCATCATTAAAGCTTCACCCCAAAAATTTTTCTTTAAACCTGAATCAATCATCACCATCATGACCATCTCCATTAACGTACGATTTTTTCGTTCTGCAACCCCATTTTGTTGTGGGCTATATGGAACGCAGTATTAAACTTCAGTTCCACATTCCGATAAGAATTGTTTCAATTTATCGCTTATGTATTCTCCACCTCTGTCTGATCTTATAACCTTTGGATAGTCACCTACTTGATTCTTGACTAAATTCCAAAATTCTACTATTTTCATATAAACTTCATCTTTAGCCTTTAAAAGATACACTGAACAATATCTGCTATGATCATCTATAAACGTCACAAAATATTTATAACCACTACAAGTAGCCTTAGATATCGTACCGCAGACATCAGTATGTATAAGTTCAAAACAATTTTCAGACCTTGAAAAACTCTCTTTTGGAAATGAATTTCTCGCAAATTTTCCTTCTAAGCAGATCTTACATTTTTCTTTGCAGTTAATACACTCACTAACTTTCATATCTATAGCAAGTTCTTTTTTCAACAGTTTTCTTATACCTTCTTCATTGTGGTGACCAAGAATTCGATGCCAATAATGTATACAACCTACATTACAATCATGAACTGATAAAACTTTCTCAGACGTTGCATTAGTTGTGTACAAACAATTTTTAAGATATGCTTTACAAATAACTTTAGAATTTTTCTCTACAATACAACAATCTTTCAGAAAACTAACAGAATAGCCTACCTCAGTAATTTTTCTTACAGATAATAAATTTGAATTAAAATTCGGTACATAGTAGACATCTTTCAAAATTAGAGAAATACCTTCAAAGTTGATTCTGCACACTCCTTTACCTTTAGACTGAGAGCTGTTTCCGTTTGCAACACATATTGACTGACCTTTATCATTGTAACTGATTGTACTGAATAATTCTTTATCATGGGCAATATGGCAACTTGCACCCGAATCTATTATCCATGACGCTTGGCTTCCGTTTTCTAAATTAGTCATCAAAACAAACTCACAATCATCTTTGTCTCCAATTTTTTCAATAAAGTTTGCAGATTTTTTATTATTTTTGCACCACAATTGATATTTATGGCAATCTTTCTTGAGATGGCCAATCTTCTTACAAAAGAAACACGATTTGCCTTCAAATTTCTTTACGACCTTTGATTTAAGGGCAGAAATATTTGACCCATCATCACGAGATTTCTTAAAATATTCCTCTAACAATTTTCCTTTGACTGTTTCCATTGTTAACTCTTCATCCCTTCTGACCACAAGAGCAGTAATTAAACCATCATAAGTTTTTGGCAAACTGCTGAGGATCATCGACACTTACCAATCTTCTGAAAAATCTTGATTTCCAACAGCTCTGAGCCTGTGAAATAATTCCATCATGGAATTTATATGGATTTCTATGTCCTCACCTTCACTAAGACGCATACTGCATATTTTCCGCATTAAGTGTACTTTCGAGCTGAGTGTTACACGTTCATGCTGATTTTTTAGCTTATCCCAAGCATTCTTGGCTGAGGTTTCATTCCTAATATGAATAAGTTGCGAATCTTCAACACACAAACTGAGAACTGCAAATGCTTCCACATCTCTTTTTCTCCAAGAATCTGTGTCTTCAGCTGGATTTTCAATCAATGACCACAAATTTTCCTTAACCAGATACATTTTCATCTTGAATTTCCAATTATAGTAATTGTCGTGATTGAGCTTTTCTATTCCATAGAATTTGGTGTTAATCATCTTGATGCTATTGCCTTATTTATGCGAATATATCTTTATATTTTCTTTATGAAACAACAATGGCCTATTGTTTAACTGATGTTTCTAATATAAAGTTTTATTTCAACTAACCAATACATTTTTTTTCAAGGATACAATTATTTCAAAGCATACAAAAAATATTATTTATAATTTATATATAAACAAAGTATTTTTTATTTCTACAGAATCTTCTATTAAATACAATCCTAAACGATTCTGGAATTTCATAAGATCTAAAAAGTCTAGTTCTGGATATCCATCTGTCATGTATTTTAATGGTAATACCTTAAGCTCTGGTAATGACATTGTAAATGCATTTTCGTTGTTTTTTCAGTCTAATTTTCAGGCTGTAAATGACTCTGTAGATCCTAATGTTTTAAGATGTATAGAGCCTATTGTTGACTTCGGTTATGTTCAATTAACATTTAACGATATCGTAAATAGCATAAGAAATATTAAGAATTCTTTTGGTATTGACGTCGATGGTTTGAGTTCATTTTTTATAAAGAATCTGGCTGAAAGTTTGAGTATACCTTTACTGTACCTTTTTAATAATTCGTTGGATGAAGGATGTTTTATTGATAGATGGAAAATTGCTTCGATTACCCCTGTCTGCAAAACTGGTGATAAATCGAACGTTATTAACTATCGTCCAATTTCGAAATTGTCTAATATTTCAAAAATTTTTGAGTATGTAATTAAGGAAAAGATGTTTTTTGCACTAAAGCGGTATATTTGTGTTGAGCAGCATGGCTTCTTTCCTGGTCGTTCTACGACTACAAATTGTGCTGTCTTTAATCACTTCTGTATATCTGTTTTTGAAACACATAACCAAGTTGAAGCGATTTTTATGGATCTGTGTAAAGCGTTTGATAAGGTTGCACATAATATACT
>OY812999.1:65699320-65779320 GCA_963681545.1 Germaria angustata | reverse complement strand
TCATCATGAAAATGTGACATGATTTTGGGAGCAACTTTGAAAGAAAATAAAAAAAGACATGTCATAAAAAATCATCGTGAAAATTGGATGTAAAACAATTTACAGAGTATGAAAAAGATATTCAAATTTTTCATTTAATTTTCTACGCGAATAAAAACAAAATTAATATTCTTAAAGAAACATAGAATGAAAATAAAATTATTCAATACTCTCAAAAAAGACAACGAACGAAATTAAAATTATTTGCTTTTGGTTGATCTGCTTGCCTGGCGTTATTTATCAGCGCGGCTGTTTGCCGGCTATAGACATATCGACTACGTTGTCCTGGCACCATTTGTTGTTAAAACAAAGTATTGCCTGATTATTACATTGCGATTTTACAACTAAATGCATTCGAATTATTATAATTATTGTTGAAATAGATATATATATAAATGAAATTAGTTTTAATTTCCTTTAAAAATGCATTTTTATTTTTCAATAAGATCTAAATGCATTAAGATTTAGTTCAAAAAAGATTGACATATCAAATTTTAGTATGTTGGGCAACTTTATGTTTTCGAACATAAACAAAACTGTTGTATTTTTTTCATGTTTTTTTTACACAAGTGAGATCTGCCAAAACAAAATTGAAATTTTTGGTAAAGTTTAAAAAAATTGTTTGCATTATTATTTCTGTGAAAAATTAAATTGTTTTGATGAAATTCAATAAAAAACACTTCAAACTAACAACCAAAATTGTATTTTTCTTAATAATATTAGCATTTATAACAATAAAGTACGATTCGTTTTACTTTCACCCACCCCTTACTACTCTAATTGAAAACGAATAAAAACATGGGGATGTGAATTGCAGAACACCAAAAATGCTAAAGTAATCCACTCTCGAGTGAATTCGGATTCTAGAACATACCCGATAATATAATATAATATAATATAATATAATATAATATAATATAATATAATATAATATAATATAATATAATATAATATAATATAATATAATATAATATAATATAATATAATATAATATAATATAATATAATATAATATAATATAATATAATATAATATAATATAATATAATATAATATAATATAATATAATATAATATAATATAATATAATATAATATAATATAATATAATATAATATAATATAATATAATATAATATAATATAATATAATATAATATAATATAGTATAATATAATATAATATAATATAATATAATATATAATAATATAATATAATATAATATAATATAATATAATATAATATAATATAATATAATATAATATAATATAATATAATATAATATAATATAATATAATATAATATAATATAATATAATATAATATAATATAATATAATATAATATAATATAATATAATATAATATAATATAATATAATATAATATAATATAATATAATATAATATAATATAATATAATATAATATAATATAATATAATATAATATAATATAATATAATATAATATAATATAATATAATATAATATAATATAATATAATATAATATAATAAAGTTTCCATCCCTGATAAAGTGTATATAAGTGTTTTCTTGTCGCTCCGTAATTGTTCCGATTTGAAGTGTTTGTATTTGCCTGATTGATCCGTGAATTGTCTGGAGGTGTCTATCAACAGTGACTGCATGTTGTTATAATAAAGTTTTTCTTCTGTTGCCTGCCTGTTTGCTGTGAGGCTTGATTTTATTTTTCTTCATTTTGAGACATATTGTATTTATTAATTATTAAACAACAACATTTTGTCAATACCAGTGGGTGCAAGCGTGTAATCGTCATTCTAATTCCCTCAAGAATTAATACAACATTGTAGATCACTTCGGAATTACAACCGTGTTTGGTTTATGTACCTGCTAAATTTGCTTATTACGCCATCTATTTGTGACTTTAAGTATCATCTCAGCAAATATTAAATTTGTTTACTTCAATAACAAGTTAATAATTATTAACAATACCGAGTTATGGATTGCTTAAACATTAACTGCAATATTTCTACAAGCGAGCGCATGATTACATGCTGGTTATGCTTAGGTAATTACCACTTGAAATGTACTACACTTAAAGCACGTGACGCGGATGCCCTTGCGGATCATGCAAAATCACTCCAATGGAGTTGTCCTCGTTGTAAAAAGATAAATATAGACTTTTATAAATTTTTTAAAAGTTATAAAGAAGAGTTTGAAGATATTAAGAGCAACTTTTTGGCACTACAAACAAAAATGTTAAAATTTGGTGAATTATTTACAAATTTTTCAAACTTGGATAATTTTGCCGAAAATCAAAATCTGTCATCTCCAAAAAATAAAAATAAAAAAAGGAATGATAAGTCTCCAGGACTTCCTTTGAATTCTCGTTCATTAAGTCCAATAACTACTTGTGCTGCCGAAGTCAATGATGCCTCCTCAATGCCTTCACCGTCTGTGAGCGTGGTTCCACCACAAGAAATAAGCGGACAAACACTTACAACACCGTCAATTCAATTGAATAACAACATTGATAACAATGCTACTATTATTAACACATCTGCTTATAATCCATTACGAGCAATTCCACCCAGGAAAAATATATTTGTTTCTCGATTGGCAAGCGTTACTTCTATAGAAGATGTTGACTACTACATAAGATCTAATGTTAGCAATAATGCTGATATTTTGATACATAAATTTCAATTCTCTCAACCAAGATCTATTGCATCTTTTAAAATTACAGTTTCTGCAGACATATTCAATCAACTTTTGGATCCTAATTTCTGGCCTATAAATACTCTAGTTAGAGAATATAATTACAAAGAAAGACCAAGAGCTAGTAATATTGGTGTTCTACCTGTAAGTGAAAGGAATATGCCAAAAAACTAAATATCGTTACATCGAACTCATTATCTTTACTCTACCAAAATGTTCGTGGCTTGAGAACTAAATTGTCTAATTTGTACATAGAAAGTTTTCACTTTCACTACCAAATTATTGTACTTACTGAAACTTGGCTTAACAATACTTATCTTAACACCGAAATCCTTTGTAATAAATATAATATTTACCGTCAAGATCGTGGGACTTATGGTGGTGGTGTTCTCATTGCTGTCTCCAGCTCCTTGCATTCTGAACAACTATTTAATCAATCGTGGCTTGATATTGAATTTATATCTGTTGTCCTTAAAATGAAGCATAAAAATATTATCATAACTTGTTCCTATATTCCTCCATCGTCCACGGAATCTTTATATATTCAACATGCCGAGGCTATAAGATCTGTTGCCAATATTTATAATAAAACTGATTCTTTTTTAATCATGGGTGACTTTAATATGCCTTCAATAGTTTGGAGTTATTTAGTTGATGACAAGTATTATGTTCAAACTAAGCTAAATGAGTGCTGGAAGGGATTTTTCAACATTTTATACGATATGAGTCTTTTTCAAATAAATGGTATAATGAATGATTATTCAAAAATTCTCGATCTAATTTTTGTAAATGATATTGATGATTGTTATGTTAAACGAACTACACCTATTACAGTTCCTGAAGATCGATATCATCCTGCTATTGAATTATTTGTATCCATGCCATCTGATTATGTTTTACAACCAATGGTTAATAATGAAAAATCATACTGTTTTAAACGCGCTAACTACTCTTTATTAAATGAGCTTATTACAAATATAAACTGGTGTGATATTTTAATTCCACCCGTTAATTCAAATAATTCTTTGGAAGACACGATTGGTGTTTTTTATCACAAATTGTTTTCTTTTATGGATCTGTGCATACCGAAGCTTATAATTATACATTCATCTGGACCTCCGTGGAGTAATAAACAATTATGTCGTGCTAAGAATAAAAAGAATAAATATTACAACAAATTTAAACGAACTGGTTCTTCTATCGATTATTTTAGATATTCTGTGAGCCGTGCGGAATATACAAAATTAAATAGCGTACTATACAAAAATTACATAACAATAACTAAAATTAATTTGAAAAGAAATCCTAAATCGTTCTACAAATTTGTCAATTCAAAGAAGAAATCGTCTGGTTATCCTGCTATGATGACATATCAACAAAACCAATCATATGATGATGCTCTTATTAGTAGTATGTTTGCTAAGTTTTTTTCTACAACATATTCGATTAAAACATTTGATGATTCAATCGAGTACCCATTTTCAGTACCTGAAAGTCAATCCATATTCCTACCAAACTTTGATATATACACAGTCAGTAATGAATTAAAAAAATTAAAATTTTCATATGATGCAGGTCCTGATAAAATTCCCAATTGTATTTTATTAAACTGTGCTGAAGCCTTAGCTATTCCATTGACTCTGATGTTTAATTTATCAATTAAATATGGATATTTCCCCGATATTTGGAAAAACTCTTTCATTGTTCCGTTGTTCAAATCTGGCAACAAATCTGATATAGAAAATTATCGTGGAATCGCAAAGTTAAGTGTTATACCTAAATTGTTTGAAAAGCTTATCACTGAATCTATATGCTACCAAGTTACAAGTATCATATCCTCGTGTCAACATGGCTTTCAAAAAAGATGTTCTACAATCACAAATCTTCTTCACCTTACTACCACAATAAATCGTAGCTTTTTACAAAGGATGCAAACAGATGTCATCTATACAGACTTTAGAAAAGCATTTGACAAAGTTAATCATTTACTTCTTATCAAGAAACTTCGGATAATGGGATTTACTGAGCCAAGCATTAAATGGATATATTCGTACTTAACAAATAGATCACAAACAGTTCGTTTTAGAAACACATTTTCCAAAAGCATAACCGTACCTTCAGGTGTTCCCCAGGGTAGCCATCTTGGGCCGCTACTATTTTCACTATTTATTAATGACTTGCCTACAGTAATAAAATTTTCATCTATTCTGATGTATGCTGATGACGTAAAGATGTTTTTAAGTTATAATAAATATTTAGACCATAAACTTCTTCAAATGGACATAGATTCACTTTATGAGTGGTGCAACATAAACTTAATGGAGCTTAATTTGAATAAATGTAAACTAATGAGATTTGTAAGATCTGATCAAATTACTGCAAACTATTTTATTGGTGCTCATCAATTGGATTTGGTCGATAGTTTTGTAGACTTAGGTATCTTACTTGACCCTAAGCTGAACTTCATCTCTCATATAACATTTACAATAAACAAGGCTAGAGCTACACTTGGCTATATTAAACGCTGGGCTAAAGAGTTTAACGACCCGTACATTGGGAAAGCATTGTACATGTCACTGGTACGTCCTATTCTCGAATATGGATCAATAATATGGGACCCTATTTACCAAATTCACTCTGATGCTATTGAATCGGTGCAAAAGCAATTCCTGTTATTTTGTCTTCGAGGATTATGTTTTAACCCAGTTAACTTGCCGTCTTACTCGTCTCGACTTGCCCTTATTAAGCTGCCTACTCTAAAAAGTCGTAGAACTATGCTGAACGTTTCATTTGTCCTCAATATTATTAAAGGTAACATTTGTTCTGGATTTTTGATAAATGAAATTTCGTTTAATGTCCCTCAACGTATATCCCGAAATTTCATTCCTCTAGTAGTAAAAGTACATAGACCTAATTATGCTGATGCTGATCCCCTTAGAAGAATGTGTAGCACCTTTAACCAGCTTTATAGATTTATAGATTTTTCAGTAAATACTTATGTAATAAAAAATGCTATTATAAATTATTTAAACTCAAATTAAAAAATCTTTGTTGAATTTTTATATGTATTTGTAATTTATTTAATGTTATTAATTGTTAATTAATATTAGTAATTATCTGTAAGGAATTCAATTCCATAGATAAATAATAATAAATAAATAAATAAATATAATATAATATAATATAATATAATATAATATAATATAATATAATATAATATAATATAATATAATATAATATAATATAATATAATATAATATAATATAATATAATATAATATAATATAATATAATATAATATAATATAATATAATATAATATAATATAATATAATATAATTGTAACGACAAAAGGCGACAGGCTTGTTTTTGTCAACACTGAATTTCTATTTTTCTTTCTTATGTATATATTTTTATTAATGAATTGTTTGTTGTTTAGTAATGAATTGGTTTAATTCAATGCAGTTTATTTCTAAGTTAATTTTATTTCTAACTGAATTTTTTTTTTCTTTCTTATGTACATATTTTTATTAATGAATTGTTTTTTTTGTTATTAATGAATTGGTTTAATTAAATGCATTTTATTATAAGTTAATTATTACATTAAGTAAATTCAAATGTAAACTAAAGGACGAAAGTCACGCCATCTGTACTTCAAATGTGGGATTAACATTGTGAAATACAACCCCTAATACGAGAAAGGTACAACCATTCAAGGCGTGCTATGGTAACACCACACCGTGTGCGTGTGTTTGTGTGTTAAGGTAGAATTAGCGAGCCGTAAATGTAGAAATGTAAATGTAGATGTATCAGCTGGTTTATCAAGAATATAAAAATATACTTATTCTTCTGTCAAGAATAAAACACCGATTGAAAACTTTATTGAATAATTTTCGTACTTATAGTTATTAATTATTAACACAAATCTTAAAGCTAAGCGAATTTGAGGGTAAGAGAAAATACACAAATATATTTGTCAATCCATGGTGTCATACGAATCCATGGAGTCATCAACTCTTTTCATTTGAAACATGATATTCTTTATTAAAATGAGAGAATATTTCATAAGGTTAATAACTTTCATTTAATAGTGCAAGCGAAGCATGCATGAAATAATATTTCATAAGGTTAACAACTTGCTTAATAATGCAAGCGAAGCATGCATGTGTATTTTCACTACACCTACCCTTTTAAAGAAAAAGGTCTTATAGAGATCGTTGATCAAGTGATTTCTATAAGAGCTTTTTTTTTTGTTTTGTTACAAATTTTGTTAAAAATAATTTCCTTTATGTATATTAGATAATTGATTTTAAAATTTGGTTGTAAGAATAAAAAAAAACTTAAGCTATTACAAATGTTGTTAACAATTTTATGAAGAGGTATCTCATTTTTTTCATTTATTTACTTATGAGGGGAAAAATATACTTATCGTTAAACTCATCTTATATAAATAAAAATTAAATGGTAATTATTACAGCATGTTCTTAAAATTATCTGTCAAACAAATTTTAACATTTTCCTTATTAATTTTTTGTTTCTTTCCGTTTAAATTCACGAATACATTATTTTTATCGTCAATATCAACTACTTTGAATGGTCCTTTATAAATTGGTTCTAGTTTGTGTGCTGTATGATTTTGTATGAATATTTTTTGGCCTATGGTAATGTCAGTGTTGTTTATTTTTTTATCATGTGAATATTTTTGTTGTTGTTTTGCTTTGTCAATTAAGTATTGTGCTCTATTTATTGCTATTTGTAGACGGAATTTTACTTCTTTTGTGTAATTTTCAAAATCATATATGGTGTCTATTTTTTCACTTGGTACTAGTGGATTATGATTTGGGGCGTTTGGGAAGATCAGTTCAAATGGGCAGTATCCATGAACTGTTGATGGTGTTGTATTGAAAGCATAGGTAAAATACTTCACCCATTTATCCCAATCGTTACTGCGTGCGTGAATGTATGATCGCATGAATTCATTAAGAGTGCGGTGGGATCTTTCAACCGTTCCCACCGTTTGATGGTGATAAGGAGCTGATGTGGCTTTTTCTATTTTCAAAAGAGTAAGAAGTTCCACAAGAATTTGATTGTTGTATTCGGTACCCATATCACTGAGTATTTTCTTCATGGGTCCATAAATTAATATGAAGTGTTCTACTAAGGCTTTAGCTATTGTTCTAGCGTTCTTATTTGAAACTGGTATTGCTACAAGATACTTAGTCAGATCACATATTATGGTTATGATATATTGATTTCCTTCTTCTGATAAAGGAAGAGGTCCTACCGTATCTATAATTACTGTATCAAAAGGCTTTTCAGGCGTTGGGGTTGTAATCATATCTGGTCTTATGTGTTTTACGGTTTTATTGATTTGACATTTAGAACATCGTTTTACGTATTGGCCTACATCTTTTGTTATGTTTTTCCAATAATAAAATTGGCGAAGTTTTTTAAGCAGTCTGGTTGTTCCAGGATGACCACCGAAACAAGGGTTGTCATGAAATTTCTCTAGTAAATATTTTTGTTCATCTTTATTGGTTATTATGGTAATCTTGGGGGTTAATGCTATTTGCAATTTGTTTATATGTTGATTCGCTTTTTGTTTAAATTCATCAATAGTTACGAGGCTAAATAAATTGTCACTTAAATTCATTTGAATTTTATTTATATTTCTACTAATTGCTTCTTTTTCAAGAATTGGAAAAAATTGATCTAGATCGATATTTCCATCAGCAATAGTGTTATGTATATTCACTTTTGGTGCTAGCACTTGCTTACCTCTTTTAAAGTAGAATGTGGGAACGCTAATGTCTGTATTGACCTTAAGTTTAACCCACTTTTTAACGCAATCAAAGCCAATGGTTTCGAAAACTTTAGGCTTTTCCTGAATTGCTTTAATGTCATTTTTAGTTTTTTTCTCAGTAATCTTTCTAGGTTGTGCACGTGTAGTAACAAGAAAAGTATTATTTCTGGACAGCGCGTCCGCTCCAGAATTGTCCTTTCCTCTAATGTGTTCTATAACGAAATCGTATTCTTCTAATTCCAAACGAATTCTCGTTAATCTGCTTGATGGGTTTTTTAAAGAATATAAATATGTTAATGGCTTATGATCGCTGCGCACTATAAATTTTTTGCCATATACATATGGTCGAAAGTAATTAATAGCCCATTGAATTGCTATTAATTCCTGTTCTATTGGGGCTTTGTTTGATTCTCCGTTTGTAAACGCACGTGACGCATATGATATTGGAAGCTGGATACCGTCTTGCTCTTGTGACAGTATTGCTCCGCAAGCGATTTTACTTGCATCAGTTGTTATATAAAAAGTTTTATCAAAGTCTGGGTATTGTAGGATTTGTGGAGACATTAATGCCTTTTTGAAGTATTGGAAGGCTTGTTCACACTTTTCAGACCATACGAAAGGTACTTTTTTCCTAGTGAGTTTAGTTAAATATATAGAATAGGATGCAAAATTTGAAATGAAGCGTCTGTAATAATTACAGAAAGCTACAAATCGACGGACTTCATCGCTATTTGTGGGCCTGGGATAATTTTTAATAGAATCATACTTGGAACTGTCGGGCAAAATACCCTTTTCAGTACATCTATGACCCAAATATGTTACCTCCGATCTGAAAAATGTACATTTATCCGGATGCAATTTTAAATTGCATTCTCTGCATCTTTGAAAAACAGTTTCTAAGTTTTTAAGCATGTGTTTGATAGAACATCCTGTAACTATAACATCATCCATATATACAAATGTTTTTGAATTAGCCAAACCTGTGAAAGCCAGATTCATCATTCTCTGAAAAGAATTCGGTGCTACCTTTAATCCATATGGTAATCGCGTGAAACGAAATGAACCATTTTCTGTCGAGAAAGAAGTGATATCCCTAGATTTTTCGTTCAATCCGATTTGATGAAATCCAGATGTCAGATCTAAACAGCAAAAAAATTTTGCCCTTCCTAATTGGTCCAAAATGTCCTCGATTCTTGGCAAGGGAAACTTGTCCGCAATAAGCTTTTTATTTATTTGTCGATAATCAATTACTAAACGCCACCGCTTGTCTGGGTTATTAGGCAAAGATTTCTTTGGTACTAGCATGATGGGGCTATTGTAATTGGAAGTCGATGGTTCGATTATTCCGTCTTGCTGTAGTTTTTCAACTTGCCTTACTATCTCTTCCTTTTGGGAATGTGGAGTACGATAATTTTTAATGTATACAGGATTTTTATCAGTAACTCTAAGCTTTTGTGTATAAAAGTTGTTTGTGCTTATTTTATCACTTTCTAAAGCGAAGATGTCAATGTATTTTGAAAACAATTGACCTAATTCAGACTTAACAATTTCAGGACAATTTTTTATTAACTTTTCCAAAATTGTTTGTTTTCTTCTTTTATCGACGTTTGTCATACTAGGAATTTCATAATCAGAAAGCTTTTCATATTTAATCGATATATTATTCAAAAATTTATTTTCAGAATTTGTGTTTACTATTCTAACGTATGGAAAATTTTTTGATACTATACATCCACCTACATATACACCATCTTGAATAGTTTGACTCGGAACTACATAATCAGAATTTTCGTCGGTAATTTGTATAGCTCTGAAAACTTCAGCTCGAGCTGGGAGTGTTATTGTACTATCGCTAAAACTTTCAAGAATTGGGATATTTATAGGGTAGTTAAGATTACACGGTCTTAACAAAAGTAGATTCGAATTTGCATTTTGACCATATTGAATACTAACATTATAAGTTTTGAAGAAGTCTAATCCTAATATACCTTGAAATGGTATTGGGAACGTATCTGAAATTACATGAAATCTATGAGGAATCAGGAAGTTTTCTACTTTTAAATCTATTTCAATTGTACCTAATGATTTTATAACTCCTTTTCCGATGCCAGATATTTGGATACAAGTTTGGTTGTTGAACTGCAATGAGTTCAGTGCACTGATTTTAATTAGTGAGACATCAGCTCCGGTATCTACCAAAAACGTGCTTAAGTCATTGTTTGTAGATATTTGAATTCTAATAAAACTACTTAAATTTAGATTTAAATGGAAAATTGATTTGATAGTTGAAGTGTTTTTTTCTAATTTTCCTGATAGCCCCCCGCATTTTGGGGGGGTGTCCCGTTTTCCGACACCTCCTGTACAAATCTAATCCGTCCTCTATTTTGTGTCCGATTGGATTGGTTTCGGAAACTGTTGCCTTGGTTTCCATGTCGCCTATTATTAACATTGTTATCATTTCTAAAATTGTTATTCCTACGCCAGTGTTGTCCATGTACCCGGTTATTATTAAATCTGGCATTTTGGAAGTTAGAATTAGCAGAGCCATGGCGCTTAAAGTAAAACACTGAAGAATTTGGACTGGAAGCCTCAGTGCTTGCTTCTATAAATTTGGATACGACTTCATTTAATGAAATAAAGTTTCCTGTTTTAATAATAAGTTTTACTTCATCACTTGTGGCATTTCGTGAAATGGCCTTCGCCGCATTTTGTTTTATTAATTTTTCGGCTATATCTTGGGGATAGCCTTCTCTTATATAAGCACTACCAAGTTTTTTTGTAATTTCTTGTATCTCTTCTGCATATGTGGTAGCCGATTTTGCATGCTGTTTTATGTTCATTAATTTTGAACATAGTAATTCAGAAGATTCTCCTTTTATGGATGATTGCAATTTGGCTTTAATATCCTGAATGGTATTCTCATTTGTTATTATATTTCTGGCATGGCCCTTCAATTTCGTTTTTATAACCTCTACTGCAATTATCTCATGAGTATCTTTTATTCTATCTATTAGAGTTAACGCATCAAGAAAACTTTGTAATTCATTTACATTACCGTCAAATACGGGGACAATTTTTGTTGTTTTATCTATAACGTCATCCTCTGTTCGTGTCATGGTTACTACTATTATTCCTTCACTTTCATTGATTTCTTCCGTTTTTGAATCTTCGTCTTCGTCCGTTTCAGTAATTTCTCTAACTACTTCGCAGCCTAATGCTAATGGTACCTTGGTATTAATATTATGTCTATGAAAGATTTTTAATAATTTATCTCTTAATGTGTGAAATATCTCGTTTGCTCTTTCTTTATGTGGCGTAGAGTATCTGTCGTATTGTCTGTGTAATATTGCCCTAATGGAGTTAAAATTTTCAACTAGAGTTTGTACATGTTTTTCTACTGTTTCCGTTTTTATTGTTCTACTTTGATTCAAACATTTGTAAGATTGATTAAATTTTATTTGAAACGGTTCTATGTTACTTATTATAGCTTCCCATTGCATAATTTATAATTTTTTTTTTAATTCTTAAGTTAACATTCATTTAAATTATTTCTAAACTTACAATTATATACTTTAAAAATTTTCATCATCGTATTTTGATTCCATTTAGCCTCAGGATGTGTTGAATGCTGCTGCTTTTGCTGGTATTTCTGCTGCTTCTAGTCTTATATTTGGATTTGGTTCTTCAATAAAGTTGCTCCGAAATTATTAAATTTGTTGTTGGCTTGAGACGTTGTTATTTGCTTTAGCTTTTAATGATTTACATATTATTTTTGTTAAATAAATTACAGCTATTATGATTACTGCAACTATCGAAAAAATTTCAACATAGTTCATTTCATTGTTTTGTTTAACACTTTGTTCATGATTAGATTGTGCATTATTACGTAGTATTTCAATTAATTGTTTATTATCGTCCTCTTCAGAGGCTTTCCCGACTTCGTAGCCAGCCACAAGAAGTGGAATAGTATTTAATATTTTTTTTCCACCACATTTTTTTTTTTTAATTTCAAGTTTGTTTGGGTTTTGTAGATAATAAATTGATTTTAATTTTCACTACTGTTTATTTAATATACATATGTGTCTTTTTTTACCACATTTCCGCGTTATATTGTTTTTTAAACTTTTTTGTTAAATTAAATAATTCTTTTTTTTGCTCACGGTCGCCATATCAAGAATATAAAAATATACTTATTCTTCTGTCAAGAATAAAACACCGATTGAAAACTTTATTGAATAATTTTCGTACTTATAGTTATTAATTATTAACACAAATCTTAAAGCTAAGCGAATTTGAGGGTAAGAGAAAATACACAAATATATTTGTCAATCCATGGTGTCATACGAATCCATGGAGTCATCAACTCTTTTCATTTGAAACATGATATTCTTTATTAAAATGAGAGAATATTTCATAAGGTTAATAACTTTCATTTAATAGTGCAAGCGAAGCATGCATGAAATAATATTTCATAAGGTTAACAACTTGCTTAATAATGCAAGCGAAGCATGCATGTGTATTTTCACTACAGGTTGTTTCTATTATACGAAAAGCAATGCAAATGCTTACCCGACGGCAATGAAATGTAACAGTAACGTCTCAACCTGTTGAAAATAGAATTTCACGTAACCTCGTACGTGACAGATGTAGCCAGTGTTGGTAAATACAAAAGTAAACGAAAATGTGGCACAAAAACCCTTTTTTTTTAGTAATTTTTTGGGTTTTTGAATATAAAAAATATTTTATAAATTTAGTTGTTTGTGTCAATTGTTGCTTAATGAAAAATAACGTGATATTTTTATAATAGTTTGTGTGCATTTGATGCAAATTTATTTATATAGCCAACAATCTATTGAGTTAGAATGACAGGTAGATAACGTGGCTTCAAAGAAAATAATATTAGAAATAAGAAGGTCAGACCCAAAGCAAAATAACCAAAATATGTAAACAAAATAATTAAAATAAGGATATGACTGTTTGAAGGTCAGACCCAAAGCAAAATAACAAAAAAATAAAAACAAAATATACAGAACGAGGGTATAAATAGAAATATAAATACTTTCGTTCCTCAGTTCATAAATAAATCTCATACATATAGTGGTATCTTCAAGTAATTATTTTTTATAAACTAAGAACGATGATTCTTAACTAGTGTGTATATTATCTTAGAGAATTGTAAAATAATACTATTTGTATATACGTACAACCTATAGCACGTTCACAATAAAAAAAAGTATAACAACAGTTAAAACAAAGATTGTAATATAAATAATTCTGATATAAATTACTTAATGTAAATATAAAAAATAAAAAAGTTCAAAATTATATCATACTTTGAATTATTATATATATGTAAATGCATGTATAAAACTTATTTTTTAAACTTTATTGATAGAAATACCAAAGTTATAACAATTTAATACTCAACAAAAATGTTTGTTACCATTCATATAATTTGGGTACTTTTTCTACAAATCGACAAATCATGCAAACACACTAAACTATCATCACTAATTCGAACGGCTTTTTGATTTCTCTTTATATTTTTTAAAGTGAACTTTATAGCTATATGCTTTCCATCAATGAAATCTTTTTCAATATCCTGATATTGATATGTTGTTGGCTTGCGTAGGTAAATTGGTGACAATATGCGCCACAAGACATCGCATGTTTGCAACACTATGGATCGGATCGTCGACTTTCAAGCTTGTGACTCCAAGTTAGAGATTGTAATGAGCATCCATGACCCAAATATCTAAAATAAATTGTTATATACTAAAAATGACTAAAATCTTTTCCTTACAGCAATGTTATTGAAAGTCTTTCTTCTGGACTAATTCGTTGTTACGGCTTAGTAAAGGTGAATTCACCCATTCGTTCTGTACGTTCCGAACGATTTTTTTATATGTAGTTTGACGTCTCTATTTTGAGAAAGAGAGTAAATTTAATGCGGAACAACAACAAAAATTTCGTTCAGAACGAATGGGTGAATTCACCTTAAGTTCATCATAAATCATAGCCAGTAATAAATCAAATAAATCAGGAGGCATACGCGTGTGTATAAAAAATTGTTCCTTATCTTTTTTTATGTTCGGAAAAATTTTTTACTTTAGCCCGCGACGATATAGTCTTTGTTTATGGGTCGCACGCCCACCTTCTTACCCTGCGTCTTTTCCTATTTTTATTGTATCTGTACATTTTGCACAAATGTAAGAAATTAAAAAAAAACAATTCTTCCCCATCCATTAGAATAAATTTATGTACTCTGTTTTAATACACATTCAAATATGAAAAAAAACAACCCTTATTTGTTTGGTTATTTTAAAAACACATGACACGGTTTCTAGCGTTCTATAAGCACATCAACATTTACATTTACGATACATTTACGATACATTTACATCTACGATTTCTACGGTCGGCTAAATGGGCCTTTAGAAAATGGGTATAAAAGGCACCACATCATTGAAAAATGGGAAGTTTGTTGGCAGCTCGCGAAGCTGTAAGATCTCCCTTGAGTGTTGTGCGTAGGTCTCGTCCCATAGTTAGATCTTAAAGCAAAAGCACTTTGCCAAAAATAATGCAAGGAGTATTTCTTGTACTATTTAAGGCTTATCAACTGCCAGCGAACCAAACTGAAAGGTCTTCCTGGCTAAAACCACAAGGAGTATTTCTTGTGGATTTATTCACCACGAAGGATTTATCACGCCTGCCGCGGTGCTCTGCCTGGGAATTGCAAGGAGTATTTCTTGTGGTATCGCAGGCTCTGCAACTATCGGTCAGCGCTCGTAAGAGATTTTGGTGGACAATCTGCAAGGAGTATTTCTTGTAGATTGCCGACCACATATCTGCTGTACTCTTCTCTTACCAGATCGCGCTCTTGAGTGGTTGTTGTTGGTGCCTGAGTACCACAAGGAGTATTTCTTGTGGTATCCCAGGTTTGCAACTATCGGTCAGCGCTCGTGAGAGATTTTGGTGGACAATCCACAAGGAGAATTTCTCGTGGATTGCCGACCACATCTCTGCTGTACTCCTTTCTTACCAGCTCGCGCTCTTAAGTGGTTCTTGTTGGTGCTTGAGTACCACAAGGAGTATTTCTTGTGGTATCATAGGCTCTCCAACTATCGGTCAGCGCTCGTGAGAGATTTTGGTGGATAATCTGCAAGGAGTATTTCTTGTACATTACACACCACATCTCTGCTGTGCCCGTCGATTACCAGCTCGCGCTCATGCGTGGTTGTTGTTGTGACAGACCGCAGGGAGTATTTCTTGTAGCCTTACTCACACCAAAAAGAGATTCTGAGCGTGGTACAGTACTTCGCGCTTGAGTACCACGCGCACTGGATTCTGTTTGAACAGACGGCGTTACTCTCCAACCTGAACGTGCTCTCAATAAAGAGTTTTTATAACGTTTAGTAGAATTTCACAGTTTTTGTATTAATAACTGCACGAATACCACGACCCTAGACCCCGCTGAGCTTATCCCAGCAACCAGCGGAAACGTGTCGTTACAGTTGGCGCCCGAATTTGAAAAAAGGGAATTTTTTTTATGAAGAAAAAATATATATGCGTTCAATTTCGTATGAAAAAACATTAAGAAAAAAAATTTATACATAGAATTAAATAAGAAAGAAGAAAAAGAATAAAATATTTTCAGAAAAAATATTAAATATAAAAATTAAATAAAAAGGGTATAAGTAAAAAAGATTTTTTCAGAAAAACATAAACCCAAAAAATTAAAAAAAAAAATAAGAGATTGAAAAAAAAATTTAAAAGAAATTATTTCATACTCATAACCGCTGACTACAAGATGTTAAGAACAACGTGGGTTTATTCTTTGAAAAAAGAGGAGCCCACAACGTATTTGTTGGAGTTTGGCCTCCCAACCACAGGCACGGTGGAAAAACTATGCAAACGTTTTGCCAAATTCCTGTCGGCAGAACAGGACCCTGAAAAAATGTTGAGATTCCTACAATTGCAAGCCCATCACGAAAAGATTTTGCCGCCGCCAGCCGACATATCCAAGCCAACATCCCCATCCAACAATGAACCAGCCGATACCCGTACTCCACCACTGGTCGACCAAGGCCTGCCAATTAGAGAAAAAGAAAACAGCGTGCTAGTCATCGACATGGTTAGAGAATGGTTCCTGAAATACGATGGTGGTAAGGACCCGCTAGGCTTCATCGAGCGGCTAGAGGAGCTTGCAGCTATGTACAGAATCCAATTAAGGGATATCCTCCCAGTAATGTCAGAGTTTTTCCGAGAAAAAGCCCTCAGTTGGTGCCGAAATAACAACAAACAGTGGGCAGTGAATTTTTGCGATTTCTTTTTGCCACCTCGCACAGAGGAGTATTTAAACAAAACAGGTGGCCAAAATTATTAGGCGTGTTTTTTGTTTTAAAAGTTTTTTTTGCTAGTTTTAGTTTTATTTTGATAGAAAAAATTTATTGGCAGGTTATTATTGGGTTAGTGTTATTTTTGACACCCACCATCCACCGACCAACCTCCCACCCACCTTTCATAACTTTTTTAGATTTTTTTCTATTTGAAGAGAATTTAATTTTATATATATATTAATTTACTATCCGTACACGGTATGCCGCGCTACACGATTGTTGTGTGTTTTTAGAAAAATTATTTATTATTACGTATGTCGGTCTCCCCCTCGCATTCCGCCAAAATTTGGTTTGCAACTGTACCTTATTCTAATAGTAACTCAAATTAAATTTGGGTAGTCGAACTATTGTAGTTGTGTAGATACAGGGAAATAAAACATAGCTTTTTATGGATGTTACAATGTCCCCCTTGTCAAAATTTTAATTTATCCAATATTGAATATTAAAAAAATTGGTCTCGTAGCTTGGCTTCCTATAAGGGATAAACAACCAAATAAACAAAAACATATTCACTTTTAATATTTATTTTATATTATTAAATACTCTTCACATGAAAAACTTAAACTAATTAAAAAGTTAAAATTATGATCATGTCATACGTATTTCATCATGGGCGGCATCATCCGTATCAGGAAGAAGTAGTTTAATAGTATCTGATGAAAAAGGCTTTTTTATCTCTCGTGTCTTTTGTGTATTGCAGCTTAAAAAAGGGTCACTGTTCAAAAATAACCTATTTAGAACATCATTTCCATGTTATCTCTCAAAGTTGCAAAACTCTTATAATAAGAATTCAGGGCAATAAGCCATATATGTATTTTTCAAAGTGCATTTCCCCTTACTTAGTTAACAACCTGATACTTGGGTGCATTTTTTATATACCTATACCGTTTTTAAATGTAATTTTGATTTGTAAGTCTTTTAAATTAGGTATGTAGTACATAGCTGAAGTGTCCTGGAGACGATCAAGTCTTATATAGACCGCAGGTATACAAAAACAGTTTAATAGGTGTGTATGCGTGTGGTTGGCTTATAATTATTCCTGATAAGACATTTAGTAAATTTGAATTTATGAACTAAGAACTGAATTTTAAGAAATTCCTTTTTTAAGGGCGGGTAATCCATCACATTGGTAGTTGTTAAAAGTGATGTAAATAATATTTCACATCAATAATTCGAAAAACACAAAAGTTTATGACGACAATAAAGTATAAGAAAAAGTGCCTTATGAGCAAAAATAGAAAAGAAGATAGAATTTTCAAAAAATCACCAAAAATAGTGGCGCAAACTTGTGCAAACTTTTTTTCTTTTTTCTTAAATTAGAGATCTCATATTTTATTGCGGTATATAACATTATTTGTAGAACAGCTAACCTCACTTTCAAAAAACTTTTCCTTTTTTTGGTAAGAATTTACATATATATGTATGTATAATTTCTTTTGTAATTAATATTTTTAAAATAAATAATTGAGATTTTTTTTGAATATTAAAAATAGCTGCTTATGAAATCTTTCAGGTAAAAAAAAATCAATGTAATACCTTTATTCGTTTAGCCACAAAAAAATATCATATAAATATCTTGAAATCGAAAAAATTCAATAAAAACGCATGCAATTTTCTTCACTTTCCTGATTTTAACAGTATCCCACATCTACAAATATTAACTTACAATCTTTAAAATGCACGATATGATGTAGAATTTTGTTTTCTATCGATCTGCGTAATTACTTCTTAGGATTTCATCAAATTAATTTTTGCCCTTTTTGGCCAGCTTTTTGTTATGGATTATTAAGATTACAAAATACAAAACCCATCTGGAATTTGAGTTACAGAAATGATAATTTGAGTTACAGAAATGTATTTGTGGCATGATTTGTTCCATTACGCATAATAAATCATGAAATATTCGATATCATCTAGCAGTACTAACTGCTTGTGTCTAAATAAAACCCAGGGAGCAATAGCTTTTTGTAAACTAATCAGATTTGTATATCGCAAAGCCAAGCAAAAAATATTGTATGCGCGCAACTGAGTATCCAATCCACAATTTTAATACTATTTGCTTTGAAATATACGACTATTATAAGCTAGGATAGGAAACTTGTATGAGTAAAACTATTATATATGCTCTGTAAGCCGACTCGTTTTTGATATCGAATTTTTTTTTCACGGTTATATTTATTTATTGAATCTTCAAAAATTGAACTAACAATAAGTATTCAAATCTTATTATCCCTCTTTTTCAAGCGGATGTGTCCAGTAAAGTTCAAGATATTACGTGCAAGGGGATTAGGATGGGACACAAGTGGCATATTTAAATCACGATGTAAAATTGAAATTTTCATGTACCAAGGAGCCGATGTTATTAACCTTAAAATTTTGTTTTGCATTCGTTGGATTCTCTCTACATTGGAAGCTGAAGCAGTGCCCCATAGCTGAATTCCGTAACACCATATGGGTTTCAAAAGCGACTTGTATATTAAAAGTTTACAATCTAGACAGAGGGTAGAATTTCTACCAATCAGCCAATGTATCTGGGTTAATTTAAGCTTCATTTGTGTTAGCTCAGAGTCTAGGTAGTGTTTCCATGTAAGCCGTCGGTCAAGGTGTTTACCAAGGTATTTCACCTGTGAATGTTGAGGAACAACTTAATTGTTGATTCAAATGGAAAAAAAGTGTCCCTTCGTAGGGTAAATGTGACATGAACACACTTTTGTTCATTTACTTTTATTCTCCGTAAGTTCAACCACAGCTCCAACAGCTTAATATGTTCCTGGAGATATCGGGATGCCTCGTGAGGGTTTTCATGAATACTAAGGCAGGCTGTATCATCGGCAAATGTAGAAGTGAAGATATTACTGCTCAGGCATATCACAGGTATAAATCAAATACAAAACTGGCCCCAGTATACTCCCCTGTGGCACCCCAGATGAGATAGTTTCGGGCACACTAATGAAGTCTCCTTCCACGACAGTGAACTTCCGGGAAAGAATGTAACTTTCCAATAGATTCACAATGTTCATTGGTAGATATGTCCTCAATTTCAAAATCAGGCCCTCATGCCACACTTTATGAAATGCCTGAGAAACATTAATAAAGAGGGAAGAACAATACTTCTTTTCTTCAAATGTTCTTCTTATGAAATGAACCAATCTATGAGTTTGTTCAATGGTGCTTTGCTGACTTCTAAACCCAAATTGATGGTCCGGTATGCACCCATTATCAGCTAGAATTGGGGACAATTTTGTCATGAGCAGTTTTTCGAAGAGTTTTGAAATTATTGACAGCAAACTTATTGGCCTATATGACTCAGCCTTGGTAAGATCTTTGCCCGTGTAGCATAATATGATTTAATTCTTTTAAACCACACCAACATCAAAGATTTAATTACTTTAAAAGCATTTATTAAATATCATGTGTCAGTTAAAAACTTATTAACGAAGGCCGGCAAACACATGCGAATTGTTTAAAAACACTGCCGCCTTTACACCTCTTGAAGTGACAATTATTTTATTGCTGTGTGTCTGTGGCACACTTAAAGACTACCATGTGAAGTTAATTTATTTTCTTCAAATTAACCACGCATATTAGGTTACACCAAAACACTTGCCGCTATGGGAAACAATAAATAATTTTAAGGAAAATCAAATTACATTTAAGTTCTTAAAAACATTCTCGCAGTGGTAATAAACAACCTTGAGAAAATAAAACCTAGAATCTAGTCATAAGCAGTATATAAGCTGACCTAATTTTAAGAACGAATCAATCTGAAATCTAGAGCAATACTAAGAGCAGCTCCTGCTAAATAGCTTTAAATAAGGATTAATTTTTTTTTAACAAAAACCAAAATAAATTATTTTTATTTTATCTCTTGGTTTTACCCGCGTTTGGAATCATTTTGACCATGGCAAGTTTCCAGCTGTGTGGATAATACTCTTGTAGTAAAATGCCATTGAAAATAAATAACAGGATTCTAACAGCAACACGACGCAACTTCATCAGTATCTTGTTACTAACTCCATCAATACCCGGAGCTTCCTTCGGGTTGGTTTCAGCAATTAGTTTTTGTACATCACGCATCTTAAACTTTATGGGTCGAGGGGGCAGAGCAACTACACTCGGAAAATCAACAGCACCAGTACATGTGTTTGGGGTAAATACGTGTTTTAAATGTTCAGCAAATATGTTACCTTTTTCAGTATTGGTTCCTGCCCAACCTCCGGTAGAAGTGCGCAAGGGTGATTAAGACTCAACGGGTGTTTTAAGTTTTTTAGCAGCGCGCCACAAGGAGTAATTAGATGCTGCTGTGACATCGAGACCTTCCAGATAGTTCTTAAGTGAAGCAGATTTTTCATATGCAAGTTTAGTGCATTCTCTAAGTCTGATTTTATGTTGTGGTGATCTGTGCTGTTGCCATTCCCTTCTAGCTCTTCTTTTTTTACATGCGAGACGTTCAATATCCGCAGAATAAATTCTATTAAACCCAGTCTGCCGATGGGAGGTAGTGGCATGTTTAGCAGCCTGTTTAATATTTTCGGTAAAATTGGCAATGTTAAATTCAATATCATCGGAAGTCCTAAGCCTGATGTTTTGCGTACAATGACTACTGAGATATTTTTTGAACCCCAGCCATTTAACACGATTTATCATCTTCACATATGGGTGAGGTAAGTCACTTCTTAGAGGGCTACAAATTGTAACGATCGTGGGAGAGTGATCGGAGGAGAGATCAGGTGAAGCTTCAACATGAATTAAATCCCTAGGGATATTTTTCATGACCCCAAAATCTATAACATCCAGAATTTTTTGAATGTCAGGAGGCCAGTAAGTGGGCTCCCCGCTCGAAATGACATCCAAACCCATTTTTGAAACTGTGTTGAGCAATGCTCGACCTCTAGGTGTAATAAGACGCGATCCCCAGAACGTATGTTTTGCATTGTAGTCTCCAGCTGCTACGAAACAAGGGCCAAGGGTTTTGTAAAAATCCTCGTATTGATCCTCAGTGACTGAAAATCTGGGAGGGGAGTAAATCGATGATATCACGAGATTTGAACAAAAATGTTCGATGTAAATATTCGTTGCTTGTAGATGGTCTTCACAAATGTTCTCAAGAATATAGTGTTTGAGTCTTGACTTTATTAGAATTGCTGATCCTCCGCAAGCTCTTCCTCTCGGGTCCTTTGAATCATATAAGGTGTAGCCATTCATTTTAAAAAGGCTTCTCGGGGTCAAATGAGTCTCAGATACCAACATTATATCAATATTTTTTACAGTGAGGAAGTGCCCAAGTTCATATTTGTGTTGGCGAATGCCGTTTGCGTTCCAGAAACATACTTTTAACGTGTTCATGGCTTGTTAACTAATGCTAGAAGCAGAGCGTTCTGCATTCGCAGCATTTCTTGCATCATGCTAGTCATATTTGTTGTAAATTGTTTATAGTTTGCACCAGATTATCAATAGTAGCTTCAAGGCGATTGAAATTAAAGCTTGGGTTTGCATTTGTTGTATTATTTGGTGGTGACACTTTTTGAATGGGAATATAGTTGATCTTCACAGCATCAGCATACGACACATGCGAAGTGATTGGTTGGGCCATTAGGGGATGAGTAGCGGAGCACGTATTTACTGCTTGAGGTGGGGTTACTTTAGGCTTTTGACTCATAGCTTGTTTAACAAAAGAGAACACAGGACATCTTCTGTAGTTAGCAGTGTGATTACCTCCACAATTACTGCACTTTTTTCTTTTTGATCTTTTGACTTATTGCAAATAGCAGTGTTGTGTAATTCACCGCACACAACACAAACAGTAGGTAATTTGGAATAAGTTTTTGTGTGACCCTATTCTTGACAATTATGGCACTGTACGGGTCGAATCGAATGATTTACAAAAATTAAAAATACAGAAATTTGTTGAGTGAGAATTAAATATTAAAAATCGCAGTTAATTAAATATTAGTAATAAAAAAATATTTAGAAATGATTTTGTTACGATGCCTCTAAAGTTTTCACAAAAGTATTCTTATTCGTACAAATAACTTTTCTTCATACTTGAATATGAATATAGAGGATTTCTTAAACTTATAGTTCTTTTAACTTAAATGTGTTAAAGATTACGTGATTTGATTTAAATCAATACACAAAGACTTCAAGCTTAAAACACCACTAGATATGTAAGTAGAATGATTGGACATTCAATTTACTTACGACCAGTCTTACAGAACTCCAAATATGGAAAATCGTTTTAAAAACGAGAAGCCGCTTTTATAAAATATCAAAAATCATTGGTAAACACAATTTTACTACTAATAACTATTTCTAATAAGCCCTTAACGATTTCACGCATTTGATGAATAAGCATCTAATTCGAAATAATTGGAAAACTAAGATCACATGATGTGAAGCTTTTCAACATTCTCTCACAGGGATGATGCCTTCAGCACGCATTCATTCCATCTGCTGATATACCTAAGGGAGCAAATTTCCTATTAGTTCACACAAAAACTGAAATTTTGTCTAAATATTCTTATCTAATGGGGCCCGAAAAAAACCCTGCAATAAGAAGTCTCAATGATTCAATTCTATAGAATTATCATATAATATTTTTGATTTTTGTATAAGAATATTAGTTTGAATGCGTTTCAGACAAAATTTTACTGATGATTTGGTTAGTGCTAATGAAATGCTCAGCAACAAACAATAAATTATATAAAAAGCAATAAAACTATCTAGAAAAGGGCGTTTGCGAAAGACATACATCTTCGTATGTACATATTAGGCTTTTGCAAAAGTACAAAAAACAAGTAATTAAATATATCCTCTTTTTTTCGTTTATTTGTTTTATGGTACTCTTCTCTTAAAAAAGCAAATGGCTGTTCTGTTATAAGAAACAAACCCAATAAATATTGTGTTTGTACGAAATAAATACGGCAAGTGGTAGAGCATGGGAAAAGTAAGCAAAATTAATAATAAGACACGGAGTAGCGGCAAGCTGTTCTTAAACCATTTAGCATAATACTTGAATATTTTTGTAATTTTTATTTTATTTGTATGAAATTACATTTTTGTTTAATTTGATTATAATATCAAATTATCAACATATCTACCTAGATATCGTCATCTAAATTTACAAAAGTCATATTTGCGTTGGAAAAAATTTACAGAACTTGAAAAACAATTTAAAAAATAGCTTAAACTGGAAAAGATTTAAAGTTTTGATTTTGAATAAGTTTACAAACCTTTTTTTCATATCTCTTGCAATTGCTCGCATGTGACTTATGACTTTGTAAAATCTTCTACAAAAATTATAAGAAAGAAAAGTAATAAATTATGTAACTTTAGCATGAACTTTAACTAAACACTCAAGCGTTGTTTAACCTTATTGAGGAGGGCATATGCTTCTTAAAAATATAAAAAAAATTTGTTTATACAAATAAAAAATAAAATTTTATTAAACCAAAATTTAATAACTTTTGGGATGTATATAAAATATCCTATTTTTGCGTGGTTGAAAAATAAAACATATTAAAAAGTCATAACCATTGATTTTTGTGGTATTCTTCCGACGGGGTTTGTTTGAATTTGGAACGATTTTCCGTCATCCCACGTCAAATTTGGTTTATGAACAGACAGTGTTCTCGAACACTGAAGATGGCACAAAGCCGAAACCGGTCTGTTCATAAACCAAATTTGACGTGGGATGACGGAAAATCGTTCCAAATTCATAACCATTGCATGATTTCAATGCTTAAAATACTCATATGGTAAAATAAATACATATGCTGAATTCACAAAATCCTGTATCGAGTATGTTGTATTGAATACACTTTGTGTTTATATGCTTGTGAACACCCAGTGTATTATTGTGTCAATGTGTCTTCCATTTAAATATCAAAAACCCAATGTAATTTAACATTCACATTGCATTGATAACTCTGAAACCCATACAACTTTTCAAAAACATATGAAATAAAAGTGTATAAATGTATTGAATTTTTATGTGAAAATTACCAACAACAAGCATACATTATTGTATTTTAATTGAACAATACACTCGATACATAGATACAAGGGGTTTTGTGAATTCAGCAATAGTAAAAAAAAAATTTTTACTTTGACTTGCTTATACTATAAGCCTTATAGTGAGCAAGAATGAGTAAATATAAATGCTCTGAGCGTATAAAGATAATAAAGATTGTTTTTACATTTGTCTCTCTCTTTATTTGTTTGCTTTGATTCTCTTTTGTATTTAGCTTTAAACTGAGAATCTTTAAAAAAAGTAAATGTATTTGAATTTAAATGTACTTTTGCAAAAGCCTAGTACATGTATATTATAAAACAGATTATCATATATACTCGTAAGTTAGCAGTAGTGCTCAAGAATTTGTCATCAAAAAAAAATGCAAAATTAAATTTTTATCCACAATGAAGTACACAGACATACATACATACTTGCATTCTTTTATTTATATACAAAATTATGAATTTGGTAAGAATGCTTTGTATATATATATATATATATATATATATATATATATATATATATATATATATATATATATATATATATATATATATATATATATATATATATATATATATATATATTGGAATATGCCTAAGTGTATACCATTATTAATAAATTCTATGTCGTTTTATCATAACATCTTAAGTCTAATATTAATATATTAGACTTAAGAAGTTATGATAAAACGACACAGAAATAATTGTTTGTTGTGGCCTAAGCTGTTCATACGCCTACTTTTCGTTGGTCGCTATACCAAGTCGTAAACTTATTTTCATTTTTGCCTGATAAATAAATACAATCATAAACACTTAAAAGGCTTAATAAAAATAAAATAGATTCCTTTTGAGTATAATTGTTTATTGTGTTGTTTGTATCAAAGAATTCTAAACCTACAATGATTACGTATTTTGTAACAATTATACACGATAAAAAACTTTCATATTTTATTTGATTTGTTTTTCACTGACTATTCAGCTTAGCGACCAATGATAAGTCGGCAAATGAACACCCAAAACCACAACAAACAATAAATTTATTATAATGTTTCTGTACATCCTTGTGGATACATATGTACATATTTAGTTTTTGTATTTATTTTTTATGACAAATTCTTGAGCAAAATATTATTTAAGCTCAAGGTCTTATTTAATGGTTAAACTATTTTATTTGTAAATATCGATATTTCGATACTCATTAAGTATAATCTTCAGGAAAATTGTGTTTGTTTAATAACAAAAACAAACATTTTATAGCGATAATAAGGAAAACTTTTGATAGTTCTCTAATAAACGTAAAAATATTAATATATAAGACGAAATGAGAAATTGAAAGTTTTCACTAAAATAATCCACTAAAAATAGTAAAATGAAACTTTTAAAAACAACGTCAGCTTGCAGTACAAATTTAATAAGTTAAAGAAATGGTGAGTTTTCTAATGGTTCATTATTCGAAGCAGCCGATACACTCCAATATATTGCTTGAACATACTGATATATTAATAGGCAGTTATCATTTTCAATGTACTTATAATCAATCTCGATTGAGGGTGACCCTCTGAGTTGGGAAATAGCCCTTGCTTGAATTAGACCTCTTTACTACTGTACCCTTTTACAATAAAAACCCCCCCAAAAAGAAAACATTTCCATATTTCCATATTTAACGGCATGTAACACGAAAGTAGTTTTACGAGGGATGTATGAAAATCGTCCAAAAGAAATTTTGTGACAATTATCCACAAAACTAAACCAGATATTGCACATGGAAGACCAATTTTTCTGTAGATATTTAACAATTTTTTCATTGGAGAATTTTTGGCTTTTTTAATTAAAAATAAGAAGTAAATCACTTTTTGTGTGCTTTTTGTGGTAACTTTCTAGATTTTGCTTAATAGTAGTTTATAAACCTTTATTGCTATCTATTTTTGTTGAAACCAACGATGCACAATGGATGGTTTTGAAAAAAGGAAATAAATCTGCAATTTCTAAGCGCGTAGTCCGGTTCTAACAGAAATTCACATAACATATTTTATTAATTATTTTGTATATCCCACATTTATTGAAAAAGTAAAAATTTTGTTGCCGAATATTTTACAGCGTATTAAAAAATTTAGGTTAGTTTTTTGATTGCAACCTTATGCTTTGAGAAAGCACGCCTTAAAATTCATATTTGCATAAATAAAAGGACCAATTTATTAAGCTCCGGTTACTTCACTACTTCATATAATTACCTCTCAATAGAATATAAATACAGGGTTAGTCAGTCCTTCGAGAGATTTTTTTATAGCTGTGAAAGAATGAACCCACGTATTTTTTAAGTTAAAATACTTATAAATCTTGATTCAGATACACTTTTAAAACATATTTTTTTCATACTAAAAATTTAGTTTTAAATTTTATAAAAGAAAAGATTTTTGGATGTGGTTAAAACCAAAAGATACGCGGGAAGAGATATGTGTCGGATGAGTGAGTCTGCAATGTGGTTCTAGTGATGCTATCTTCAGCCCTTATATCTCTATTAGCTGTTGCTAATCGACAGGGCTGCCCTTGCGGTTGAGTTTGGTGAGGGTTCATGATAGGAAGACTTCTTAGTGCTCGGCCGTTGGGGTAGTACGTGGATAGATAGCTCCAGCACTTCAGCAAAGTGTCTCTACATGGTTCTGCTGCCAGTACAGAATTTCCTATCATGTCGTCCCTACTTAGGGCATATATAGCTCCTTACTCCATGTGTGCCTCTGGATGGGACGACGGGGATGGTGGTGAACGGCTTTGTTCAGACAGTGCGAAGAGCACCGTCAGGTTAGATCATATGGCAGGTACTGACATAGGTTAGGTAGGTAAGGTCTTACGACAGTTTCTGACAGAACTTTTGACATATTGGTCCGTTTATAAATTACATATTTACTTCAAATTATTTAAAATCCCCCACTGTGCGATGTAAGTGCGCGTGAATTTAGATGAAATAATAAAGATTACCATTTGGCTCGCATGCAAGTATAGCAGTGTGGGATGACTTTACAACATTTGATATAAAATATCCCAAAATATAACTTCTTTCTGAATTTGAAAATGCACTAAGTATAGAAATAACGAATAGCGTGATTAATATGTTCTTCATCTTTTATAGAATTTTAAACACCCACTGAATTTCATTCAAAATAAATTGTATTTTTAAATGAAAAATGTATTAATTTGTACATAAGTATGTACTTATATATGTAATTGCGCAAGTCATTCTGCTATCATTGAATACAATAATAATTACAAATATAAAAAATCCCATTAAAACAATCAAGAACCATTCTATATAAAATTATTTAATAGTTTCAAATGCTATCTTAAATAATTTAAAAGTTTAATCACTTAGAATAAAAAAGAGTTTCATATTAAGTGGTAAGAAATTTTTATTATTATAGCTCTTTTTATTAATTTCTTGTTTGAATTGACTTTAGTGCTCAAAATTATATTCCTATTCAGGCTCTAGGCCAAACTAATCAATCGAAATTAACTGCCTGTTTCACGATGTCGAACGACATCGTTCGTTCGCATAAAAACATTAAAACCAAAAACAACATTTTAAAATTTGTTGCTGTTTCAAACGTATTTATGCGAACGAACGATGTCGTTCGACATCGTGAAACAGGCAGTAAACTCTATTTTGTTTTGACAATAAGAGGCGGACTGAAAGTTTGTGAAAAATTAAACATGATTTTTAACTTTATAAAAAGTATCTGCCTTAAAATGATCTAAAAGTACCAAAAATATTTTTCCAACACTTCTTCGTACTCGTTTATCCTTAGAGTCTAATGCAGCTGCATTTTTTCCGAAAGCCAGATTGCTTGTCAGTGAGTAATGTGTTATCTCGAAGAAATTTATGCATCTGCTGATGTAATAATTTCACAAATTCTTTAGATAAGTAGGGTGGTATCGCAATAGGCCAGGAAATGATGCTTGCTGAAAGATGTTATTTTATTATATATAAATGTAATATGTGTTAACAATGCTGGCGTCGATTTTTTTAACTTAATAATAGCTAGACAGCATGATTGTATATCCTGTTGATTTACACATCTAAAGTTGAATATGTTTGATTGTAAAGAACGCGTTCAATTCCAGTTGTACAAGTTTTGTTGTAATGACAAGTTCGGAAGTTTCGCAAATTTTTCATTCAGAGTTTGCGGTGTATCGATAATTTACGGGGGCAGATGATAATGCAGTAAGTCGTCGTGATGATGGATCCAATTCTACTTGTTGAAAATAATTATCATGTCCACAGAAGACCCAATTTGTCTAATACATCCCCTAATCATGTTAAAGGAAATTTATTGCCGTGCAAAATCATCGTAACATTTTTGGCACTAAAAGTGAATGTGAAATATATGGACTAATTGATGGTTTTATTACATTTTTATCTACTAGTCATTCTATTTTTGAATAATATGTTATATATATTAGTATTATTGATCAGTTCAATTTGTTGTTTGTTATTTTATAATTTTTCTCCTTCGAGATGAAATATTTCCTAAAATTGTTTCATTGTACAAAGCTTCTTTGTTCTTTTAGTTAGAATCGTCATTTCTATATATATACCTTTAAATACATTGTTTAAATGGTGTTGTGCCAACTTTTATATTGGAAAGGAGCATGAGAAATTTTGATACATTTAGTATTTTAATATTTTTTTTTCCACTAATATTTATTTATTGTATCTTTTACTGAACTAACAATAAGTATTCAAATCTTAAATATAGATATAATAATTAGGCCCAACCAGTGTCGGACATAAACTTAGTGATAATAATTAATAATACATAAATGTAGTGTTAAGCACAAAAATATTTTCAAAAAGTTTCATCTGGAGTATTGCGTATTAAGGCCGTAGTATCCCTCTTTTTTAAGCAGATGTGTCCAGTAAAGTTCAAGATGTTACGAGCAAGGGGATTAGGATGGGACTCGAGTTTAGTTAAATATTTGCCTGCATATTTTGCAATTTCAGCGGTCACAAGTAGCATATTTAAATCACGATGTAAAATTGAATTTTTGATGTACCATTGAGCTGATGTAATTAACCTTAAAATTTTGTTTTGCCTTCGTTGTATTCTCTCTACATTGGAAGCTGAAGCAGTTCCCAATAGCTGAATTCCGTATACCAAGGTATTTCACCTGTGAATGTTGAGGAACAACTGGATTGTTGATTCGAATGGGGGAACAAGTGTCTCTTCGTAGGGTAAATGTGACATGAACACACTTTTGTTCATTTACTTTTATTCTCCATAAGTTCAACCATAGTTCACACAGCTTAATATGTTCCTGGAGATAACGGGATGCCTAGTGAGGGTTTTCATGCATACTAAGGCAGGCTGTATCATCGGCAAATGTAGAGGTGAGGATATTATTGAGGATATTATTATTAAAGACATATCACGGGTATAAATCAAATATAAAACTGGCCCCAGTATACTCCCCTGTGCACACCCGATGAGATAGTTTCGGGCATACTCATGAAGTGTCCTTCCACAACAGTGAACTTTCGGGCAAGAATGTAACTTTCCAAAAGATTTACAATGTTTATTGGTAGATATGTCTTAAATTTTAAATTCCATCAATACCCGGGGCCTTCTTTGGGTTGGTTTCAGCAATTAGTTTTTGTACATCACGTATCTTAAACTTTATGGGTCGAGGGGGTAGAGCAACTACACTCGACAAATCAACAGCACCAGTACATGTGTTTGGGGTAAATACGTATTTTAAATGCTCAGCAAATATGTTACATTTTTCAGTATTGGTTTTTGTCAAACCTCCGGTAGAAGTGTGCAGGGGTGGTTTAAACTCAACGGGTGTTTTAAGTTTTCTAGCAGCGCGCCACAAGGAGTAATTGGATGCTGCTGTGATATTGAGACCTTCCAGATAGTTTTTAAGAGAAGCAGATATTTCAGATGCAAGTAACTCTTGAAGTCGTTTAGTGCACTCTTTAAGTTTATTTTTATGTTGGGGTGATCTGTGCTGTTGTCATTCCTCTCTAGCTCTTCTTTTTTCATATATAAGACGTTCAATATCCGCAGAATAAATTCTATTAAACCCAGTCTGCGGATAGGAGGTAGTGGCATGCTTAGCAAACTGTTTAATATTTTACGCAAGATTGGCAATGTTAAATTCAATATCATCGGAAGTTCTAAGCTTGATGTTCTCCGTACAATGACTACTGAGATATTTTTTGAACCCCAGCCAATTAACACGATTTATCATCTTCACATTTGGGTGAGGTAAGTCATTTCTTCTTGGGCTACAAATTGTAACGATAATGGGAGAGTGATCGGAGGAGAGATCATGAGAAGTTTCAACATGAATTAAATCCCTAGATATATTTTTTTATGACGCCAAAAACTATAACATTCGAATTTTTTTTGTATGTTAGTAGGCCAGTAAGTGGGCTCCTCGCTCGAAATGACGTCCAAGCCCATTTTTGAAACTGTGTTGAACAACGCTCGACCTCTAGGTGTAATAAGACGCGATCCCCAAAACGTATGTTTTGCATTGTAGTCGCCAGTTGCTACGAAACAAGGTCCAAGAGTTTTGTAAAAATCCTCCTATTGATCCTCAGTGATTGAAAATCTGGGAGGGGAGTAAATTGATGATATCACGAGATTTGTGCAAAAATTTTCGATTCAAATATTTGTTGCTTGTAGATGGTCTTCACAATTGTTCTCAAGAATATAGTGTTTGAGTCTTGACTTTATTAGAATTGCTGATCCTCCGCATGCTCTTCCTCTCGGGTCCTTTGTATCATATAAGGTGTAGCCACTCATTATAAAAAGGCTTCTGCAAGTCAAATGAGTCTCAGATACCAACATTAAGCTTAGTCTAGACGATATGTTGAATCAGCATATATATGCTTACACTCATATGCTTTAAAATAACAGCAAAGGCGTCTACACAATATGCTGAAAGTACCAAATTTATTAAATTCAACATATGCCAAAATATAGCATTTCAACATATGAGTTACCATATATTTTGTGTGTCTACACGATATGTTGAATTTCGTATGATGATATTTTTGTTGGGTCATATGAACACTTGTTTAAAAATAAATTTGACAGCACTATTTTTTATTACTACTTTGTATCATTGTTATTCATAAATAAAACATAGTGTCATCAAAGGACGTAGCACTAGCCGTTGTTCTGACTGCATTAGTTTTTGATGATGATGATCAATTATATTGAGGAGAACTAAAGTCCCAAAGTGTCGGACGTTCTTCAACAGCATGTATTAATTTTAAAATGTCATCGTGAGACCATTCAATATTGACATTTGGTCTTATTTGTTTATAAGACTTTCTCACTTTTTTGGCTACCTTTACTTTTTCAGGTATTCCGCCTTGGGAATCATCTGCATCAAAATCACAAAATGATTCAGAGCCTTCGGTATTTTCCAACAAATGATTAAGAATTGCATCCATTTCTTTATGTGATTATGCCTTGAAATAAAACGAGCATTTTTTATGTAACGAATAGTAATACTGATAATATATATGTATATATGTATGTATAACAACTCACCGATTACAAATATCTTTCAACAAATGAATTTCAATATTCACTATATTTTTTATATTTTAAACAAAATGTCTACCGTTTTCTTTTAACCAGTGGTACCATAGTACTAAATGCCGTAAATTGACAAATATAAGTGAAAATATGCCAAATAAGGCAACACTGATACATGAATTAAAAATTCTATATGCTATAAAGTTTGCCGTGTGCTGAAAAGCTTGCATAAGGTTTTCAACAAATAACATATCTGTTAGCATACGTTGGAAATTTGTTATTTTAACAAATAAAAATATGGTGTCTACACGATATGTTATAATTGTGAACATACGTTTGTTGGTATAGTTAACAAATACCCATCATATATGGTTCAACATATGTATGTATGTAAGTTGAAAAAATTTAGTGTCCAAACGATATGTTGGCACTTGCAACAAAATGTTCACCTAAAATATGCTGATTCAACATATCGTCCAGACTAAGCTTAAAATATCAATATTCTTCACCGTGAGGAAGTGCTCAAGTTCGTTTCTATGTTGGCGAATGCCGTTTGCGTTCCACAAACATAACTTTAACGTGTTCATGGCTTGTTAACTAATGCTAGAAGCAGAGTGTTTTGCATTCGCAGCATTTCTTGCATCATGCTAGTCATATTTGTTATAAAATTGTTTATAGTTTGCACCAGATTATCTATAGTAGCTTCAAGGCGATTGAAAGTAAAGCTTGCGTTTGCATTTGTTGTGTTATTTGGTGGTAACACTTTTTGCATGGGAACCGAGTTGATCTTCACAGCATCAGCATACGATACTTGTGTAGAGATTAGTTGGGCCGTAGGAGGATAAGTAACGGTGTACGTATTTCCTGTTTGCGCTGGGGTTACTTTAGATTTTTGACTCATAGCCTGTTTAACGAAAGAGTATACAGGACATCCTCTGTAGTAAGCAGTGTGATTACCTCCACAATTACTGCACTTTTTTTCCCTCTGATCTTTCCACTTATTGCAAATGGCAGTCTCGTGCAATTCACAGCACACAACACAAACAGTGGGTAATTTACAATAACTTTTCGTATGGCCATATTCTTGACGATTATGGCATTGTACGGGTCCTGAACGCTTGTGTGGTTCTTCAACTGTGATTTTCCGATATAAGAGATATTTTTCTTCAATATTACATCATTTGGCTCCAGTTCAACGCGAAATAGGGGTTGGGGGATCTTCTCCCTCTTTATTATGTTTTATATATTTTTTACCTTGAATCCTTTCAGGGTGAGAGCATATTTTATTTCAGCAGGGACAACGTAAGAATCTACGCCTTTCAATACGACCTGTAGGCCTTTAGCGCTCTTAAGCTGGAATGTGTAAAAACTTGTATTATTTTTCTCAAATTCAGTAACCATTTTCCGGAAGTCTTTTTCATTATATATTTGAACTTTTGTTTCATCAATGTTGCCACGTTTTATTGGAACAATGTGAAATGCCTTTTCACCAATGACCGAGATTAGTTTTTTAATAAGTGTGTTTGAATTTTTTTGTCACAGGTAGATTTGTGGTGGTTTTGAGGTTTTTTTCGAGGATTCTTCGGGTTTGTCGCTCTCATCTTGCAATATTTTAAAACGGTTTTGGCGATTAGTTGAGGCGGCGTCGATATCCCTGGATATCTTGGGAACAGACGAGATCTTTGAAGAATTTGGGCTTCTCCCGCGCTTTAACACTGTAATATATCTGTCCATTCCGACTCCCCCAGGGGGCGCGGTCAATTCATCCTGTCTTGGTGGCTTGGTGTTGAACCTCCTGGGGTATAGGGTTATCAGGTTTCCGGACCTAGGCCTTTTTGCTGATAACCCCTAAAAACTTGTATGTTGCTACCCAATCCCTGAAACAACAGGGCAACGGGCGCGCATGCAAGTAAACTAAAGGTAAAAGCAGGTTCGCTCGCTCGTCCGGAGGGGTAGTTGGTCTTTCCAGACCTTGACCTTTGGCCAATTGCCCTAAAACTTAATATGTTACTACCCAATCCCTGAATACCAGGGTAACGGGCGTGCATATAAGTAATTAAGGAAGTAGCTTGCTACGCTAGTCTGGGTAGAGGTGTTACCGATGCCTCAGGTGTGCAAGGAACCTAAAATCGGAGGTGTTTTTAATACGCGGCTGACCAGAGTCCTATCTGGTGCCACGGGAACCAGTAGCCCCTAGGACGTGTCCTAGACTGGTTATTGGTGAGGCCCCTTCGGGGATCACGTGGTGGCTGTGGTTAAAACCCAAAGATACGCGGGGAGAGGTATGGGCTGGATGAGTGTGTCTTCAATCATGGGCTAGTGGCATGATGTGGATGTTCTCTTCAGGCCATATATCTCTAGGTGCTGTTGCTATTCGACAGAGCTGCTCTAATGGTTACGGTAGGTGAAGCCTCAGGTCAGATTGAGGTAAAAGTTCCACTGCCGTGCCATTTGGGTAGTAGGAGGTTAGATAGCTCCAAGTATCTTAGCAAGGTGTCTGTACATGGTCCAGCAGCCTGTACGGAACTTGCTACCATGTTGTCCCTGTCAGGGGCACATGTTAGTTGGCGCTCCAGTCATCTGCCCTTGGCGGGGGCTACTGGGGCGGTGGTGAACGTGCTTTATTCACCCTTGTGCAATAGTGCACCGTCAGGTTAGGCCTTCGGGCAGGTACTGACGTGAATCTTTTGCAACTCTGTCCATTCCGACAGGCACCTTAGGGTTCTGACTACTGTTGTCTGTAGTGATAACTAGCGGATAATGGCGCTGACTTAAATAAAGATGAACTAGGCAATGGTAATGTTACCGAATCACTACTTGGCATTGGAGTAAGCGAAGTTGATCGCTCGCGTAAAATTGGCTTTGCCGTTAGAAAAAGACTATCATCCGATTTTTTATTTTTATTGTGTGCATTAAGAATATCAGAACTCACAGTAAAATAGGCATTTCTGCCGTTAAAACTCACTTCACAATTGTTTGTTTTTGAGGTACTCATGCAGAGTATTCCTCAGTCACTTTGTTTGCGGTTGTTTTTTTGTTGTTTGTTTTTCTTGTTTCAGATTATATGAAAAATTATTAATGTAAATAAAGCAAATTTCACAAAATCTGTACTTATTACGAATATTTTTATTGTTTGTATTTTTGTTTGTTTAGTATGTAAAAAAAACTCCGCTAACACGTCTGTTCACTACGAAGGTTCAACAAGACTGATATTTTATATTTTAATATGATATTTTAATATGAGCATGACCATTTTTGGGATAATTGTGTTTATTACAAAAATTTCATCTGACACATTTTTACTATATATATAACGACATCTCTATTCATATTGATATTTATTAATACAATCTTCTCACTTCTTGGTTATTTTATATAGTTACTTTAAATATCTTCGCCGTATTAATTTCTATGTGAAGTGTTATGTATGTTATGTTTGTGCATCATAATTCATTCTACATATAGTATGTTTATAAAAAAAATATTCTCTTCTAATTGAGAATTCATTATATTTTTGTTTTAAAATTCCATCATCTAAATCTATTGTCAGTACATATTCGTTTGTTATGCTATTAAGTTTGCAAATATCATAAAAAAATGATAATAACTTTGACTCGCTTCTTCTTTAAACATGGATATTTCTGATCCCGGTTCGAATAGAAATGCTAACATATGATTTAAGTTTTTTAGTTTCTAATAGATACAATTTGATGTGCTAACATTCATGGAATAAACCCTTTTGTTTCTCTTATTTGAGATTAACTTTTAGTCTCCAGGGCTTGAAAGTTTCCCTCTTTTTATATTATTCGTATGTTGAACTGCTAGCACTCCGATGTCTATTATTATTAATGTAATTTAGTTGTCTATAGCCCCTATTATTGTTGTGATTGTAGTTATACAATGGACTATAGTTACGGTCATATCTTTAGTTCCTATTATTTTCCATGTTTCTGGAATTTGAAAAATTGCTATTGCTAATATTTTACTTATTATTAGTTATGTAGTTGTTTTTCTTAATATGGAGTTTGTTCACATTATTTGCATGTTTTAAGATTCTTTCGTTTGTTCACGCAATTTCGTATGTCAGTAGGGTGTTGAAGAGAGTTCTGGAAGTAGGAGCAGGGAGCAAAAAATGTGTGGTACTTATATACGTGGAAGTTTTTGAAATTGTGTGTGAGTAATGAGATTCGCAACAGGGCTGGCACGACTTGGGTTGGCTTGGCTGAGTTTGGTCGGGGTTTGGGTGGGGTTGGTTAGGATTTGTATACTAATTTTGTATGAGAAAACTAACAACGATGATTTAAGTGGCACCCATTTGTATTGTTGTTCTGCTGTTAAAAGTTCTGTTGTGGTTTTTTCTTTTTCGTTGATATGTATGAATGTGTGTTTGAAACAGTTGATTTAATTAAGTTGTTTGAATACAAAATCTTGATCCTAACCATACACAACAAAGTTGATAAGAAATAAAAACCCAAAAATAAATATACTATTTATGTATGTATTTATATATATATATATATATATATATATATATATATTTTATTTATTAATGTGCTTGAAATTTTTATAATATAATAAACAATAGTAAAAAATAAATCTCATATTGAAGTATGTATATATATATATATATATATATATATATATATATATATATATATATATATATATATATATATATATATATAATATAAATATGTATAAATAAGTATTGTATTTGTAAAAGAAAAAACTTTTTTTATGATTTAGACTTTATTAAAATTTCAATTTTTGTTTATTTTGAAATGTCCCCAAGCATAGGTATTAATACCATCTTCTCTTATATAACGTTTATTATCATCATAACTTAATACAACTTTTGATATTTGTTGTGTATAAATTTCATGTAGGATAGATTTAAATATATACATTTTATCGTGATATATGGTTTTATCTATCAAACAGTTACGGTAATCATTTATAGTTTTTTTAAAACAGAGTTTTTACGCCTTTAGCTTTTTTGATTTCTTCTTTATCGTCAACAGCTATTGAATATACTTTTGATCGAAGCCCAATAAATTCTAGCATTACATGCCCATTATTCTCGTCTTTCATCATTCCCAAGACTTTTTTGTTTTGCAAGGGGAAATTGAAAACATTGTTAATTGAATAGTCTGATGTATCAAAGTTTAGATGAAGATCATTGTAAATATCTTTATAAAAATCGTTTGTTCTTATTGTGTAAATTAAACAATCAGTATCCATATAATTTAATTTTAAATTTTCATTAAACTTTGTCTGCATATACTGATAGTGAAAGTCATACATTTTATATTTAGATAGTTCTAGAACTGAAAACCCTAAATATATAGGTTTATTAAATGTTACGCTATCCATACTCATTTGAATTGCAATCATATTATCCGTAAAATGTGTTGAACTATGAAAATTAGGTTTTGCTATAAGAGCTCGTGCGCCCAAACGGTTGTGTTCACTCTCCCAAGCATTAACGATTTTTACATTTTTACGTTTTTCAACATTTTCCATAGTTTTACCGTATACCGCATTATTTAAAAGTTTAAAAAAAATTTTTCAAACTCATTTTTGGCATTGGTTCGATGAAAGGTATTTAAATCGATATACTGTTTCAACCAAGTTGATTGTTTAAATTTTAATATTCTATGAATTTTAACTAATTTTAAACCATTTCTAATACACTGTTGAAGATTTCGATAGTGAATTATATATGATTTTTTGTTAGTTAAATCGGGAATTAGTTTCTTTATATTATGATGTTGTATTGGCGGACTTTTAAGTTCAGCACAAAACGGTAAATCATTATGACTATCATGCAGTTCTTCAGGATAGTCTAAATCAACTTCTAAAATATAACCAAAATCAGAGTTTTCGGATACTTTCGAAATATCAAAGCTATCTATATCTTCAATCCATTCAAATTTACCTTCTGGTAAAGATTCAGACATTGCCCAACCATACAAGTTGTTCGCATCTAAATACATAAGATATTGTGAGGGTTTAGAGCAGTCATATGTTTTGATATATTTATGATTTGCAACTGTTCGACGCGTTGTACATTGAACAATACCACCTCTTATTCCTTTTTTAATGAAATTATACATATTTATATCGGTGAATAATTCCAATTTAATTTTCGTTATTTTTAACATGGCATCCCACGATAAACCAGGTGTTGTATAGTAATGACATGGATCAAGATGATATATTGATTTACAAACAGAACGAAAATTTTCAAATACATCAGTTAAAAGAAGTACATCAGTTTTTAGATATAAAAGCATATACTCATTTAGAGATTGACAGTTAAATGTAGACCAAACACTTAACGCGTGCTCATAATCAGCAATAGTACATTCTTTATTATTTAATGTAGAGAAAAACTGTTCACGAGAAGGTAAGACATTTTCATTTAATTTTTCAACTGAATCGATATAATCATAAGGAAATATACCTTTTCTTTTCAAAAGATTAAACTCTAAATGATTTGGATATATTGATTGCAGTGTTTTAAAGTTATCGTCATGCAAATAATTAGATAATTTATCTAAACTAGACGACATAAATTTAAAAGAATCGAGAAAACGTAATTCTAAATTATATTTGTCAGTTATTTGAATTCTTTTTCTAACAGATATATACAATTCTTTATTAAGTGGTATAACATCTATATCGCCCGGATAATCTGCTAGAGCCTTTATAAACAAATGAGAATCATAGCCTGAAAAGTTATGAAAGATTATTGGAATAAAGTTAGGTAATTGATAATTAATATTACATTTCCAATGAGCTGGACCGCGATATTGACCAGTTAAATGACAATGATCAGCACATTTATCATCATCATCTAGAATTTGTTTACATATATGACACTCATTAGTATTATAATGTTTTTCAACTTCATGGGGTAATAGAGAATTCATTGACACTACTTTCATTAGAAAGTTTGTACACAAAAAACGTGCATCCTCAATCAAATTTTGAACAAAATCTTTAACAACATCGTCACCCGTATACGTTCTAAGCTTATTCAGTTTAGAATCAAAAGATGATTTTATGTAGTAGCTGTAAGCTATAGGTATATGTTTTTGAATGCTTGTGATATTATTAGAATTTTTGTTGTTCATTTTACTTAATATACATTCAAAATCCGCATAGATAACAAATGGTACATCTAATTGATTTTTAAAATTTTTGAGGTGCAATATATTATCATCCTTAAGACCCGAAGGCATTTTGGTGACAATTTTATTGCATTCTTGTTTATGTTTTAATAACAAGAGTTCACTGCTTGAATAGTGTAAGCAAAAATTACAAAAATATTTAGCACCTAGATGTTTTGAAACTTGTGTACTCAATAAACGACTTATGTTTCTTATCCAAACATAATGTGATTCATCGTTTTCATCATCTTAAATGTATAGTAAATTGATATGATTAATTTTTTCATCAGCTGTTTTATAATATGGTCCAACGATTTCTTTTTTTATCACATCACATCCAAAAACATTCACGCTTATATTTAAATTGTATTTCTCAAATATCTTAATATCAGCAATAGATAGAGGAAAGGTTAAGTTGGTGAAATCAATTGTTATCCCATTTGTTAGTATTATTAAGCTTTGTGTGATAACGTTACTATAATGTAAATATTTTGAATTTAAATTATTGTTTTCTAATGCAGCTATAAGAGACCATTTGAAACAATAATTATCATTATTTTTAATGTTGACGCACGCTTTTTTATTTCTGATAAATATTGGTAGTTCTAAATATTTAGATGCTTTTATAGGACAACACTTGTTAACGTTTATTTCAATTTTATTGATACAAACTAGAGACCAACCACTGTCTCTCTCTCTTGAAATTCATCCATTTTGGCTGCTATTTCTATACTATGATTATCGTACATGTTTGATAGATCTTGTTCTAATTGTACTATTACCATTTTCGTTTGAAAAGATTTCATACTAATTAGTGCGCTATCATCAATTTCAATTTCATTAGTTTTTGAGAATTTTATATATTCTGCAAAAACTTCTATATTAAATTTTATATTTTGATGTTCTAATAACATATTTTTTAAAATATTTATAATACTTTCTTTTGCATTCGAAAATAAAATGTTTATTGAAAGCTCATCTACCTTTTTATTTTCGTATACAAAAGTTTGAATACGCTTAGAAAATAAATTTTTACTTATATATATCGTTGTTTATAAACAAACGATTATTATTTTTTTTTATGATCATTAGTTCGCAAATGATGAGACCAAGAATCTTTTCTTATATTTAATTTACAAGTTTCACATCGTATATAGCTACATGATGGAGTTTCTTCAATATTTTCATTTTTTAAATTTAGTTTTGTTTTGTTTGATTTTGGCTCAATATGTTTATTATTAAAATGTCTCTTAAAATTAAATTTGGATGCGAAAGACATTCCACATACTTCACAGATGTACATGATATAACACAAGAAATGGAAGTACTGTACTGAAAGTATTTGAAATTAAAATAAACACAAATTATAGATCTGCTCTTAATATCTACAACACACACCTGGACTTAGTGAAGATGTTTATATAAATATTTAAATATTTCACAATTTCGCTTTAAAGGATTACTTTTACGTAGTTTTTTAACTTTTTATATAAATATGATTTTAAACAGTTTTTAAATTATATATAAATTATAATTTTCTGTTTTAATAATGTTTGTTTAATATATGTAGTTTTCAATCACTGATGGCGGTTTTTGAATATGTTTTTTCTTTTTTTGCGTGTGACACGTTTTCTTAGAATAATGAAAATCAATTGTTTAATTAAAACTCATTAACAAATGTTCTTATATACTTTTTATTCTTACTAAAATTCAAGTTTCATAAAAAGTTGTGGTCAAGAGTATAAAAACAAACAAAATCAAAAAAAAAAAAAAAATGAGCAAACCAATACTTAAATTAACCACATTTATTATTAACATAATAACAGCACATTTATTATTAACATAATAATTCAGGGCAAATAATTTCGGCTTCTGTTTGTGGTTGACTTCAATAACATTCAGTTTACTTCTTTGGTGTATCTCGAACTAAAACGATAATAATTAATTATTAGATTTAATAATAAATAAATAAATAAAAACTTTTTTTTACCAGAAATTACCTGTTGTTTTTGCATTAATAGTTAATTCATAATTAACCTTACTGCCGCCTTTCCTATCTTTGGAAAGGTAGTAGGTATTGCGGTCAAATTCCGCAATAGTATCATCATCGATGGTATCGTTGAATATACTGGGCAGGTATATATATTTATTTCTCTCCACCAAGCAACGAATTTTCATCCCAAAGCATGTCTGTACACGCTCCATCTTTGTAATTTCATAATTGTGGTTAAAAACCATCTCCTTTATAGGGAGAATGGTTTTATTTTGGGATTTTTTAAATATGGTTTTTAAATGTGCTTCCATCTTTAGCGGTTTACTTAACTTGAATAATACTTAAAGTAAAACTAGAGGCGGTTTTTATACAAAATTCAGAAATGTAATTTTGTTACTAAACATGAAAAATGTGCTAGAAATTTTAATGTTGTGGTTTTTCATTTTGATAAAGTTCTTAATTTATTAAATACGCGAGAAATTTTAATGTTGAGGTTTTTCATTTTTATAAAGTTCCTAATTTATTAAATACGCGAGAAATTTTAGATTTTGGGGGTTTTATTGGTGCATATGTTTTTTTTATAACCTTAAAGAGTTTCTGTTTCGTGGTTTATTTCTAAACATGAAAAATGTGGTAGAAATTTTAATGTTGCAGGTTTTAATTTTTAAAAGCTTCCGTTGCGGTTTTTCACTTTTATAAAGTTCCTAATTTATCAAATACGTGAGAAATTTTAGATTTTGGAGGCTTTTATTGTTACATATGTTTTCATAATTTTAAAAAAGTTTCTGTTTCGAGGTTTATTTAAAATGTGTTTTTTATTTCATCATCATGATCATCATCATCTTCTTCTTCAGTACTGTCATACAAGTTGTTGTAGAATCCATATTGCTTCTTCTTTTTAACGATTAGAGTATATAATCCCTTCACTTCCTTAACTTTCTTTAAAATGTGTGGAGTTGTGTTTAGATAATCCATCTGATTTTTAGTAATAATCAGAAATCGTTTAGATAAATAAATGTAATATTCTTTATTTAGAAGACATCTTATGCTTTCACCATATTTTGTATCTACTCGATCTATCTTGTTGATTTTATATATAGTATTTTCTTCCATATCCTTTAAAGGTAAGTATGTAATATTTGGATTTTGAAACAATTTTCTTAAGCTTGCCCTCATTTTTTTTGCTTTCAACTTTTCACCGTAAAACGAACTTTCAAACTGATTCTTTATATCCAGTAATTGATAGTATAAGACGTTTTTAGTTATTTCAATAACTTCTTATCAATTGCGGTTAAGTATACGTGTATGCATATATATATATATATATATATATATATATATATATATATATATATATATATATATATATATATATATATATATATATATATATATATATATAGAGAGAGAGAGAGAGAGAGAGAGAGAGAGAGATTCAGTTAAATTAAAACTTTGATAAATATGTATTGGGGTCAATTTTTAAAAACTGGTGATAAATATTGTACTTGTCATGCACAGTGGAAAACTTTTCAAATAATAAATGCAATAGTTTTGGATATTATAATGCAGGTGTTTCTAACCGCAGAAGGAGGGACTAGAACGCAAATTTTTTCTCTTAATAGAGGACAACAAATGCCAACAAATATTCCAATATTTCAATTTAGTCACAATCAACATATAAAAATTGAGGTTATTGGTGGTATGATATCACTAGTCGGAACAGTCTATGAGGGTGGTTTTAAAGATATAAATGTATACTCATACAAACCATCATGTGTTTATAGTGAAATAGATGAATATGCAACTAAATCTTATAATGGTAAGGCTGGTATCCATTCATTGAATAAAAATCAACAAAAACCTCCCCTCCCCCAGAAAATGGTTAATAATAGTATAGTTAAGAAAGCAGCTGGTGGTGCTAGCCGTATATTAAAAAGAAAAACTAAAATGAAAAATATTTTTATCATATTTTTTTTCATATATCTATATCATACAAGTGTTTTCAGCTTCATTACCTATTGGTTTGAGTGAAAATGAACTTAAAAATACAGAATTTGCAATTAAATTACCAAATAATGATACTGTGAGCATACAACTAAATTTCAAACTTTTAAAGTTTTAAATAAAAACATCGAGTCAACAACAACAACAACAAAAACAGAATATAAATCAAACGAAGAACAAGAAGACTCCTCACCACCACCCATAAATCAATATTTTACTGTCGAACAAGCCATTGAAGCATTTAGGCAAGATTTAGTAAAAAAAGAAAAAAATATTGCAGGAATAATTGAAAGTTCGGCTCCATTTTATAGACATTTTCAACTTCAATACAAAGATAATATAAAATTGAGAATCCGTGGTACATATGACAGCAATTACTTGAAACGTCGATTAAATATTTCATGTTTCGAATACCGTCAAGTTGAATACGAGAGAATTTTAAGTAATGGTGAAATTGAGGCGGTTTCTGAGGATGATACTACACACCGATCCGATATGACATTAATCAACATTCAAGATTATACACATGATTTGGATATGGAATAATTTACTACTACTTAATATAAACTTTGTTGTTGATGTGTTAAGAAGATTTATTTAACATAAATAAAAAAAATTAAAATAAGAAAAATAATGAATAATCAGTTTTATTCGAAAATTTTACATGACTTCTTGAATGAAGAAAGGTTTTTGTGGTATGAACATGAGATTATTTTGAAGAAATTAAAAACTCAATTCGATGAATATGCATTTTATAGGAAAAGTGAATCAAAATTTGGATATCATTACACCAATTGTGTGTGGTCCAACAATGAAACAACTTGTGGACCTGATACCTGTAAATGTTCCCTTATCGATAAAAGTTGGGAACAAGCATTATGTATAATAAATTTTTATAATAATTTAAAAACATAGACTTTATAAACAGTTCTACAGTCGTCGTTGTGACTTGATTAGTATTACACAATGTCTGAGGAGGGAATATTAGTTGTAGATGTACAAGGTTTTTATCTCAACAATAAATTCATCGAAAAAGAACTGAGTATTTCAATTAACGATATACAAGTGCAAACATTTATTATTAAACCACCTTTTCCATATTCATTGTTGACAACAGAAGAAAAAGATTCAATTAATTGGCTTTATAATCATCATCATGGATTAAAATGGGAAGATGGCGATTCAACCTTAACAAATATTGTGGAATATTATATTGCGCATGTTAAAGATAAAAATTTTATTTATTATGCTAAAGGATTAGAAAAAATTAAGTGGATTCAAAATATTTTTAAGGATAAAATTAATTGTTATAACCTAGATGATCTAAATTGTCCAAATTTAAAAACATTATATCAAAATGATAAATCTGTAAATGTTTGTTGTTATCATAGAAAATATTGTATATGTGCTCAAAAAAATGTAATACTCTTAAGAAAGTTTATTAAATCAAATATTAATAAAGAAAACATAAAATTATAAAAGACATTTTTTGATTTATTATTTAACACTTAAATCAGATAAAATGATCATCAAACATCAGTTCATTCTGAATACTTGAAATGTCAATAACAATATCTTTAAACGGAAACACTTCAACTCTGGTTGGAGAATATTTTCCTCCAATTGAACTCCCTACAAAATATGTTTGTGGACTTATTGATTTTGTAACATTCAATTCCATACCCAATGTAGATGTTCACAACAATTTGTTTCATATAGGAAATCATATTATTACTATTCCGGTTGGTTCATATGAACTTGAGGATATTGGCTTTTTCTTAAACTCAAGCTTAAACGATATTGATGAACCAATTTATCTAATAATTGAAGCTAACAATAACACACTTAAAACTGAAATAACCTCATCAATGGATATAGATTTTTCACAACCAAACAGTATAGGAAATTTGCTCGGATTTAGCAAAAGAAAATTAGAAGTAAATTCAACCGAATATTATAACACTGATCAAAATCTTCAAAATGATAAATCTGTGGAAGTGATGATTGTAGATATTAATCAATTGAATACTACAAGGTTATTTGAATCTGACTTACCTGCACATATTACGGATGTTAATACAATACGCATTGAAAGCAACTTAACAACCGGATCATTTATTAATAATACTTCGAATCATGTTATTCATGAATTTCCTCTTGATGTTCCTCCAGGATATAAAATAAGCGAAAAACCTCGAAATGTTATTTATTTTCCTGTCAACTGTCAGCAAATAAACAACATAACGATTAGAATCTTAAATCAAGACGGTGAACTTATAAATTTTAGAGGAGAAAAAATCACTCTTAGACTCCACTTCAAACCAGAATAATGATCATTTACAATAAAAACGTAATGCAAAGAGGATTTCCATTCAATCCCTCATCAACTCACATTCGAGAAAGTATAAAAAATAAAAACCCGTTAACATCATATAATACAGAATACTTAAAATCATTAGGATTTAATCTTCAACCATGAATGAAATACTAAATGTCCTTCAAAAACCTATATATGATGAGAGTATTGTAAAAAGAGAATATCATAGTTACTCTCCATATCTAAAATCATTCAACAACAATGATGAAATTCGTATACCAATTCAAAATCAAGATCTCTTTGTCTTATCAAGTGAGAGTATGATTTACATTCATGGTTTTATAGTAAAGCAGGAAGCAAACAAAGAGGTTCCAGCTATAGATGTGAAATTTAAAAACAACTTTGTTTCATATTTGTTTGATGAAATTCGTTATGAAATTAATGGTTTTGAAGTTGATCGTACACGCAAACTTGGAATTTCATCCACCATGAAAAATTTTGTATCATTGAATAAGGCTGCAAGTGCTACACTAAAAAACGCTGGTTGGTGTCTTAACGAAACTTTTGTTTTAGAAAAAAGTCATTTTAGCTGTTGTATACCTCTGAAAATGTTGATGGGGTTTGCTGAAGATTATAACAAAATACTATTAAATTCGAAACATGAGCTCATTCTTAAACGTTCTACATCCGATGAGAGATCATATTATTCTACAAATACAACTGATCAGTTGAAATTAACAATTCTGGATATAACATGGAAAATGCCGCATATTCAACTATCGGACTTTGCAAAATTGGAAATTTTTAAGATAATCAACAGCAAAAATTCTATACCAATTGCATTTCGTAGTTGGGATTGTCATGTAAATCCTGCACTACCAACGAATACAAAGGTTTTATGGAATGTGAAGCTTTCTCCACAAAACGAAAGACCACGATTTCTTATAATTGGTTTACAAAAAGTGAAAAGTAAAGAACAAGGAAATATATTTGACCATTGCAATATCTCTAATTTAAAAGTATATCTAAACTCAGAGTCATATCCATATGATGATTTAAAGAATCGTTTTGAAAATGGCCAGTATTCTGTACTATATAATATGTATGCAAAATTTCAACAAAGCTTTTACATGCGAGAACCTGAACCATTGCTGGATGTTAATGATTACAAGTCTTACGCACCGCTTATTGTTGTTGATGTTTCACATCAAAATGAAACTGTTAAAATTGGACCTATTGATGTACGAATTGAATTTGATACTGAAGCAAACAAACCAATTCCAGAAAAAACATCAGCATACTGTTTAGTTATTCATGATCGCTTAATCGAATACTCACCTCTAACAAGTGAAATTAGAAAAATTATTTAATTATAATATAATAAATTAAAATTAAAAAAAAATAAATAAAACAAGATCTTTTTAATTCTTAATCAATGTATTTTATTAAAACATTTATAGTTTCTTTTTAGTTTAGCTTCGAAAACAAAAATTTTAAACATAAATGACCACAATTTATTGTATTAAAAGTTTGATATCTATCATAATTATAATTAATGTTTTTTCCTAAATATTTTATTAATTGTTTTGGTGGTTGCAAATTGCCAAAGCTATCAAAATATTCGATTTGATTGTTGTTTTTCCAGTATGCTACCCAATGTGTGCCAGGTCCCTTTGAAGTATCCAGATTGATTATTCCACATTCTTTTTTAAATGGTTTGCTTGGAAGGGTGTTACACATAAAAACACCTCTAAAATTTGGAATATGTTTTGCATATTTTCTCAAGTCTACATCAGAAAGAGCTCTTTTAGGTAGCTTCATTAAAAATTTTGTTGATAAGGTTTTAAATATAATCCAAATCCTTTTTATATGGTTTTAAGAACATGCCTTTTCCCATCGTAATGGCTTCCATTGTACTATTATGTCGTTTTGCTTCAGTCAATTGTTCCTTTCCATTTTTGACTGCATTGATTGCTTTTGTAATGCCAGATACACCACCAGCTAAACCACCAAGTGCGCCCAGTGCAGCGAATATAGGTGCAAGTGGAAGAAAACCTCCAGATTTAGGTAGAGGTATTATTCGAGGTGTTTTATTTATGATTTTTTTTCCCCCTTGAAAATATTGTTTACTACTTTTCGTGAAATCTTTATAGCATCTTTCAAGTTTTCAGTTTTTTTTATATTCTTTCTTGCACTTTTCAATGCATGTCTAAATAGTTGATGTTTATTTACTGAAGACAATCTTTTAGTTTTACTAATAACGTTACCCATTCCGAATTTTGTTTTGTTTTCATTGCAGTAGTAACAAACCAAGCGTTTGATTTTTCACCGAAACTACTATCGCTAGCATTAACCCTTTGCCAAGCCTTTTCAGTTAAGATTCTATCAGCAATATGTCTTTTCTCTAAATCTTTATTGTTTGAGTATGCTATATCGTGCTCTCTGCAAGCAGTATCCAATGGATTGATTCCTTGATCACCTCTTTCTAAACGTTTCATTAATTTTGTTCCAGGTCCACAAAATTGATAACCGGGTAAATGAAGTTCAATAGGAAGTTTATTAATTATTTTATTCAGAAAACCTTTACCGATGAAGTATGGATGAGGACTGAATATCTTTTTATAAATGATTGTCATATCTATTGATACTTTATCGATTAAAGATTAAAATCAAATTGATTGAAAACAAATAAAAGAGACTGGTTTATATATTATGTTATCATTAGATTTCAGAATGCGTTTTTTTAAACAACATAAAAGGATTGATGTAAAGAATATCGATGATCAGTCTTATTGAAAGTCCTCATGGATTGAAATTTAAAAATATTTACTTATATTCAAAGTCAACACAACAACCGAAATATAAGTACTTAGAAAGTCTAATTAAACCTATCAAGGAGATAAATTTTTCATCATTTTTCAATAATGATGATGTTCTATCCCCAGATGAAGTTAAACCAAATTCAGTATTTATATTCGACGATATAGCTTGTGAGAAACAAAATCATGTACGTTCTTACTTCTGTATGGGTCGCCATAAAGACATTGATAGTTTTTATTTATGTCAATCTTATACACGTATACCAAAACACTTGATTCGCGATAATGCAAATATGATTATAATTTTTAAACAGGATGTAATGAATATTAAGCATATTTACAATGATCATGTTGGTTCTGATATGACTTTCAAAACATTTTATAAGTTATGTACCGAGTGTTGGAAAGAAAAATATGGGTTTCTAGTTATTAACAAAGATGATTCTATGAATAATGGTCGATATAGAAAAGGTTTCGATATATTTATAAATCTATAAAAGAAATATTACAGATATTTTAAAATCAGTACAAGATTAATTATTAAACTAATAGCTTCTCAACTATTAAACCGCTAACTGCTAAACTGATCTGTTTTGAATCTGTTTCTAATTCAATCTATAAATATGAACACAAATCTAGTTAATAATCTTATTAAAACTCGAAATATTTTAAAAAAGAAATATAAGAATATTTTGCTTGGAGAAATAGCAAATGATGAATTGTTGGAAAAGACATTTAAACCAATATCAAAACCATTAAAAGAATTAGTTCAATCAACTAATAATAACATTATAAAACATGAAAAATATCCGGATAACTCTTTTAAACATGATCTTGAGAATAATAAAGTTGCCTTCAGTACACCATATAAAAAGAGTAAGCTTGATTATAACACGTTTTCTCCAAGCTTTAATAACAAGAAAATCGAGAAAAGTTCAAACACGTTTCAATCATTTAATGATGAAAATGATCATGATGACTTTGATGATGATGATGATGATGATGATAATAATGATAATGTTGATAATGAGCATGATAACAATGATGATGATAACACCATTGCAATACATCCCAATCAAAGTGTTCAATATAATTTATCAAAAGTTAACTTAAATATATATGATAAAACCTATGGTCCTTATAAGGATAAAAATCAAATATGGAGACTGGGTAATGAACCCATCGCTTTCAATGCAACCAATATTACTGTAGGTAATTTAAAATGGCCCTTCACATCAGGCTTATATGAATTGTTAGTTTATAAGAAACCAATCAGTTATAATAAAACAGATTTAAATAATTATAAACAAATATTGGAGATGACTAATGTCCATAAACGAAATAACAGTATTAATGGTCAAATTAAAGGAAATCGATTATTAAAAACCTATTTAAACAACAGAAAATTCATAAGGGAAAAGGTTTAATGAAATTGAATAGAAAAAAGCATAATTATGTTTATTGGAACGATCCTAACGAATTGGTTGATAGATTGCGTCTTTTGATTTCATCAACAACAGCTGGTCACTCAAATCATAATAACGAAATTGTATCAATTATTGAGGAATTGAAAGAAGCAAAAATTATTATATAAATAGACTTAAAAATGTTTAACAACTCATATTCATAAAATGCCTATCGATAAGTTTGGACATTATATTGAAAAATCTGTAAGATACCAAAATCAACATTTCAAGATTCATTTGGATAGTGATCGTAATTTCAACTTTAACTTGCGGAGAATAACAAATATTGCTAGTCCTGTATTGGAAAACGATGCTGTAAACAAAATTTACATGAAAAGTTATTTAAGTGAAATAAAGAAACAACTGGATACAATGTATATGGAGAGAATTAAGGGAATGGAGGATTTTTTTAACGAAATAATACAACAACAAAACGTGTTGAATACAGAAAACTTAGATAATGTAGAAACACGTTTAAGTAAATTAATACGTGATCAAAGTATAATACTAGATAATCTCAATCAATCACTAAAAGAAATGAGATCATTATTTATTTACAAAATTGATTCAGTTGAAGAACGTCTAAATGAAAAAACGAAACTCATTACAAAACATTTAAACATAGAAATATAAATCGTTTTTGATTTAAATTCAATATCAACAGCATTTAAATTGATGTAATCTAAGATAGATGTTAGAAATGGAGCGACAAGAAGTGGTTCAGGAGCTTCATAAGCAAGCACGTAGAAATTTCATTCGACGTCGAGTGGTGATCAAGGGAATTGATGATCTTTGGCAAGCAGATCTTGTTGAAATGGGTGCTTACTCAAAATATAACAAAGGCTATAGATTTATTTTAACAGTTATAGATACATTTTCAAAGTTTGCTTGGGTTGTACCCGTAAAATCTAAAAATAGTGAAGATATAACCAATGCTATGCAATCTATTTTTTCACTAAAGAGAATTCCAAAAAACTTGCAAACAGATAATGGTAAAGAGTTCTATAATAAAATATTTCAAAACTTGATGATAAAACATAATATCAACCACTATTCTACATATAGTATCATGAAAGCGTCTATTGTAGAACGATTTAATAGAACTCTAAAAGGAATGATGTGGAAAAATTTTAGTCTACAAGGAAATTATCAATGGCTACATATATGCAAGGATTTAATTAATCAATATAATAATAAAATGCATAGAACAATTGGAATGACGCTAAAGTCTGTTAACACAGAAAATGAAAGTTCTATACTAAAACAAGTCTATAATCATCCCAAAATATATAAATTTGGTAAACTAAAAGTTGGAGATCACGTTCGAATTAGCAAATATAAACATATTTTTTCAAAAGGATATACTCCAAACTGGACAACTGAAATTTTTAAAATTCGTACTTTACAGAACACAAACCCCATTACTTATTTATTGGAAGACTATCAAAGGAATCCGATTGTTGGTGGATTCTATGAACATGAACTATTAAAGACACATTTTCCAAATACATACTTGATTGAAAATGTTATTAAAACTAAAGGACACCAGGCGTACGTAAAATGGTTGGGATTTTCCAATCAACATAATTCTTGGGTCAATAAAGATGAACTTCAATAATATTATATATATATATATATATATATATATATATATATATATATATATATATATATATATATATATATATATATATATATATATATATATATATATATATATACATACTTCAATATGAGATTTATTTTTTACTATTGTTTATTATATTATAAAAATTTCAAGCACATTAATAAATAATATATATATATATATATATATATATATATATATATATATATATATATATATATATATATATATATATATATATATATATATATATATATATATATATAATACATACATAAATAGTATATTTATTTTTGGGTTTTTATTTCTTATCAACTTTGTTGTGTATGGTTAGGATCAAGATTTTGTATTCAAACAACTTAATTAAATCAACTGTTTCAAACACACATTCATACATATCAACGAAAAAGAAAAAACCACAACAGAACTTTTAACAACAGAACAACAATACAATAGGGTGCGATGATTTAAGCGTTGTTAGTTTTCTCATACAAAATTAGTATACAAATCCTAACCAACCCCACCCAAACCCCGACTAAACCCCGACCAAACTCACCCAAGCCAACCCAAGTCGTGCCAGCCCTGTTGCGAATCTCATTACTCACGCACAATTTCAAAAACTTCCACGTATATAAGTACCACACTATTTTTGCTCCCTGCTCCTACTTCCAGAACTCTCTTCAACACCCTACTTATGTCTGAGTACAGATTTTCATTGTGCAGCTACTATTCTTACGTCTCATATAATTCCTTTTGGAAAGTTTAAAATGCTAGCTATTCATTCACCATTATTATTGTATAGCTCGCTAGTTCATTAGGAATTTCCCTTAAATGTAGTATTTGAAATAAAGTTAATTCTGCAATCAATGAATTAAATTTTTTTTAATAAATTGAGACCTAACCCCTTTGTGTTATTGTTCTGATTCCAGAATGGATATTGCAGGCAGCCTATATATTCCTAAGTTTTGATTATAAATATACTTTAAATTCATAAAATGTGGTAGGTACGTTTTTCTGTCATTGTGACATTTCAGAATTTATCACTTAATTTCATTGCCTTGACGAATTTCATCAAGTTGCTTCGTCCCCGTTCATTTCGTTTATTTGAAACTATTTCTACAGTTGAAAAAAATATATCTACAATTGTACAAAAACTCGTTAATGGCTTAGTTAAATTTGACTTTTATTTACTAAAAATAAAACTTATCTATTTAGAGTTTAAGCCGAAAGGAATGATATTACAAGAAAGATAAAAAGAGTGCATAATGAAAGATATGTCAAGAGATAAATACATTGCTGATAAAAATATGACAAGTTGGAATACATTTATTCGCACACAGGTGTCATCATAAATTTTCTCAACACCTCTTCTCATTCCAAATTATTCATAATTTTCCATTGTCATCTTAAATCTTTTATTCTATGTGATATGAGGTTCTTTATCAGCAAATTAACTTTCAATTTCTTTTGTATGAATATATTGCCATTTAATAATGTTTTTAGCATTGTAATCTTTTACAAAGTGATACTTTATATAGATATGCTTTGTTCTATTGTTCAGTTTAAAGCCTTCAACTATTTTTATGCAACTTTGGTTGTCTTCGTTTATGATAATGGGTTTGATGATTTTTTCACCCAAATCTCTCAGAAGAATATCCGCTATATGACTTTCTACAGTATATTTCGTTTATAAGCCACACCGCTTATAGTGGAATTAGCAATATATTCCAAAAAAGGTTTACTTTCTGCCATATATTAGTGAAATTCATACAAAATATTCGTTATTCAATCTGTTTTGACTCAGCTGATTTGCTGGTCGGTGTTGCTTTGTCCGGGCGGAAAACCGGGACAATTGTAGGTATAATTCAAGCACTTGAGCTTGATTATGTTTTATGGTTAAATAACGCAAGCACTTGAACTTGGTTATTTTGTTATGGTGAGATAACGCAAGCACTTGAACTTGGTTATTGCGGTGAAATGGAGAATACAAATAAAACAACTGCTTAGTTTGATTGAATAATTGCTGCTCGATTTATTTAAATTAAATCATGGCCTTAAATACTATTTTATTGCCAAATTGCAATAATTATTTTTATTTTTATTTAAATACTATTTTTTGCTAAATTGCAATAGCTTATTTTTAATATATTTATTAATTATATAATTTTGCCTTGCATTTCCCACGCGTGTGAGAAATTCCAGGAAATCTGAAACCCCAGACAAATGCAATAAACTTAAAATTATTTCAAGGTTGTTGTTAAATGTTTAAAGTAAAAGAATTTAAAGTGAACAACAACTACAGCAAAAATTGAAACTTAATCAGAAGTTCAAGGTTTCTTTTTCTTTTCATAATTTGAATTAACTGTTGAATTAAAAGTAAAGGAAACAGCATAAATCAAGCAAAAAGTAAATAATAAAAAATTACATTAGCTTAGCAATTTAAGGTTGTTCAACTAATTTCGTGCAAGCATATGTACTCAAGCATGTTTGTACATTTATACAAACTAACTTATGCACAAATGAAAGAAATTCATTGTAAAGGTCTGAACCGCCTTTGAGTCATGCTCAACGAAATAATAAATTTGACAACCTTATATTGCTCTTCATATGTCTTAGAATTAAAGATTTAAACTACGAATACTTCAAATTCTGTGTTGGAATATGTTGACGTAAAGCTGGACGTGGAGTTTGTTGATTTGGTTTTTCTTGCTAACATCTCATGATTATCGTTAGGTTCTGTCATTTGTGGGCATGATTGTTCTTCTTCTTCTCCGGGTTCGTCATTGAGCCTAGGGAGTGGAGCTAAATATTGAATTGCTCGCTTAAAAATGAAGCTGTCTGGACATCCGCTACTCTTACAACCTCGTCTTGTCCTTTATATGTTTTTATTACGCGCCCAAGAGCCCATTTCATGACTGGAACGTTATCTTCTTTTATAATAACTATCGCCCCTGGTTTCAGATTTTTTGATTGTTCTCGCCATTTGTTTCGATATTGTAGCTCATTTAGGTAGTCTCGTGACCACCTCTTCCAAAATTCGTGCTTGAGATGAGACACTAATTTCCATCGTGTTTCCAATTTAAGTTTTGTAGACCTTGCTTTATCATCAATATGGGCTGTTAGTGGTTCACCTATTAGAAAATGTCCCGGAGTCAATGCACCTATATCGGCAATGTCCACGCCGGGCTATGAAACGTTTAAGCGCACCTATAAAAGCTTCAGTTGTGAGATCGCTCACGAGTTCCAAATGTACCGCCTTTGTGGCAAAGCAACAAAATACAGCAATGTAAGCCTTGAGTGGTCGTTTTCCCCTCAGTTTATAATGTACCGTAATCGGGCCACAGTAATCGACCCCGGTATTGATGAATTCACGGGCTGGTGTGACACGTGTCGATGGTAGGTTTCCCATTATTTGGTGGAATAATTCTGGTTTAGCTCTGCTGCATGTCGTGCATCGATGAACTGTGGCTCTTGCCATAATTTTTCGCTTTATTGGCCAGAAACGTTGCCGAACAATTCCTAATAATGTATGCGATCCACAATGCTTGTGTTCTTCATGAATCATTTGGAATATTAATTTGGAAATGGGATCGTTGTATGGAATAAGAAGTTGATGTTTTGAGTCATAATCCAACAAAGACGCGTCGAGCCGACCTCCGACCTTTATTAGTCCATTTTCATCCAAAAAGGGTGTGAGATTCCGGATAGTGCTTGTTTCTTGTACTTGTTTGTATTTTCTTAGTTGGGTTATGTCTTCCTTAAATTCTGAGAGTTGCATTTGTGAAATAGTAGGAACCAGTGCTTGGCTGAGTTCCGTTGTTGAATTTTTATGGTTGATTTGGTAAACAAAGGTTGGTTCCGTTGTTGTCATTGCTCGTGATTCAAGCAGCTTTGGTTTTCGTTCGAGATTTGTTGGGATGTTGGAGCTTGGATTGAACTTAGGTGGCCACACCTTCTCTACGCCATGGAGAAACATTGGACCATAGAACCAAAGAGTGCATTCCTTAAGAGCCGCCGGAGACATCCCACGAGATAATATATCTGCGGGGTTGAATTTTGAGCCTACGTGACGCCATTGTTCTGCGTGGGTTTCTTCTTGAATTGCTGAAATTCGATTTGCTACAAATGTGTTGAATGAATCTGATGATGAATTTATCCATGAGAGCACAATTTCTGAATCAGTCCATAACCATACTGAGCCTTTAAATTGAAGGTCAGACCTGACTCTTGTGGCTAGTTGGGCTCCAAGTGTAGTTCCAATCGTGGTATTGTTTGCCGTTTGAGTGGAGCTATGCGGGATTTAGCACAGAGTAAGTGTACCATAATGGTGCCTTCTTTGAAAAGTGATCGGATGTAAGCCGCAGCTCCATAAGCCTTTTCGGATGCGTCTGTAAAAATATGTAGTTGTTGGGATTCTGGAACCCTTCCCTTAAAAATATGTCTTGATATTTGAAGGTTTTTTAATACATTCAGGTCTGTACGAAATGTTATCCATTTAGTGTGTAGCGATTCAGGCAAAGAAGTATCCCAATCCAGTTTTAACTCCCACAATTCTTGAATAAACATCTTTGCCGTTACTATAATGGGAGATAAAATCCCCAATGGGTCGAATAATCTTGCAAGGTCCGATGTGACTGTTCGCTTGGTTACTCTCTTAACGTTGCTAGTGTTGACCTTAATACCCAGTTTTTCAGTTTTCGGCAGCCAAACTAGTCCTAATGTTTTGATGGTGTCGGCTTCTATGCTCTCAAAATCTAAGTTTACCTCCAAGTTGTCTTGTGGAATGTTGTGGAGTAATTGTGGATGGTTTGCACACCATTTGCGTAACGTGAAGCCGCCCTCTTTCATAACTTGCACAAGTTGCTCTTGTAATTGCATCGCTGTTGATAAGCTGTTTGATCCGCCCAAGCCATCATCTACATAGAAATTTTCTTTACTAAATTGTGAAGCAAGAGGATAACGTATATTATTTTCTTCAGCCAGTTGATCAAGACATTTTGTTGCTAAGTATGGAGCAGCTCTTGTGCCATATGTGACCGTGTTGAGTTGGTAGTATGCATTGGGCATTGTGAAATCCTTTCTCCAAATTATGAGCTGAAATTTACGATCTTCAGGAGCAATCAATACCTGCCTATACATTTTTTCAATGTCAGTGGTGAAAATGAACCTTGGCATTCGAAATCTGAGAAGTATGGAGAATAGTTCACTTTGTAGTGTTGGTCCCGTGAAAATGAGGTCGTTTAGAGAGTAGCCTGAGGAGGTTTTCACTGAGGCATCGAATATTACTCTGAGCTTAGTGATTGAACTTTCTTGCCTCAGGACGCAATGATGTGGGATGTTGTAGTTTGGTGATATTATGGAATCTGTTTCCAATTTTGTCATATGTCCCATTGATTCATACTCATCCATAAATTCAGTGTATTTAGCTTTCAATTCCGGGTTCTTTTGCAAGCGCCGTTCGAGAGCGAGAAATCGGTTGAGAACCATTGCGTGTGAGTCGCCTAGGGTGTTAGAGGTTTGATGAAATGGTATTCTGACTACGAAGCGGTTTTGACGTGTTTTAGTAGTATTTTGTGCAAAGTGCTCTTCACAATGTCTGTCGGCTATTGATAGTGGTTTTTTAGTTGTTTTAACTTCATCTATTGCCCAAAGTCGAGCGATGGAAGCTTCAAGTCCTTCATTTTCAGTACATATTCCACAGGATGCGTATGTAATGCGTTCTCTATTTATTTTTCCTGCTACAATCCATCCAAGAACCGTGTTCTGCAAAATCGGAAGTTGTGGAGATAATTTTATTTGCCCAATTGCGAGCAGTTGGTGATAATGTTCGGCACCCAGCAACATATCGATTTTATTAAATCGATTGAATGTTGGGTCAGCTAGCACAAGATTTTTCGGCAGTGGCCACTCATCAATGTTGATAAATTGTTATGGTTGTGGTGCGATAATTCGAGGCAGAACAAGTGCTTCCAGGCGTGTTGTAAATCCATTAATTCGAGAATGAAAAGCTACATTGACTCGGTGTTGTGTTTTTGTGTTGGAGTCCCCGATTCCATTGATGTTCACTGATGAAGCGTGTTCTGCAATATTAAGTCGTTTTACCAAACGCTCCGTAATCAAATTGACTTGTGAGCCGGAGTCAAGTAAGGCACTGCATTCAAACTCCATTGTATCAGTTTTGATTTTTCTAGAGCTGTGCTGAGAAGAACGTATGAGTTGGACGCCTGACCATTTGCTGCCGCTAGTGAGGATGCTTCTGGAGGATAAGGTATCGCTTCATTGAAATCCGGACCAGTTATTTCAGGTTGATTAGTAGCGAATGATGATGTTTTCTTGGATACCCTTTCACTGGTTGATCTTTGGTTTGATGCCTGAGTGTTGTTCTCCAGATAAAGTAGCGAGTTGTGTTTTTCTTGCATGTCAAGCATGATCCTGATTTGCAAGTTTTGGCTGTGTGTCCTGATTTTAAACAGTTCACACACAAGTTTTGCTTCCGAATGAAATTCAGACGGTCTGCTGGCGATAGTTGTTGAAATTTCTGATACCAATACAGTTGGTGAAAGTTGTTTTTGCAAAGTGAGCACATGACTTCTGTTTGTTTAGCTGAAGTAGTGGAAACATAGACCCTTGAGATCTTTCTTTCTGGTTTATGGCCTCCAGGGATTGAAACCGATTTTCAAGAAAGGTTAATAGGTCTTTGATTTTTTGTAGCTCTTTTCGATTGCTAATGGTCCTCTCATATAGAACAAGAGTACCCCGATCCAATTTTTTAATAAGTATGTGAAACAGCATGGGATCCCATGAAGCGGTATCGATCCCGATGTTGTTTAGCGCATGAAGACATTCTTGTGTTGTATCATGTAATTGTTTGATAGCAGCAGCTGATGGTCCAGTGCTTGGTTGATCTAGAAGTTGTTGCATTAGTGAGGTTACAAGAACGCGTTGATTATTGTATCGTTCTTGCAATAGGCTCCATGCGGTTGCGTAGTTTTCGGCTGTGGCTGGAAGATGACTTATTAGTTTTTCAGCTTCGCCCCCAAGTTTGATTTCAGGTACCATATCTTTTGTACCGCAGGAATATGCTGATTGTCTACAAGTTGAGTAAACAAGTCGTGAAAGGAGCTCCACTTTAAATAATCTCCATTAAATTTTTGGATTGTGACCTTTGGCAGTGGTAACACGTTGTTTTGCGTAGGTTCGAACCCTTGCTCTCGTGTGCAGGAAACCAGCTTGAAATTTTCAATAACTCGCTTCTCCAGGTTTTCGTAGGAGTTCATGTCGTATCCTTCCTTTAGTGGGTCATCGCTTGACTTCCATATTTTGAAATGTAGCTCTTGGATTTCGCCCCACAATTTTTCTTTCAGCTTCATATTATTTGCAGTAGGGTCCGTGTCGAGTAGCCGCGTTAACGATGACATCATGGCATTGTGCCTTCTTATTGTAGCATTTGATGAATTGCATGTCAAAAATGTTCTTGCAGTTGTTACAGGTGCCTTATTGGTGTTTTGTTGACAGGGGCCCAGCGTTGCCATTTTCGATATCAGTCTTGTTGAACCTTCGTAGTGAACAGACGTGTTAGCGGAGTTATTTTTACATACTAAACAAACAAAAATACAAACAAAAAAAATATTCGTAATAAGTACGGGTTTTTTGTGTAATTTGCTTTATTTGCACTAATAACATTTTTCATATAATCTGAAACAACAAAAACAAACAAAAAACAACCGTAAACAAAGTGACTGAGGAATACTCTGCATGAGTACCTCAAAAACAAACAATTGTGAAGTGAGTTCTAACGGCAGAAATGCCTATTTTACTGTGAGTTCTGAAGCTCTTAATGCAAACAATAAAAATAAAAAAATTGATGATAGTTTTTTCTAACGGCAAAGCCAATTTTACGTGAGCGATCAAATTCGCTTACTCCGATGCCAAGTAGTGATTCGTTAACATTACCGCTGCCTAGTACTTCTTTATTTAAATCAGCGCCATTATCCGCTCCGAGCTCGTGTTCATCACTTAACCAAGTTATCACTACAGACAGCAGTAGTCAAAAACCTAAGGTGCCTGTCGGAATGGACAGATATATAACAGTGGTAAAGCGCGGGCGAAGCCCAAATTCTTCAAAGATATCATCTGTTCCCAAGATATCCAGGGATATCGACGCAGCTAACCGTCAAAACCGTTTCAAAATATTGCAAGATGACAGCGACAAACCCGAAGAATCCTTGAAAAAAACCCCGAAACCACCACCAATCTATCTTAGGCAAAAAAATTCTAACACACTTATAAAAAAACTAATCTCGGTCATTGGTGAAAAGGCATTTCACATTGTTCCAATAAAACGTGGTAACATTGACGAAACAAAAGTTCAAATATATAATGAAAAAGACTTCCGGAAAATGGTTACTGAATTTGAGAAAAATAATACAAGTTTTTACACATTCCAGCTCAAGAGCGCTAAAGGCTTACAGGTCGTACTGAAGGGCATAGATTCGTACGTTGTCCCTGCTGAAATAAAAGATGCTCTCACCCTCCAAGGATTCAAGTTAAAAAATGTATCCAACATAATAAACAGGGAGAAGATCCCCCAACCCCTATTTCGCGTTGAACTGGAGCCAAACGATGTAATATTGAAGAAAAATGAGACCCATCCAATTTATAATTTAAAATATCTGTTATACCGGAAAATTACAGTCGAAGAACCACACAAGCGCTCAGGACCCGTACAGTGCCATAATTGTCAAGAATATGGCCATACGAAAAGTTATTGTAAATTACCTACTGTTTGTGTTGTGTGTGGTGAATTACACAACACTGCTATTTGCAATAAGCCAAAGGATCAAAAGGAAAAAAGTGCAGTAATTGTGGAGGTAATCACACTGCTAACTACAGAGGATGTCCTGTATTTTCTTTTGTTAAACAAGCTATGAACCAAAAGCCTAAAGTAACTCCAGCTCAAGCAAGAAATACGTTCTCCACTACTCATCCCCTAACGGTCCAACCAATCACTTCACATGTATCGTATGCTGACGCTGTGAAGATCAACTCTATTCCCGTTCAAAAAGTGTCACCACCAAATAATACAACAAATGCAAACCCAAGCTTTAATTTCACTCGCCTTGAAGCTACTATTGACAATTTGGTGCAAACTATAAACAACTTTACAACAAATATGACTAGTATGATGCAAGAAATGCTGCGAATGCAGAACACACTGCTTCAAGCATTAGTTAACAAGCCATGAACACGTTAAAAGTATGTTTCTGGAACGCAAACGGCATTCGCCAACACAAATATGAACTTGAGCACTTCCTCACGGTAAAAAATATTGATATAATGTTGGTATCTGAGACTCATTTGACTTCGAGAAGCCTTTTTAAAATGAGTAGCTACACCTTATATGATACAAAGGACCCGAGAGGAAGAGCATGCGGAGGATCAGCAATTCTAATAAAGTCAAGATTAAAGCACTATATTCTTGAGAACACTTGTGAAGACCATCTACAAGCAACAAATATTTGCATCGAAAATTTCTGTTCAAATCTCGTAATATCATCAGTTTACTCCCCTCCCAGATTTTCAATCACTGAGGATCAATACGAGGATTTTTACAAAACTCTTGGACCTTGTTTCGTAGCAGCTGGGGACTACAATGCAAAACATACGTTCTGGGGATCGCGTCTTATTACACCTAGAGGTCGAGCATTGTTCAACACAATTTCAAAAATGGGTTTGGATGTCATTTCTAGTGGGGAGCCCACTTACTGGCCTACTGATATACAAAAAATTCCGGATGTTATAGACTTTGGCGTCATGAAAAATATATCTAGGGATCTAATTCATGTTGAAGCTTCTCATGATCTCTCCTCTGATCACTCCCCCACGATCGTTACAATTTGTAGCCCACTAAGAAGTGACTTACCTCACCCATATGCGAAGTTGATAAATAAGGTTAATTGGCTGGGGTTCAAAAAATATCTCAGTAGTCATTGTACGGAAAACATCAGGCTTAGAACTCCCGATGATATTGAACTTAACATTGCCAATCTTACCGAGAATATTAAAGAGGCTGCTAAACATGCCACTACCTCCCATCCGCAGACTGGGTTTAATAGAATTTATTCTGCGGATATTGAACGTCTCGTATGTGAAAAAAGAAGAGCTAGAAGGGAATGGCAACAGCACAGATCACCACAACATAAAATCAGACTTAGAGAATGCACTAAACGACTCCAAGAGTTGCTTGCATCTGAAAAATCTGCTTCTCTTAAGAACTATCTGGAAGGTCTCGATGTCACAGCAGCATCTAATTACTCCTTGTGGCACGCAGCTAGAAAACTTAAAACACCCGTTGAGTTTAAACCACCCCTGCGCACTTCGACCGGAGGTTGGGCAAGAACCAATACTGAAAAAGGTAACATATTAGCTGAGCATTTAAAACACGTATTTACCCCAAACTCATGTACTGGTGCTGTTGATTTGACGAGTGTAGTTGCTCTACCCCCTCGACCCATGAAGTTTAAGATGCGTGATGTACAAAAACTAATTGCTGAAACCAACCAGAAGAAAGTTCCGGGTATTGATGGCGTTAGTAACAAGATGCTGATGCAGTTGCCTCGTGTTGCTATTAGAATCCTGTTGTTTATTTTTAATGGTATTTTACGACTGGAGTATTATCCACACAGCTGGAAACTTGCCATGATCAAAATGATTCCAAAGGCGGGCAAAGATCTTACCAAGGCTGAGTCATATAGGCCAATAAGTTTATTGTCAACAATTTCAAAGCTTTTTGAAAAGCTGCTCATGACAAAATTGTCCCCAATTCTAACTAATAATGGGTGTATACCGGACCATCAATTTGGTTTTAGAAGTCAGCATAGCACCATTGAACAAACTCATAGATTGGTTCATTTCATAAGAAGAGCATTTGAAGAAAAAAAGTATTGTTCTTCCCTCTTTATTGATGTCTCTCAGGCATTTGATAAAGTGTGGCATGAAGGCCTAATTGGAAAATTGAAGACATATCTGCCAATAAACATTGTAAATCTATTGGAAAGTTATATTCTTGCCCGGAAATTCACTGTTGTGGAAGAAGACTTCATGAGTGAGCCCGAAACTATCTCATCCGGTGTGCCACAGGGGAGTATACTGGGTCCAGTTTTGTATTTGATCTATACCTGTGATATGCCATTAAGCAGTAATATCATCACTTCTACATTTGCTGATGATACAGCCTGCCTTAGTATGTATGAAAACCCTCACGAGGCATCCCGTTATCTTCAGGAACATATTAAGCTGTTGGAACTGTGGTTGAACTTATGGAGAATAAAAGTAAATGAACAAAAGTGTGTTCATGTCACATTTACTCTACGAAGAGACACTTGTTCCCCCATTCGAATCAACAACCAAGTTGTGCCTCAACATTCACAGGTGAAATACCTTGGTATACACCTTGACCGACGGCTTACATGGAAACACCACATCGACTCTAAGCTGACACAAATGAAGCTTAAATTAACTCAGATACATTGGCTGATTGGTAGAAATTCTACCCTCAGTCTAGATTGTAAACTTTTAATATACAAGTCGCTTTTGAAACCCATATGGTGTTACGGAATTCAGCTATGGGGCACTGCTTCAGCTTCCAATGTAGAGAGAATCCAACGAATGTAAAACAAAATTTTAAGGTTAATAACATCGGCTCCATGGTACATGAAAAATTCAATTTTACATCGTGATTTACATATGCCACTTGTGAGCGCTGAAATTGCAAAATATGCAGGCAAATATTTAACAAAACTCGAGTCCCATCCTAATCCGCTTGCTCGTAACATCTTGAACTTTCCTGGACACATCCGCTTAAAAAAAGAGGGATACTACGGCTTTAGTACGCAACACTGCAGATGAAATTTTTTGAAAATATTCTTGTACTTAATGCGACATTTATTTATTTTTAATTACTATCACTAAGTTTATGTCCGACACTGGTTGGGCCTAATTATAATATTTACACTTAAGATTTGAACACTTATTGTTAGTTCAGTTTGAAGATACAATAAATTCATACTAGCAAAAAAAAAAAAAAATTTTTCGATATCTCCTTTATGCCTGATTTAAATATTTCCCTGTATTTTGTGACGAGTTCTCGGTAAAATATTTGTGGTCTAACTGGAGCTTCTCAAGGCATCGTATTTCATTATCGGTGTGTTCGAATTCTACCCAAGCGGAGTCCAATCTTCTGAGTCTTTCTTCGCAGTAGTGGACAGTCTTTCTGGATGCTGGATCCTTTTTAAAATTCCGAATGATGGACTCTATCAGTTCTCCTGTTGCTCTCTGAGAAGTTGTAAGTTGCTCCATTGGGGAGGTTGTTTCTCCAGTAGCCATGTTGTTGCCTGTTCGAGCTGATTATGCCTTTAGGACTTCGTTCCTGGGAAGAGGAGCTAACGATTTCTTGAACTTAATCACGTCGGGGTCACCAGAATGTTTTGACTCAGCTGATTTGCTGGTCGGTGTTGCTTTGTCCGGGCGGAAACACCGGGACAATTGTAGGTATAATTCAAGCACTTGAGCTTGATTATGTTTTATGGTTAAATAACGCAAGCACTTGAACTTGGTTATTTTGTTATGGTGAGATAACGCAAGCACTTGAACTTGGTTATTACGGTGAAATGGAGAATACAAATAAAACAACTGCTTAGTTTGATTGAATAATTGCTTCTCGATTTATTTAAATTAAATCATGGCCTTAAATACTATTTTATTGCCAAATTGCAATAATTATTTTTATTTTTATTTAAATACTATTTTTTGCTAAATTGCAATAGCTTATTTTTAATATATTTATTAATTATATAATTCTGCCTTGCATTTCCCACGCGTGTGAGAAATTCCAGGAAATCTGAAACCACAGACAAATGCAATAAACTTAAAATTATTTCAAGGTTGTTGTTAAATGTTTAAAGTAAAAGAATTTAAAGTGAACAACAACTACAGCAAAAATTGAAACTTAATCAGAAGTTCAAGGTTTCTTTTTCTTTTCATAATTTGAATTAACTGTTGAATTAAAAGTAAAGGAAACAGCATAAATCAAGCAAAAATTAAATAATAAAAAATTACATTAGCTTAGCAATTTAAGGTTGTTCAACTAATTTCGTGCAAGCATATGTACTTAAATATGTTTGTACATTTATATAAACTAACTTATGCACATATGAAAGAAATTCATTGTGAAGGTCTGAACACAATCCATTACCAATATAGTCCATTTTCCGTTATACGCCATTTATATGTGAGGCAAAAAAAAATAAATTAGTGCGAAGTTTTTCACATATAGTCCAATTAACAAATTTTAGTACATAAGAATAGAACCCAGTATTATTCTGAAAAAAATCAAGTGATTTCCCTTTTAATGTTGTTGAATTAAACAAACTGACTTTTTGAGTAAAATTGTACATATGTACATACAAGTTGTTTCCAAAATGGGTAAAGATGTAAATTTTGACAACATATTTGAAAAAAGAGAGAGGACAAAGTTCTTAAAAATTCAGTAAAATTAAATCAATCAAAAATAACAAATTTCTTTAAATAATATAAGAAAACTTACATACACACAATAAGTATGTACATATGTATGTGTTAATGTATACATGCAATAAGTATGTAGATATGTATGTATGTAGTTCAAAGATGTTAAGTAATGATTAGATAATGGTAATGATTGCTAATTAACCTTCTTTTGTGAAATTCTCTAATTCATTAAACAATTAGAATTAGATAATTGAAATTTTTATTCCAATGGTAAAATTAATTGCCATTAGCAAAAAAAATTGGTTTACCTTTACAACTAAAAATCTTTACAATTAAAAATCTAATAACAAGCCATTTTTCCTTTTCGTCAGAGGAAATTGCTTCTTCATATGCTTTAAGGACGTAATCACTTAAAATATTTAAATAACGTTCTGAAATTTTGCCTTTAGTTACGTGTTGTGACCTTCTTATATCTGAACCATTTACTTAACCGTCTTGGATATCTAAATTTGGGCTTTCTTCACCAAAATAAAATATGTCATAAAACTCTTTTTCAATATTATTAACATTAGGTTGCTTTGTTATATCTTTTATTTGAACCTTTATGTCAACAGCAGAAAAATTATACTTACGTCAACACCAAGCATACTCGGGTATGCAATCATATTTTATATGCGATTTCACACGTTGCTAAGTATATTTCTGTTTAGTTTTTGTTTTCTTTTAGTTTTGTATGTATTTTTGTGTTGTTTTCTTACTTTGATTTCTTTTTATGTATGAATACTTGAAATAATGGCAGATGGTAACTGGCTTACACCGCGACAGGTAAGTGCTATTGATTATGGGAAGCAGTAAGAGTATATTCGGCAATGACTACAAGAGTTACCAGAAGATAATAGTGATGATGAAACAACAGCATTTGAAGGTGTTGCAGATGTAACCGAAGCTGACGTAGCTCCAGATTCCTCTGACTTCGAAAAAATCCAGTTGCCAGTATATAACCTGGAAAACGAAATTGATGGTGATGAAGAACTCGCTGATATATCTTGTGAAAGTAGAACAGACTATGTAAGCAAGGACGGAACAATTTGGTCTGTCGTACCACAACATACTGCGAGATTCCGTGGTCATAATATTCTAAGATCTGCTAAATATGAGCCGGTACGAAAAACATAAAGTCTATCTATAGTAGATACTTTCCAATTATTATTATCAAATGAAATGTGTGACATCATCATACGCGAGACAAATAGAAAAGCGAACCAATTCAATGAACGTGACAATACCCAAAATCCAACAAGGGAGCATGGAAAGCATTAACAATAACTGAATTTGATGCATATTTGAATCTCCTTTTTCTGGGTGGCGTGACACATTCTGGCTACGTACACACTAAAGACTTATTGAAAACAACATCATATCCGTTATATCGTGCTTCTATCAGCGTAAGCCGATTTTGGGCAATAAGCCGCTTTATACGTTTCGACAACGGAAATACCCGCCAAGAGCGTAAAGAAAACGACAAAGCTGCAGCCATAATGGATATATTTTTAATGCTGAACGATAACCTACATAGCAACTACGTAGCAGTAGTCAATGTAACAGTTGATGAACAATTGCATCCTTTCCGAGGTGGAACTGGTTTTACTTAATATATAATATCAAAACCCGCCAAGTATGGAATAAATGTATAGTGAGTATGTGACTCCGTCTTCTCTTATCCTATGAAAGAACAAATTTATACTGGCCTGTCGGCATCCGGTGAACGGGAGAAAACCGTAGCTGAAAGAGTAGTAAAGGATTAGTGAGTCAATCTTTTTCGGGGAAGTGGACACGGAATATCGTTTGCGATAATTTTTTTAGCAGTTATAATTTAGCGAAAAGTTTGATGGTGGACAGTAATTTATCGATGTTAGGTACAGTAAATAAACGACGTGTTTTTGTACCACCGCAGTTTGTTATTCCAAAGGGACGTGATGTAGAATCAACTATTTTTGGTTACAGCAACAACATTTTCCTTTGTTTCTACATAAAGGCTGGTACTCTGTTCAAAATTTCACGCGAAATATTGACATAATCCATATAAAAATAGTTCACGTGAAGTATTTATGAAAAAATGTTGCAAAACTTGTACTCTCTTCAATTCGTGAAAATTTTATGAAATGTTTCTGGCAACATTTTCTTGCCATCTGTGAAATAATGTGACTGGCATTTATTTCGCGCGGAATATTGACAGCTGACAACTTTTCTATAGTTTTTTTTTACTTTTAATTTTCTTTCCTTTAATAATTTCTTTTCTTTAATAAAATAAAATGAGTAAAATCTTATTAAATACTAAAGAATAAAGTAAATTTAGTGAAACGGAGAAGCGTCTGCTTATATCAGCATTAAAAAAAGGAAAACTTATTTGGGATAAGTCCCAAAAGCTGCACAGCAACCGGAACGCCATAAAGTCATCTTGGAGGGAAATTGCTGATGAAATAGGAAAACCTGGTAAGATTTTAGGTTTATGTGTATGTACATATTTACTATATGCATTTTCCATAGATGAAGAGTGTAGACAAAGTTGGAAGAGCATTCTCGACAGCAAGCGATATTATAAGCAAAAGCGCAAAGTGTTCAAGAAGTCCGGAAGTGGTTGCGAACTAGAATTCTTGTCGGATGATTCTGAAGACCAATGGGAATTTTCTGAAAACTTACAATTCTTGACTGGGATTTCTAAACTAAGAACGTAAGTATTATTAAATTTATATGAAGAGTTAATTCAGTAGTCATATCAATGCAAATATAATGGTACCACTTTTGTAGAACAAGTTACTCAAAACTACTATTTTCACCGGATGGTCAGCCATCGCAGGATGTTTCCTTTGATGATTCTAATTTGTTACCTGCTACGTCAGCAGATTCAAAGAAGCCAGCCTATTCATACGTAAGTATTTCCCTGTATTTCCTCTTTTAAGCTCAGTGAAGCACAATTAAAATGTTTTGGAAATAAATCAAATAAACATAAAAAATTATTGGTAATGGCTTTTTGACCAAAAAACCAACCGTTTAGATACAAAACAAAACATAACATAACAAAACTTCGCAAAAGGCGATTAAAAAATTTATGTTGAAAACAAAAAAAGTTTTTGTACTTACTTTCAATATATAAATAGACAATTGAGAATTTTTAACCGTCTTCTATAAACAGGCAGTTAATATATGTATGTCACAATTTTCTTTTATGTATTTGAATGATATGGGAGCAGGTGTTACCAAGGTGGCAGATGTAATGACAACGCTGGTTGATATTGCAAAAAAAAAATAGGAAGAAACGAGTATCAACACTTCGTTTCTATGTTATGTCGATTCTTTGTTACTGAAACTACCGACAGAAGTTGCAGAAGATATGTAGTCTAAAATTATATCTATGTTGCATGAGGAGATCTCCACCCAAAGAAAAATTTAATTTGTCTTATAATTATTCGCTGAATTTGTCTAATAATTATTCGAAATGTTATTTTACAAAACTTGTATAAGTGCTCTTAAGACTTATTTATATTGTATTTTAAAGACTGATGAAATGAAATGAAATAACCTAGTCTTTTTGTTTATTTTTTATTATATTTATACAAATGTATTACTTACTTTTAAAACAAAATTATTTCTAAAAAAGAAAGAAAATTGTTTTATAAGAGCTGTTTTTTATTTCATTTATTTATTTTTTTTTTTTTTTTGTCAAAAATAAAAATAATAATAATGTATGTATGTCAATGTGTTAAGTATGTATGTTAGTCTACAAATGCAAATTTTCTTTGCCAAGGAAGAGAACCAACTTCGGACATAAAATAATTAGCAAATTTTGTTGCGAACAAAACGACCACACTCATCTTGGCTCCCGCAATATGTGGCATTAATGTTGGAGGCGAAGAGAGAATGAGCAGGCAAATGTTTTCGAAACTCTCCGCTGACAAGTTCTCCAGATTCATTTATGTAATCTGCATACTTTTTAGGCGAGTACATCTCTTGTCTCGTTTGAATTAAATAATTATGCAAATGCACACAAGTTTTAATTATTAAATTAGTCCGATCAGGTCCGCAGAACATCTTACGGGACAGGCAGAAAAACTTGGAGCACATCAATCCAAGTGCATTCTCCACACATCGTCTCGCCCTGCTCAATCTGTAATTGAAAATGTTTTCAACTTCATCGAGACACTTACAAGACTTGGGTTTAAATGGTTTCATAACGTGTCGATGTAAAGGAAATGCATCATCTGCGACAAAAACATAGGAGGTTTTATTGCCTAGCACTCCAGAAAATTTTATACGATTTTGCCGAATTCCCGCCCCAAGCGAGCATTTATCGAATATGCTTGCATCTCCCTCACTACCGTAAGCCCCAATATCCACATAAACGAAACGATAGTCTCCATCGGCTGCAGCCATTAGCACCGTGCTAAAAATCCCTTAAAGTTTATATTGAATAATTATTAATAGGTTATTGGTGGTTGGAACTAATATATTACCTTGTAGTTATAAAAAAGGCTTCCTGAATTTGGGGGACATTTCACTGCTACATGTTTTCCATCTATAGATCCAGCACAGTTTGGAAAATTCCACTTTTTGTATGTAGCAGCAATCCGAATTATTTCTTCTTCGTCAGCGGAGGAATCTGTTCTTTTAGTGCTGTACATAGGGCATTGCAAAATTCGTCAATAATCACACCGCACTTTTGTTTACTAAATCGGTAGCAACTAGCAATATGGCGCTGCAATGTTCCGCATGCTAGATATCTGTGAAAATAATATTTAAATAAACACGCGTCTACGCAAGAATAATAGAAAAAACAAAAATGCCCATATCCACAAACTGTGGACATGGGCATTATTATGGCTATTAATTTTATTTTTCTACTATGATACACATATGTATAAATTCATGTAAAATTTATGTACTTATGTACTTACTCCAAGACTATAGCCAATTTTTGTTTGGGTGAAATAGCGTCGTTTGGATGAGTATTTCTTTTTGGAGCAAGTAATTCTTCCACTTTAGTCAATAAATCAAAAAACGCACAGCTATCCATGTGAAAGTTTTCTTTGAACGTTTTTTGTTTTGAACCATATCGTCGAACTAAAACATAAAAGTATTATAAACTATGTATATATAAAATGTAAGAACCATTTAAAAAATTGCACATATGTACATCTGTAGCAAACCGTCCTTTTTCGTTCCTTTTCTGAAGATATGGACTTGTTGCAGACCTTGCGTCATCCAAAAGCTCTTCAGTGGCAAGAGCTATGTATATAAGTTCTTACGATGCAGCACAAGCTGTTAATAATAATGCACTATCCATATTTTTATAATTTTTTTTCTTTTATCCACTATAGAAGCAACTATCTCAGCATTTATAATTTTAATCAGAAATATAACCTGTGATTTTAATATTGGCGCAAACAAGCATAAACATATGTTTTTGTTTACAAAAGTCGATCAATGTTGCATACTTCTAACCAATAAAAACGATTATTTTTTTGGAAAAAGTAATATGGGCATCACTTGTTACGTGTCAAATTTTTCACGCGAAATAATCAATGTTGCTGAAAAATTTTCACAACTTCGAACAGAGTACCAGCCTTAAACCAATTTTAGTCCTTTCTAAAATGCATTATAAAAGCGAAGTCAGAGGTCCAAAGAGAAAGCCACTTATGATATCCGATTACAACAAATATAAAGGCTGCGTTGATAATATGGATAAATCTTTTGCGGAATATTCTATAAAGCGTCGAATGATTAGATGACCTTTATGGTTCTTCTACAATATCCTAGATGTGGATACCTTTATAGCGTACATACTTTATATTGACAGTAATCCACAGTAAAAGATTTTCACTAGTCGTCGTAGGATATTCCAGCATAATCTCAGTGAATAACTGGCTAAACCTGAAATAGAAAAAAAAATCCAAGAATAGCTACTTATACAACAAGAGCATTCTCTGCTCGTAATGCAATTGAAGCCAATAATTGAGGTTCTTTAGCCGTTTCAGATGCTGCAGTACCGGTAGAATTAAAACCAGTGGTAACTGCTACAAATGTACTAAACGTACCAGGAAATCTTGCTCATTATGTAAAAAACCAGTATGTGCCGCACATTCCCCTGATATTCCGCAATGCAAAAATTGATTTTTTTTGCAAACCAGTACTCAGGGGATGACGCCTATTTATGCTGTGCATTGTGCTGGAACTAGGAAAATAGGATAGGGTGAGGAGGATAGCAGGAGTAGTGCTTGTGGACATTCGATTTGAGTCTCTCAATGCTGGGTATGGCAGGAAAGATATCTGCCGGGAGCTAGTTCCACATATGAGCCGTTCGATCAAAGAACGAATTGTTTCTGTAATGCGTAGTGCGATTCGCTGTTATATCGACCACAAATGGATGTGCCCTTAATGAGAAACATGTTGCTCGTAAGTAAGAGCGGATCTCGGGAATATGTTTCCTTACATCATTAGATCACATTCCATTGAAGTAATGATAAAACAGCGTAACACATCCCACATTGCGACGATGCTCCAGTGAGTCAATAGAGTTGACTACACTATTGCCACCAATGACTCTTTTCGCCCTCTCCTGTACTCAGTCCAGTAGCTTCAAAATAGACTTTGAAGCACCGGCCCATATATGAGAGTTGTATTCCATTTTCGTCCGGATATAGATGGCATAAATAGTGAGGATATCAGAAGGTGTGAAGTATCTCTTACACCGTTTTAAAAAACCGAGGCATCTGAATGCTTCTTTACGAAATGAAAAATGTTCAGTGCATCGAGCATCACACTGAATTTTCATGCCCAGAACATCTAGAGCTTCTGATTCCTCAATATTTATAACACCTATAATTACAGATGGAGCAGAATGTGTGGTCATACATTTATGCGTAAGCATATAGCACTGTGTCTTCCGAGCATTGAAATCGGCTCGATTCGTATGATCCCATTCGGAGATTGTTGCAAGATCCTGATTTGTTGAATCAACCATATTTTGCCTCATAGCCCTAATCTCCAACGGACTTGGCCTATGGTCAAATTAGTAGGTTAGGTTAGGTTAGGTTAGATTGATTGGAGGGGTATTGTCAGCCCATGTCATACGACATACACCTAAGCCAGTGAAGGCTTGTTGTGCGCTCCTTTGATTTTAACCATAACACATTGACCCAAAGGTCTAGAGAAACTCCGTGTCACTCACAAAGTTCCTTAATTTCCTCCAGCATATTCCCCGTAATCGGCTTATGTCCGGTAAGATGTCACCCCCAAGATATCGGGATCTTATTTGTGAGAAGGCGGGGCATTGGCACAAATAGTGTTCCAACGTTTCGCTCTCCTCCCCACATGCTCTACATTCATCTCCTCCCGCTATTCCTATGCGTTTAAGATGTGCCAGTAGCTGAGAGTGCCCTGTGACAACTCCCATTATTCTACTTAGTTCGAGCTTACTAAGTTTTAGCAGCATAGAATTTTTGTATTGATTCCCATGGTTCCGTTATTCCAGAGAGTTGAATGGGCCCTATGTGCCCAAGTCTTTAGCTCGGATTTAACTGCATCGAAGGGTTTCGCGCATTCCAAGCTTATATTACCTAACTCTATTGCCCTAGAAGCAAGTGAGTTTGCCCTCTCATTTCCAGTTATTCCCGCGTGCCCTGGCACCCATATGATGTGCACTTCACCATGTGTCGAGTAACTGTTAATAGCGTTTTTGCAATCCCAAACTGTACGTGATTTAGTGCGTTCCTTTGAGATTGCTCTAATAGCCATCTGACTATCTGTGAATATATTCACAAGTCCTGACCTCCCCATTACGTTGAGTTCCCTGATACACTCCGTTATCGCCCGAACTTCCGCCTGCAAAACTGTGCAATAATCCGGCAGGCGGAAAAACAGTTCTGTGGTGTTTTCTATATAAACACCAAGTCCCGTTTTCCCTCTCGACCTTGATCCATCCGTGTAACAATGAAGCCCCATGGGGATCTGGTTCCAAGGGTCGGTCAACCAGGAATGGATGTCGGGGATCAATGTTCCGCAGTTGGCCTCTAGTCTAGTCTCCGGTATGCGGTCATTTGCGACATTTTCCGGTATGGACTCTCCTATGGCCGTAAAGATTCGTTGATGATGCGCTTCGTGTTCCTGATCGATCCACTCACCCATCACCTTTAGTCGTTTTGCTGCAAGAGCCGCTTCGTATTTTATACGAATTTCGATTGGCTGGATAGATAATATTGTTTCCATCGCCCCTGTTGATGTCGTTCGGAAGGCCCCACTTATACCAAGACAGCAGGTTCTCTGAACTTTCTGTATTGTTTTGATGTTGCATTTATATTCCATCGACGTCCACCACACTATAGAAGCATAGGTCATAATCGGCCTGATAACGCTACTATAAAGCCAGTGGGTCATCTCTGGATTCAGCCCCCATCTTGTGCCTATGGCCCGTTTACAGATTGACCAACATATATGAGCCTTTTTGACTCTTTCGTTTATGTGGTCTTTCCATTTTAATTTCCGACCGAGAATGACTCCTAGATACTTCACCCTGTCGGAAATATTTATTGTCCTTTCAAGAAAGCGCGGCTCATCATATGGAGCTATCTTCGTCTTTCTTGTAAATAGGCCAATTTCAGTTTTTCCTGGGTTAACGTTCAACCCTCTTGGTTGAGCCCAGTTGTGTGCCAGGGTTAATGCCTCCTCGGCCTTCCTGCACAAATGATTTGGATCCCTTCCCTTCAGAAGTATCATGACGTCATCTGCATAGCAGACTGTCTCGAATCCCTCATCGGTCAGAGTCCTAATAAGGGTATATATTGTTGTGGTCCATAGAAGGGGTGATAAAATCCCCCCTTGTGGAGTTCCACATTGCACCCTTTTTCTTATACTTATATTGTGCGCCTCACAATTAATCCATCTGTTCCTTAGCATACTGCCAATCCAGTCGCGTATCGCCCGGTTGACATTAAACTGGTCCAGAGAATGGATAAGTGTGTCGGTATGCACGTTGTTGAAAGCCCCCTCAATGTCAATGCAAACCGCGAGAGTGTACATTTTTTTCATTAAGAGACCTTTCTATAAAGTACACCACATTATGCAATGCAGTGTCCACTGATCTACCTTTGACGTATGCGTGTTGCTTGAACCTCAGCATATGGCCTGCGATCCTGCCTTTAACCATGTCGTCGATTATCCTCTCCATGGTTTTCAGCAAGAAGGAAGTTAGGCTTATTGGTCTATAAGCCTTTGGTGAAGAATAATTTGGCTTGCCAGGTTTGGGGATAAACACTACCCTCGCTTCCTGCCAGCCTACTGGAATATATGCGTGTGTTAGGCATGCATTATAAATTCCTGCAAGATGTGTCGGAACTAAATTCATCCCTTTCTGCAGGAGCGCCGGAAAGATACCATCCGGACCCGCAGCCTTAAATGGAGAAAAGCTTTTTATCGCTTCCATAACCATCCTATCGCTGATAATAGGCACCTCATGTACACCACTTCTCTCATCGTCCAGCATAGCCGAAGGTTCGGCCGGGCTGCATGGAAAATGTGTATCCATGAGGAGTTTAATGGTTTCCTCCACATTTTCAATTTTCTTGCCCGTTTCATCCACTAATGATTCAGCCTGGATGTGGGCTTTTGACAAAAATTTTTTTATTTTAGAAACATCGCTTACACTGTCCACCTGTTCGCAGAAAAGCCTCCAGGATGTACGTTTAGCTGTTCTTATTCTCTTGTTGTAATTTCGGAGTTTATCACGATAATCCTCCCAATATACTGGTAATCTTTTACGTTTCGCTCTATTATAGAGTCGGCGGACTTCCCTCCCCATTGCCCGAATCTCCCCTGTCATCCAGGGTTTTTCGTATGGGGATTTTCTTTCCCGAAGTGGGCAACTCTCTTCAAACGACTCAACTAAAGCGTCCGTAATGATTTTGACTTTACTGTCTATGTCCTCTCTTTCTAGGCGGTTGAAAGAAACCTGCCCTAAATGAGAATCAAGTGACCTTTCGAATTTTGCCCAATCAGTTTTAGCCCTGTTTCGAAAGGTTATAGGTTCTGACGGTTGCCTTGCAATTCTAAACATAATATAACGATGATCTGAGAATGAGTGCTCGTTCAGAACCCTCCATTCAGCAATTTCATCGATTACGTTTTCAGAACATATGGTTACATCTAATACCTCCGCTCTAATCCTATTAATAAAGGTAGGCGTATTACCAGTATTAACAGTTAATAGATCGTTAGTATTTAGAAATTCTAAAAGAGCCTGTCCCCTTTTATTAATGTTAGTACTACCCCATGCAATATGATGCGAATTAGTATCGCATCCGATTAGTACTTTCCTACCTTTTATTCTGCAATCTTCTACCAAGTGTTGTAATTCCGACGTTGGTGGTAGTGTCGGTGCATCATACGGCAAGTATACTGATGCTAGGCATATGTTTCTATTTCCCTGCTTCAGTACTGTTGCGTCTGCTGTTGACAACTCTTTGGATAAGAGAAAGCATAAATTTTTGTGACTAAGAATACAGGTCCTCGGACGATTCCCTGTTTTAGCATAAAATAATTGGTAGTTTACATGGTTTTATCCATTAACCCTGTTTTTTGTCGTCCAGGGTTCTTGTATTAATGCCACATGTATCTTACCTTTGTTAATTTTCTCCATCAAAGCGTGAGTTGCCGTCTCGCTCCGGTGTAAGTTAATTTGGATGACCTCCCACATCATCCTTCTAATAGGCGGTCCTCTTGGGAGTTGGTGATTTTGTGCTCCAACTCCTCCTTGGCCGTCTGGACCTCCGAGACACCCGCCTGATTTTGGCTAGGTGCAGCCTGTGCCGTGTTTGTCCTATCGTTGATTGGGGTGGTTTTCCCCTGGCTGCCGATACAGGACTTGCCTATTTTCAAATAGACGGCTTTTGAAACAAAGAACACCTTCCCTTCAGATTTGGAAAGGCTGGAAATAGATCCTTGGTCGATGCCCACCACAAAAAGAGTTTCATTTTGGTCCTCCTCTCTGTGGAACACCTCCCATTTCTCTACCGCCAGTTCTTTGTTTTGTTTACCAATAACCTCCAAAACACGGTCGGATGTGAATTTGCATCCCCATCCTTTGATGTAGAAGGTTGCCTTGGTTAGAGTTGGTATATTTCTCCCTTCCACCAGTTCCAGCTTACAGCCTTCCCATGGCGGAGGGATTCCTTCTACCAACTCCTTTAGGGTAGCTGCGCAGGTCTGCGATGCTAATCTTAGCAACAGCACGCCCCTTTGAAACTCGCAGCTGTTTATTTTTATTGGAGATCCGTTATCGGTTGCCATAACGTATTCCAATATCGCGTTATTTACCAGATCCTCAACCACTTGCTGTTGATTTTCTGGTATTTTGCCAGTCGGACGTGAGGTGTCAATTACCGCGTAGCGGAGATTGTCCCTATATAACCTCCTGGCTACTTTAGCGTAAGATGGCGGCTCTTTTTCCTTAGTTACGTCTAGCTTCCTCTTACGCGTGAAGAGATTCCGCTTTTTGGCGTTCTCTGCTTCCGCGGAAGATTTCGCCGACGTGCCCGCCTTCTCAGTAAGTGCTGTACCTTTGACCCCCTTACTAGAAGGATTCTTCATAGAGACTCCTTTAAGAAGGGAGACATCCGGTTTTGGCGACTTACTGGTCGACGAGGAGCACCTTTTTTTATGCTTCTGCTCCGCAATGTTCTGCTCTTCTGGAGATCGGATCCTCTTACCAGTCTCTACCGAGGTGGAGGGAGTCTCCGATGCTCCATTTAGGGCATCTTGCGCATTTTTAGCTGCTGCCTGGTTCTTCTTGGCAAGTTTTCGCCTTTGAGCCCCAGAGAGCCGCTTTTTTCCAGTATTTAGGCTCGCGATTTTGTCGCTCACCTCATCCACCAGTCTGTCTAGATTCTGCGAAGCATCTCTACCTGACTGGTTTACGTTATGAGAGTCAGAGTTGGTGTTCCCACCTGTCACTGAAGGCTGGGTTGACTTTAAGTCCGCCCCGGGTATTACCACCTCTTCCTCTCTTTTTGATGTCGCTGTCCTTGTCCGATTTTCTGTTCTGTTGTCCGTTTGTATGTCCATTGTCGTCAGCGTTATTTTTTCGTTTTTTTGTTTATAATTATTATTATTAATTTTGGTCCCACGAGTGTGGGGGAAAGGGATCTCCTCCACGTAACGTGGTCAAATTAGTAAGAATGGCTTATGCTACTGTCATCTGCAAATGAGAAGGTAGGGTTAGAAGTTTACATAGTAAGTCATTAAGAAAAATAAGAAATATGGTAGGAGAGAGAACGGAGCCTTGTGGTACACCTGAATTTATCTTGAACTCGTCTGATGACATCCCATCTATAAATCTCGTATAGTGCGATCACTGAGGAAGCTCGATATAAACCTAGTGAGGACATTACCAACACCAAAAGCAACTAGTTTTGCCAGAAGTGCCCCATGCCAGACTCTGTCAAACGCCTTGTAGATATCTAGAGCCACCTCCTTACTTTCGCCAAAATGGTGAATGGAATGACACCATTTCTCCGAGAGGAGTGCCAGTAGGTCACCAGTAGAGCGGACCCTACGAAAACCATTGTTGGACTGAAAATACTTCACAAGATGGAAGTTAATCATACGGAAAATGCGGAACAAGTCACTATTGGGCGGTAATTTTCAGGGTTATTACCCTCTCCTTTTTTGGGGATTGGCGTTAAAATAGCAAAACAATGTGAAAGTTATGTTGCATTTTGTAGTGTATGTGCAGTTATGCACATCACTGTAATAATTTATATTTTACACTTATGCACAACACTGTACGTAGCATAAGAACTGAAAATCAAATATTGTTTAATAAAATTAAATCAAAGAAATTTGTTTGGTCAGCGAAAATTATAAGTTCAATGATTCTCCAAAAATATTTGTTGAAGTTTACAATTTCCATGTCAATGTTAAAGAACTGAAATTCAAAAAATATTTTATCGTGACATAAGGAATAAATTAGTATCTAAGCTGGTCTTTTACTTAATAAAAATCAGAATTGACCTAGAAGTACAAAGTAATACCTGTTTTTTAATTAATTCTCAAAAAAGGGCATTTTGATGCTCGCAAGCAAAACGGCGGAAGTGTTAAGAAAATACTAAAACTTTTTTTCACTTATGCAAGTTTACCACAATTTATTTATATACAGGTGTCAGCATAAATTTTATCAACAACAATTCTATCTTTTTTGGAATTAAATCCGAGATTGTGAGGAATTATGTCGAAGTTCGACATAGTTGCTTGATTTGGCGTTTCTTTCAAAGTTTCAGAAGAGTTTTCTGAGTATTCCATCTGTATTTGGACTGCTATCCCTATCAGATTCCTGAGTTTGCTAAATTTTTCATTTCCCAATTTATTTGTTAAATATCTCTTTTCTTTGGTTGGTATGATTTTGTTCCTTCTTATATAGTTTTAAACTGATTTTTGTTTTTTCCTTGTCGCTCCCTATGTTGCTGGAAGGTTATAGGTTTGAGACCTGCACTTTTTGGTGTTTGAATGTATTTTTATGGTGAAGAGTGTGCTTTTTTATTATTGACTGATGTAGGCATTCCTACATTTCAGTTAGTTTTTCCCATTATTCGAAAATTTTTTTGATTTCATCTTCGAAGCTTATTTATCATAGATTTATCTTCCTGTTGAATACTGATTAGATATAAGTATGCAGGATCCACATATTAGTTTGCAAAACCTACAAGTTTGTTTGTACGACATACATACATGTCGTATTATCTTAGTACAGACTGCTGACTATTAATGTGCATGATTAGAGGGTCAATTCAAACATATGTTTTTAGTGTAAAACTAGCTGACCCGGGCAAACCTTGTTTTGCCTTCAAATTTGCACTAAATCGACATAGCAATTATTGTTCAAATAAAGGTATCGGGCTAATTAACCCCACTACACGCTGATTAAGGACCCAACGCCTTCAGCAAAACGCAGCATATGCTTATCGCGCTAATCTCTATTGGGCAAAACACAAAAAACAAAATATTGGGCCATCTGTCAGACGAACTTCAAACTACACAGAAACACTCCTCACGTCCCATAGAACATGCATATAAAGTTTGTTCAAAATCGGTGCAGTAGTTCTTGAGTTACGGTGCAAAAACACACACACAAAACTAAGTATTGAGCCATCTGTTGGACGAACTTCAAACTACACAGAAACACTCCTCACGTCCCATAGAACATGCATGTCAAAATCGGTCCAGTAGTTTTTGAGTTTAGCGATCACGAACATACACGTAATTTTTATGTACATATAGCTGACACCGTCAGCTCAAAATATTTTCGGAACTACATAACCGATTTAAGAGTTTGATATCTCGTTTAGAAGAACATGACAACGGCTTTCCAAAAAAAGTAAAATAAAGTAAAAAAAGCACAAAAAATAAATATATGTATATGTCATTGGTGTTGCAATATGAAAATTGCATTTTGCCACGCGCCTCCGCCCACAGACCGAAAATAAAAAATCGGACTTCACAGTGTCACCCGCCCGAGTATTCTGAAGGTTCCCTGAAAAT